>CM031961.1:3342453-3617453 GCA_018749465.1 Paracanthobrama guichenoti
ATAAAGCAGCTGAGTGGCTGCGAATGGGTAAAATAAGGGCAGGCTGTTAGATTAGTTACTAACTGATGCTCTACAGCCTGATCTGAATGAGTGTTTGAGCTCCATGTCTGAATTTGGTCCTTATTCCATTTTATATCTGTAAAATCCTTCATAAAAACGTTATATATTTAACCCCCTGTATTTGGATCTTGTATAAAGAGGCTGCAGATGATATTTAAGCTCATTGGTGGATATTTCATTAAGACAGGCAATATTTAAGTGTTAAAAATGCACTGAAGGTGCATTTGCTTGCATGTGAGGTTATAGGTTTATATTGATTAAAAACATCTGTTTTTAAATGCTTTTATCAGTATCCACTGAAGACACTGAAAGGGTCTTTGCATTTGACAACTTTTATTTGTTTTTATAAAACAAACAAGCAAGCCCAGGTGAGACAAAGTAATGCACCACATTACTTTCCATAAAAAAGTAACAAAGTAACGCAATTAGTTACTTTTTATTGAGCAGTCTGGATGGTGGTGAACTGGTTGGAGATGCTTCTTTGATCCCAGCGCATAATTATTAAACCTGGTGAGCTAATTATTTAGGCAGCGTTTTTAGGTATCGTAGATGCATCTAAAACATGTATATGATGCTCAAAAATACAGACTATGGCCAATGGGACACTTTCTCTGGCAAGCAAATAAGTGTTGCTACAGCGATGGAATACTTTTAATTGGTGGGACAACCTGTCATTCACATGAGATCGACCAATAGCAAACCACAACCATCCAATCCATCCATGCCCTATGTTTGTTCTCTGCTTTGTACTGCTTCGCATATACGTCACAGTAGAGAAGAAAAGCTTATTAATAATCAAATTCTTGGAAATACATTGGTCAAAAAGGTGTGGACTAATTATACGTTTTTGTAGTTTTTTTTTTTTTTTGGTGCATATCTTAAAAAGTCCTAAATTTGGTTTTAAAAGCGCTTCAGATAAGGGATGTGCGCAATGACTTATTTCGTAACCGTTTAAATGGAAATTTTGTAACTGACTAGTCTAACCCCGCCCCCAGAGATCGAGCCATTGGAAAGAACACTTAAAACTATGAATAGTCAAATTCCATTCTGAATTCTGCTAAAAATAGATCAGATACATGGGAGTGCTAGCCTTGCATTATGATCATTGTATATTAAATTTGCGTGTTCACTTAAGCAATGTTAGCCATTATAGACATATTTATTCAAATCAGCTGAGTCAATAGGCAGTGCAGGACCAATACGTTCAAACCTAATAGCCTATTATAAACCGATTTCCTCAAATAAAAGTTAGTCTACATAAGTCGTAGCACGTTAAGGTATTGTTGTTCGTTACCACAGCAACCACTTGCATGTCCGGGTTTGAACGCTGGTTCTCGTGTATGAAAACTATCTGTACAGGACCGGTAGTGTTGTCTATCCATCACACACATCCGATGAGTGCGTGAGCACAATGGCCAGTCAGAAGTGTTTATGATTCCACCCAACAGCGCTGAAAGCGTCACATTTTTTAAATTTCAGTACCGACAACACTACATGACGGGCAGCAAAATCACAAGAAAAGCTTTACGTCTGCTGACATTATTTAAACCGTATCTTATTATTAATATGTTGTATAGCAACTGTTCAAGTGTAAAGTTTAATTTTTTTTCTCCTTTAATCTGATATAAAGTTTAATGATGTATTGTCTTTCATAACACGCCTAAAGCCCAGTTTATACTTCTGCGTTGAGTTTACCCCGTAGATACGTTGTAGGCTATGTGCGCCGCAGGTCCGACGCAGAAGTATAAATGAAAATCGGCGCGTAGAGGCTACGGCGCAGGTCCGACGCAGAAGTATAAATGAAAATCGACGCGTAGAGGTTACGGCGCAGGTCCGACACAGAAGTATAAATGAAAATCGGCGCGTAGAGGCTACGGCGCAGGTCCGACGCAGAAGTATAAATGAAAATCTACGCGTAGAGGCTACGGCGCAGGTCCGACGCAGAAGTATAAATGAAAATCGACGCGTAGAGGCTACGGCGCAGGTCCGACGCAGAAGTATAAATGAAAATCGGCGCGTAGAGGCTACGGCGCAGGTCCGACGCAGAAGTATAAATGAAAATCGACGCGTAGAGGTTACGGCGCAGGTCCGACACAGAAGTATAAATGAAAATCGACGCGTAGAGGCTACGGCGCAGGTCCGACGCAGAAGTATAAATGAAAATCGACGCGTAGAGGCTACGGCGCAGGTCCGACGCAGAAGTATAAATGAAAATCTACGCGTAGAGGCTACGGCGCAGGTCCGACGCAGAAGTATAAATGAAAATCTGCCAGTAGGCTACGGCGCAGGTCCGACGCAGAAGTATAAATGAAAATCGACGCGTAGAGGCTACGGCGCAGGTCCGACGCAGAAGTATAAATGAAAATCGACGCGTAGAGGCTACGGCGCAGGTCCGACGCAGAAGTATAAATGAAAATCTACGCGTAGAGGCTACGGCGCAGGTCCGACGCAGAAGTATAAATGAAAATCGGCGCGTAGAGGCTACGGCGCAGGTCCGACGCAAAAGTATAAATGAAAATCGGCGCGTAGAGGTTACGGCGCAGGTCCAATACACGTTAGTTGATCTGTAATGTGTGATGGGTGCCGCTATGTTAGTTTGCGCCTCAGAGAATCGGATCTGTCAGATTTACATCACGTAAATTCATCCACGTCTCACGAAATGCATGAAAGTAAGTGACCGGTGAAGTGGGAGAAGAATAGAGTAAACTATATAATGTGTATCTGATATGAGTAAAACACTTATTATTGCAGCTTCCATAGACATCAGTGTGTGTGTTTTTACTTGTGTACTTATGTGCACTTAAATGTCTGAAACCTAAATTAAACATTGTGGTTGAAAACGCTGAATAGTTGTGATATGTGACGAGCACTGAGCGTGTCTCTCTCTGACTCAGCGCCAGCCAAAGCGTGAAGCACGTTTGAATTTACACACATATTGGGTATCGGTACCCAACCCTAATAACATTACGGATTTAAACTTAGCCTTTGTAAAATATATAAAGCAAAACATTAAATGTGCAAAGAAAATTGTAAACGACTAGTTAGTATTTTCTAAGTCGACTAGCAGCAGCACTATAATTTAGTCTCACACATCCCTACTTTAGATACCCTAGTGTTACATCCTGCTGAGGTCATTGTACATTTTGTTCAGTCTGTGCACTAGTGACTGAGATCGACACAGTTCTGACGGACAGATGGAAAATGTTTCCTAATGTTTATGGTTGTGTTTTTGACGGCATCATCACTTGGTGTGTTCACTACACATGTTGCTTTGAGGGGGCTTTGTCACTGTGGCCCGGTTTGACTGCACATGACAGGTTTTGTTCATACAAACAAACAAGCGCACATCTGTGGAAATGATACCGACGTGAGTAGCAATTCATAATGTTGTTTGTTTTACATTACCTCACAGGTGTTTGGACTGTCACCCTCTTGTAAATTCAGTGCAAGATTCCCCAAGGCTGCCCGCAAGTACAGTTTAAGGTGAGTGTGAGTTAAATGTCCATTGTTTTTTTTTAACCTAATTTGACATTGAGCATGTAAATTGTGTCTGCATATTTGATCTGTAGATTAGATCATGTCATTTTTTTTCTCTGAGATACTAGAATGACTACTAGTGAATACAGGCTTTGTGAATCATGTGATATCAGGTTCAGCGCTCGTCTGAAGAGGCAGGAATCTTTGGAATGGCGATCAAACCCAAATCCCACCTGGCAAAACAAAATTATCCATTGTTGCTGGTGGTACATTCCCATGAATGTCATTTAGCATCATTGTATTTGTGTTCCAGAATCCCTGCTTGACTTCTGGAGCATTCATAAATACGGATGTGCCAAACGACATGCTTTTAAAACTGGCTAGTTGGCAAGTCGCGATTAATTGGTCTTAAGGAGACCCTATATAATGAGGCAGGTTTCAGTTTTATTTGACCGATCTGGTGCATTTCTTGAGCAGCATTTACATAAGACATGCTCAAAATCAGCTGGATAGTGTAACATTTTATTTTTAAGTTTAGCTTTTTTTTTTTTTTTTTTTTTTTTTTTTGTATGCCATTCTAAGGTGTGTTCACACTTGGCATGTTTAGTTGATTAAAACAAACCCTTGTGTGATTGCTCTGTTAGTGCGGTTCATTTGTGTGAATGCTGCCACCAAACAAGCAGACCGAGATCACTGAAAAGATCTCGGTCCACTTCCAAATGAACTTTGGTGCGGTTCGAATTAAATATGAATGCAACCCTGACCAAAGACATGCAAACGAATCAAAAATAGGACATGATGTCACAAGATGCAACCCTAAAAAGGACAAAATGCTCAAGCATTCCTGTTTTTTTCTCATCGTAGTCGTGATGTTACCCATCACATTTCGGTACAGGCGTCAGAACTGAACCGAATTAACCAAGCAAACTGAACTACAAGTGTGAATGCCCTTAAAAACACAATTCTACCTATAAAAAAAAAAACAGCATGAGATATGATTCAATGCTCGAGATGGCTGTCTGCATGTGTATGGCTTTAGAGGCTATAAATCAATAGACAGCTTTTCTAATAAGGCAATAATACAGGTATTTTGGCATCTTGCGTCCCTAACATTTAAGGGTCACTGATTTTCAATCAGCTCTGTATTTTTACAATGTCTAAGATTTGTGAGCATTTTGTGCCTTTGGGTGAACTTTCATCAACAAATAAAGGAGAAGTGTTGGGGGTAATGCATTACAAGTAACTCGAGTTACATAATTAGATTACTTTTTTCACGTAATGAGTAAAGTAACGCATTGCTTTTAAAGTCACTTTGTTTTCCCATGTATTGACTGACAGCTCTCCTGTCCCCATGTTGAGAGAAATCAGCAAATCTGCTATTAAATATAAAAAAATGCATAGACTTTGTATTTAATCACTTTATTAACCAATGTCTTGTTTTTTTTGTTAAAGCTCAGCCCAGGTGAGGAAAAAGTAATTAACATTACTTTCCATAAAAAGTAACAAAAAGTACTTTTCAAGTAAAAAAAGCATTAAAGCAATTAATGACGTTTTTTGGGGAGTAACCAAGTAACTTTCCCCAACACTGGATGAAGACATTGGGTGCAGGTTAAACACAGAGTGCACACTGTTCATTTATATATACTTCTGATGTTGTAACTAACAATACAAAGCTGGTTGAAAATGAGCGAAGTATCCTTTTAGGCCAAAGATGTTTCATTTGTCATTCCCAATGGTTAAGCAAATCCTGGTCTAAATCGTGTCCAGTATGACTTCACAATGTTAGGGGTGGAATAAGGATGATTGGTTTCCCTTTCAACTAGTTAAATAAAATTACAGTAGAACAGACTTGAGTAAAATCTAATCACACTAGGTCCTGCAGGCCAGTTTTCATCAAAGCACTGATTCCTGAACTGTATCAAAATGATTTATTAAACCGGAGTTTCCTGTTTTAAAGGGATCGTTCACCCAAAAATGAAAAATGATCCCATGATTTACTCACCCTCAAGTCATCCTAGGTGTATATGACATTCTTCTTTCAGACGAATAGAATCAGAGTTATATTAAAAAATGTCCTGTCTCTTCCCAGCTTTATAATGGCAGGCCAGAATTTTAAGCCCAAAAAAGTGCATCCATCCATTATAAAAGTACTCCACATGGCTCCAGGGGTTAATAAAGGCCTTCTGAAGTGATGCATTTGTGTAGGAAAAATATCCATATTTAAGACATTATAAAGTCAAATATCTAGCCTCCGGCGGGCCGCCTTCTGTATTTAACTTACGAAGAAAGTGTAACGCCTCTCGCAGTTCAAAACACTTATGCTACGTCCGACGTCATCGTCGCACCAGTTAGGGTTTTTTCCTAAGTTGAATACGGAAGGCGGTCCTCCGAAAGCTGCCATTATAAAGCTGGGATTAGCCAGGACATTTTTTAATATAACTCCGATTGTATTCGTCTGAAAGAAGAATGTCATATCGCATGGCTTGAGGGGGGGAGTAAATCATGGGCTAATTTTCATTTTTGGGTGAACTATCCCTTTAAAATGGGATTTATTTCTATGTTAATATGGCAAAGCAGACATTTAATGTGTTTTCACTGTAAAGAGTTAAGTACAGATAAGTTAAGAATATACATCAAATGGCAGAATTTTTTTAAAAATTGTAGTTAATATATTTTTAAACATTAACGGACCCGCGGTGCCTTTTAATGGTGTTTTCAATAGCATAAGCTTTACTTTTGATCTTTCACATTTGAGAATGGGGTTTTCAGACATGCAAGTCGCCATAGTTGGGTAAACTTCAGTGGTGAACGGAAACTACAACAAATATAATTTGTGAATTTCCAACAAAAGGAAAAATCTTTTAGATTGATCACATTGGGCAGAAGAGAGAAAGATGTCACATTTGCTGTCACTCCCTCAGCCGTTGTATTAGAAACATTTGTGCAGCAGCATTAACTAGTCTTCTGTAATGTATTCCCAAGGTAAGAAAGCACAAAGCGTATGGTTTTAAATGTTAATTAAAAAAACTTTTATTAGATTTTTGTGGAAATGCATCATCACAGTCTGTGGAAAGGGTCCATTAGTCATTATTTATTGATGTTTCTGTTTAGTGCATAACTTGTGCTTCAAAAGCAGTTCTGTGCTTTTACTTAAAGTGATTTTTACCAGGTGTACAATAAAATGGAAATGAAAGACGAGTTGAGTTGGTTACCACTCAGATAACATGCTAACCACCCGTAGTGGTTATTCATTACCTCGCTTACTAGAAGTCCCAGTGTGCTCTTGATGAGTTTTGCTCTACAGTGTCAAACTCTGCATCAGGTAGGTCAGCAGGTGAAGGATGGTAAATCATTCTTATTATTCTGGATTATTCCAACAGGTTTGACCTTGGCTTGTGGTGTTGGACTGGTTATGGGTTTATTCAGCCTGAAAATAACATGTCATTTTTTTATTAGTTAACTTCATTGGTTAAGATGAATAAAAAAAGAACGATACTGCTACAGCATTTATAAACATTTGGCCCTTTAGCGGTTAAAAATAAAACTGCATGCATTTTGCAGCAGAACATTGTTTTGGTTGTGCTTTGGCTCAGTGTGACTGTGCGGATGAATATGGTTATCCTACTGCTCATAAAACATTCACTGACCGGCTTAAGAGATATAACCAGATTAGACTGAAAGGATCTCAAGCTGACTAGCTAAAGACGTAATTGCAGTTATACCATTTAAGTATGCAATATACGCACTATCAACACGCAAAATCCTCACAGGTCTATCATGTAAACATTTATGGTAGGCTTACCATAGTGAATCGGGGTAAGAAAAACACGTTTTGGAAGGATTGATTGTTTGACTATAGAGCAGTTATATAGTGCACAGTCCATATATATAGTCCATATTTAGTTCATGTTAAAGGCTTAGTTCACCCAAAAATGAAATTTCTGTTATTAATTACTCGCCCATATGTCGTTCCAGACCCGTAAGACCTTCGTTCATCTTCGTAACACAAATTAACATATTTTCAAGCTTTCTGACCCCTCCATAGAGAGCAATGTAATTAACACTTTCTAGGTCTAGAAAGGTTGGAAAAGCATTATAATAGTCCATGCGACTACAGTGGTTCAGTCTTAATTTTATAAAGCGACGAGAATTACTTTTTGTGCGCAAAAACAAACAAAAATAACTTTATTCAACAATTTCTTCACGTCTGTGTCAGTCTTCCATGCAGTTTAAGTTGGTCAGCTGCTGCGTCGTCATCTCACGCGTGCGTCGTGGTGCTCACGTGAACAGCTTTGGCCAATGGTAAGCCTGCAATAGTAACTCTAATGTAGTAATTTTGAAGTGCTGGACTGTATTTACCTCGTCAACAGCGTAGAAGACTGACACAAACGTGAAGAAATTGTTGAATAAAGTTGTACTTTTGTATGTATGTTTTTTTGCACACAAAGTATTCTCGTCCCGTCATAACATTAAGATTTAACCACTGTAGTCATATGGACTATTTTAACAATGTCTTTACTGCCTTTCTGGACCTTGCTCGCTATGGAGGGGTCAGAGAGCTCTCGGATTTCATCAGAAATATCTTCATTTGTGTTCTGTAGATGAACGAAGGTCTTGCGGGTTTGGAACGTCGTGAAGGCGAGTAATTAATGACAGAATTTTTATTTTTGGGTGAACTAACAAATAACAAATGAGATCTTATTGTAAAGTGTTACCTACAACTCTTACTAATCACTTAAAATGAATAGAAAGCCAAAAGAAATCAAGAACAAAACTCAATTGTGTCCTTAAGCTATTTTTTTTTATTTATTTTTTTTATTTTTTTTTATGTGCGTGTTTTCAACCCTGAAAGAATGTGCTGACACCATTTGGGCTACGGTGGTCAAGTCTTCCTCGGTCTGCTTGCATCTAGATTAAAACTTTCCTCTATCTGGGCAGAGTTTCAGAACCTTAATCCAATTTATCAAGACAGTCAGGGGTCCGTGTCGTCTGCAGGTGCCTGTAAAGCAAAACATCCCAGTTGTAGATTTTTCTTTCCTATTGTTTGTCCATGCACAAATGGGGCCACATATTACAGGCCCCAAGCATTACATTGCAGTCAATGTTATCGATGTGCGTTGGCCTGATGGTTCTGTCCCCTGTATTGATTGATTTTTGTGTGTGTGTGTGTGTTCAGCCCTGACAGGCGCAGCCACACACACAGATCATGTCCGGCCCTGTCACGAGTCGATCCCGCGTTTATCCAGACGTCAACACACAGAGACCGCGGGAATACTGGGACTATGAATCTCACGTCGTAGAGTGGGGGTGAGTGCTGAGACAGATTTTGTTCAGCTTGTGATGACAATGCGTGATTTTGATGTGAGAATGAATGTGGACTGATATTGGCTGGTTTTCTGGTGTGATGCAGAGTCTGTATTTATGCAGTTTGGGTTACATTACAATACTTCTGGAAGGTCGAAGATTACAAAAGTTAAAGAAATTACAGGGTTATCACAAGATTGGATTGTTTTAATAATGTTTTCCAAGCCTGGAAAAGTCAGGGACATTTCTATAATGAATGAATATACAATACCATTCATATATATATATATATATATATATATATATATATATATATATATATATATATATATATATATATATATATATATATATATATGTGTGTGTGTGTGTGTGTGTATATATACACACACACACACACACGACACGTATATATGTGTCTGTTTGTGTGCACACACTTCCAGTCAAAAGCTAGGATCCAAAATACAGCAAAGATATTTTTACAATTTAAAATCACTTTTTTTCCTATATGAATATATTGTAAAATGTACTTTATTCCTGTGATCAAAGCTGAATGTTCAGCATCAGTCTTCAGTGTCACATGATCCTTCACAAATCATTCTGATATGATGATTTAGTGGTCAACAAACATTGTTTATTATTGTTAATTTTTTTTCAGGATTATTAAATTAATAGAAAGTTCAAAAGAACAGCATTTATCTGAAATATAAAGCTTTTGCGACATTATAAATGTCTGCCCCAAAAAAATTCTTACCGACCCAAAACTTTTGAACGGTAGTACAATGTTACAAAAGGCTTTCTATTTCAGATAAATACTGTTCTTTTGAACTTTCTATTCATCAAAGAATCCTAAAGAAATGTTTTACACAACTGTTTTCAACATTGATAATAATCCATAAATGTTTCTTGATCATCAAATCATGATATCAGAATGATTTCTGAGGATCATGTGACAAAATGTAAAGATGCTGAAAATACAGCTTTGATCACAGGAATAAATGACACTTTACACAATATTACAATACAAAACTGTTCGTTTTAAAAATTAAGTTTTTACTGTATATTTAATCAAATAAATGCAGCCTTGGTGAGCAGAAGAGCCGATAAAAAAACTTGTTCACAATCCATAGTGATAGTGAGAGAATCGTTCTTTTTTTTGAATAAATCAGTGTAACGGTTCACAAATTGCTCTGAAGGATTGTGCCAGCACAGTGATGTATTGATCTATATCACAAGATTTCCTCTCTCTCGCAGTGACGCTGGTTCTTGCTTGCGTGTTTAAGGGCAGATTTAATCTCAATTAAATGAAAGTGAATCGAACAGAACACCGGTATCTTGAGGACTTTGTTGTTCAGAAACACTGTGGTAATTGCAAGCTATTGGTGTTTGAACACATGTTTAATGATCAAATATAAATGATCTTTATAGTTTTCATTCAGTTGTCAGAGTTTGCAGAGGATTGTGTGAAGTATTTCTCTGTAGGGATACAGAGCTGATGTCTTTATTTGTCTGGATCGGCATTTCATTTGCACTTGTAATAACAGCTGTCGGTCTTGTCGACAGGAATCAAGATGACTACCAGCTGGTGCGGAAACTCGGCAGAGGAAAGTACAGCGAAGTGTTTGAAGCCATCAACATCACAAACAACGAGAAAGTAGTCGTCAAAATACTTAAGGTGAAGACCGTTGTTATTCCAGCTTTCTGATGAGCATTCGGAGAAGTCAGGTTGGGAAGACCCTTAGACTTCACATGCTCTCCAGGTTCTCATTTTCCAAGTCGTTGACAAGAACGTATGCTGAGATAAGCCTGTTTACGCTATGGAAGGCAGTGGATTGTATCGAAACCAGAAGCTGCTGGCCGACGTTCAGATGAACGGGCGCCTGTCGAATTCTTTCCTCGCCCCCTCCTCCTCTAAACCAGAGAAAGCTCTAGATTCTAGTGATAACACCCGACGAGCTGAGAGCTTCTTTTCAAGCTAAGTGATAAATAGTTTTGAAGATTAGCGGCGTTGTCCCGTAATGTAGCCAGTCGTGTATAATGAACTTCCCCTACCTGGAGACACAAAGGAGGAAGCTGCACGGATTGAGTCTAGACGCAGTTATATCAGATGTCATTGCGTCAAACTCGTCTGTACTTCGATACAAGATGAAATCGAAATTGTTCTACTTTACTTTGTTTGGGAGCTGTGGCAATACATATCTAGCTTTTTCCATTCCTCCTTAAGCTAATTTTTTTCCTGATGTGACCAGTTGGTTGTGTAAAAAAAATTAACCAATAATCTCTCAGCGCACTTTTCGTGATCCAATCAAGTCAATTCACCTTTATTTATATGGTGCTTTATACAATACAGATTGTTTCAAAGCAGCAAAGCATGCAATGGAGGTAAAAATTGCATTATGGCGTGCAGAACGAGCTGTTCTTCCTGTTAAATAAAGTGTCATAAATGCGTGTCCCGTCATTCTAAAATTCTCTTCGCACTCACCATTTGGAGCAGGACAACGTCCCATCAGTCCTTGTTTCGGACTCTCATCCACAGTCGACTGGTTTTGGGCGCGGGAAAAGACGTTTTTACTGTTTGATAAATATAAGCAGCACGGCTCAACGGTTCATGTGCTCGTCATCTCCTAATAAGAACCCGAAATGGATAAATATGAAATATGCTTTTAAAACAAAGAAAATGAGGATGATTAGTATATGGCAACAGCGGGAAGTTCCGGTGATTTAAATCCGATCAGAAGCTTGTGACGTATAAATGCGCACATCAGCCTAGGGCTGTACAATTACGGATGCCACGATTATATAATCGCTCAAAGCCGCGATTACAAGAAAGAAAATCCACTTATGTTATTCTGCATGCTTAAGAGGTGTGTTTAGAGCATGTTACGTTGCGAGATGGTTTATAGAACAATTACTCGAGTCGCCCTCTGTCGTTTCAAAGAATAGCACAACGCGTCGAATATAAACCCCTGCCCAAACGGACGAGGCGCGCGCGCACAGTCAGCGGTGGCTCACACTGCGCAGACAAAAATATAAACAAGGCTTAACCCAGCACAATAGGAACTACCAGTGACGAAACTGTACGCTGACTGGTAGAACGCACGCAAAATTGCACCCGCCATTTTTAAAACGCTGTGCACACAGCCTATATGAACTAACTAACATGGAAAACGGTGATAGCTGGACCTCTCAACCGTTATGCTAAGGAGACAATTCAACGCAACTTTGAGGGGAGCAAGCCTTTCTTTGTATAACCGTTCTACCTAATAACATATTAGACAGGACTGTTAAAAAGATCGTAAGCTAATCAAGATGGAGAATGTGAGCGCCCTGTGCTCAGACTCTGGCGTTCTCAGCGCCGTCAAAATAAATGTCCGCCGCGCCGTCAAAATAAGTCACAACAATAAGCGTGGCTTACGTCACTTCAGAGTTCCTACTGGCGGTTCGAATGCAACCAGGCAAATGACCCTAGGGGAACATTTAGCTCTCGGGGAACCACCCTGATGCCTAGTTCCTATAACTAAGTTCAATTTTTTTATATCCCATTTTTATATAAAAATATGGCATGCAGTCGCAAAGCTATTCAAAACATCATTCAATGTAAATTGTGATAATCGTACTTAATAATCACAATTACAGTTTCAAGGGAATAATCGATAGTTATGATTTTTGTCATAATCGTGCAGCCCTACATCAACCTGATCACTTTATTTAGCGTTCATGTAAACACTACATTCGGATTCATCAATCGGAATTAATTCAGATTAAAGCCAAAAGTCCATGTTAACGTAGCTATGGTCTAAAGTTAATCATTGACCTGATTTCAGTTTTGTTCTCCGCCAGTGTTGTCAAACAAACACGGATGGATAAAATCAGTTCCTGCCCTACGTTATTTCCCACTGAATATTCTGTTTAACACATCATGGAAGTTAAATGTGTTGCAAATGCAGTTTTATGTTGTCTTTAATCATTTTGTGTTGCTTGTTTTGTTGTTATTTCCATATGTAGCCAGTAAAGAAGAAGAAAATCAAGCGGGAAATCAAAATTTTGGAGAATTTGAGAGGCGGCCCCAACATCATCACACTTCTAGACATTGTCAAGGATCCAGTGGTCAGTTGGATTTCTTGATATTTGATATAAAAATCAGGGTTCCTTGAAATCCTTGAAAGTTTGTGAGTTTAAAAAAAAAAAAGTCAAGGAAAATAAACATACATAACTCTGCCCCATCGGTCCGCTAATGTGTTATTTCACCAACACTTCGTGGCCTATCCATACTAGTTTGCTTGATTTACGTTAGTTACGTGCATTTACACTTTACGTGAGGTACTTTGTGTTGTACATTGCCATGACGTTCACACATGCACAAAACTACTATGATGGTACCTCAACGTTTTCAGTGCTTACATCAAATCCAAATATGTTCAGTCAATGACTGTATATTGTGTTCAATAAACATAAAACAGTGATAATCTGTTTCCCAAATATTTGATTTAATGTAATGTAGAGTTGCTTTGCTTGTTAAGATAATGTAAACCCATGAGGCAAGAAACTTAAAAGCATATTCATACATCTTAAAACTTCTGGTTACAAGAGCCTAAGCTCTTTCCAATAAAATCCATGCAAATGTTAATATCAGATCATTTTCGAATACAGTATAGCATGTACTGAATAGTATTCAATGCAAAACAGAAATATGACAAATAGACTCTCAGATCTGTCATATGGCCAAAAATAAATGAAAAAAAATCTGAAAAAAATTTGAAAAGTTGTGTTTGACACATGAAAACTGTAACAATGTATCTTGCAAGGTAACGCGTTGTAACCTTGCTCTCACTTGAAACGTGTCCCCACATTAAGTCCTTGAATGTGAGGGTATTGGACCTGGAAAGTCCTTGAATTTGAAGTTTGAACCCTGAAAAATGTAATCTGTATTGTTGAGAGTGCTGCATGTTCAAATGCGTCTTTAACTGAAGTCCCTTGTGTTTCTCCCTCAAGTCTCGAACCCCAGCTCTGGTTTTTGAACATGTGAACAACACAGACTTCAAGGTAAATCATTTCTGCTACCTGCTAAATCAATTCTGCCACCTCAACAAAATGTAAGACCAAAAAATCAGTTCATTTAAACTCAACCATCCGCTTGTTCTGTCGTGCAGCAATTGTATCAAACGCTATCAGACTACGACATTCGGTTCTACATGTACGAGATCCTAAAGGTAAGTTCCTTCAGATATCATCTTAAAGCTGTTCACAGAAACTCCAGAGTATCTCAAGTCTGTGCCCACTTGTACCTAAATATTAGTTTTTTGTTGTTGTTGTACCTGTATTTTTCCAATCTGTTTCAAACTCTCCCCATCTTGAACCACTGTAGTTGTCATGTTGGACCCCACTTTCTGCATTTAGTTGTGCAGCGGTTACACTCAGAAAGATCTTATTGCTCCAGGTTTTTTACAGTTTGAACAGTATGTTGTTCACGTACGTTTGCTGTTAGTCAGTTGTGTGGGAATCCTGGAGTTAATCTGGATCAGGTAAACCTGCGTCACTGCAGCAGAAAGAGCATCTGTCCACTGACTTAACCTCTGTACCTTTACCACTCTTGCTGCATTTCCCTCCCCCTGTTACTTGCTTTGTCTTTGATTCCCAGACCCTTTTTGTATTAGGATCAACAATCTCCTGTTTGTTATAATACCGTGAAATATTTCTATGTGAATATATATAGTAAAATGTAATTTATTCCTGTGGTCAAAGCTGAATTTTCAGCATCATTGCTCCAGTCTTCAGAGTCACATGATCCTTCAGAAATCATTCTGATATGATGATTTGAGCTCAAGAAACCCTTCTGATTATTATCAATGTTGAAAACAGTTGTGCTGCTTCATATCTTTGTGGAAATGGGATTCTTTGATGAATAGAAAGTTTAAACGAACAGCATTTATTTAGATTAGAAATATTGTCCGTTTTGATCAATTTACTGCGTCCTTGCTAAATAAAAGATTATATATGGGATTTTATTTATTGATTTATTTTAGAAAACACATAAAAGTCATTGCATTGTGATTATTAGAAAATATATAGATTTATTTTCTTTCGGTAATTTTACAAGATAAAATTAGATTATCGGTTTTTAATATGATCTTAAATTTACATTATCTTTTTAAAATCTGTTTATATTACAGTAATTACAATTTTATTAAAATATATAAAATATCATATTTTAATATACAAATATTTCATCAGCTATCTTCTTTATTTAAAAAAAAAAAAAAAAATGTATCCAGTAATCACAAATATAATTTTTTTAATATGCAAATATTTCATCAGCTATCATCTTTTTTTAGCCAGTAATCGCAAACAATGAAATAATGATTTATTTGTCAAGGCATCAGAAGCCTGTTTGTAAAGTCTGGTTCTCTCTCTGTGTCTCTCTCAGGCTTTGGACTACTGCCACAGTATGGGAATCATGCACAGAGATGTAAAGCCACACAACGTAATGATCGACCATGAACACAGAAAGGTACTGCCCGCTCGCGTCATCACTCGCGTCAGCCTTTGTGTTATGCCATCTCACTCCACACTTCTGATTGGCTAAATGAGGACGAGCTTGCTTACATGCACCAATCACAATTGCTGTAGTAAAAGAGAAGCTTTGTTTGTTGCTGTGACATCAAGCACATTACTTTGAGCTAGATCACATTTAAAACGTCTGCAATTTGCACATTCCCTGCATCAGCTGAGGAACTCTTGTTCTTGAATATCAAATTGTAATTATGAATCATTAATTAATCCCCTGTTGAATGAGTTCACGTTTGATTCTTGTCTGAGCGTGTGTTTTGTTGTTTAGCTGCGTCTGATAGACTGGGGCTTAGCAGAGTTTTATCACCCCAGTCAGGAGTACAACGTCAGGGTGGCGTCTCGATATTTCAAAGGACCTGAACTGCTGGTGGACTATCAGGTGAGATGAGAGACAGCGATACAATCAAGACTTGGTTTGTTGTTTGAGATCAAAAGCGTCTGTTCAAGCTTCTGTTGAATAAACATGCACATACAGAAACAGTATAACACTGAGTCGTTTGGCTAGTTTGTTTCGTTTTAAATCTGAAGCTCATGTTGGTTTCGTCCCACAGATGTATGACTACAGTTTAGACATGTGGAGCTTAGGCTGCATGTTGGCGAGTATGATCTTCCGGAAAGAGCCTTTTTTCCACGGACACGACAACTATGATCAGGTGAGACTTTCAGGTGTTTCCAGATATTCATTGTTGTCTTGCCACTTTATAGTGACCTATTTTTGTGGCATAATCCCAATTCATATACTACATATTACAACATTATCAGAATTAATTTCCCTCAAACAGTGTTGGGGGGGTTGATGCTGACTTCAGGCCTACTAAAATGCGATCTGTTGGATGTGTGGTGTCTGCTGCCCTCTGCTGTTTTTAACCAGTACTGTTTAACACGTCTTTGTCCAGCTTGTACGGATTGCTAAAGTCCTGGGCACAGAGGA
Source organism: Paracanthobrama guichenoti (assembly GCA_018749465.1). Lineage (NCBI taxonomy): Eukaryota > Metazoa > Chordata > Actinopteri > Cypriniformes > Gobionidae > Paracanthobrama > Paracanthobrama guichenoti. Next base: position 3,358,793 of record CM031961.1, read on the forward strand.
CCTCTACGACTACATCGACAAATACAACATTGAGCTCGACCCACGGTTCAACGACATTTTGGGAAGGTACATTGAGATGCTTGATTGTGTTTATGCATGTAAAACTTAGACCTCCGTTTAAGTATTTTACCATCTCTATCCAGACATTCCCGGAAAAGGTGGGAACGGTTTGTCCACAGTGAGAACCAGCACCTGGTCAGTACCGAAGCGCTGGACTTCCTGGACAAACTGTTGCGCTATGACCACCAAGCTCGCCTCACCGCCCGCGAGGCCATGGAGCACCCTTATTTCTGTGAGTGTCTTCATCTTCAGAAACTCTAAATGTTCTGTGGATTAAACCCTGATTGCTACGTTTACATGAAGATCCATTGCTATACTTTTTAAGCCAGAGTCCAATATCTCTTAAATGCATTTTATTAAATTGTGCTGGCTTAAAGGGGACCCATTATGCAAAATTTACTTTTATAAAGTGTTTGAATACAGATGTGTCACCACTCCTTTGTTTTTTTAAACATGTAAGGCTGAGCACTGCGACTGACAATTTCTGACATTTTGGCTGCGTGACATTCTCCAGTTTTGTGTACGGTATTGATTATGCGTCGGTGTGCACCATGCATTTCATCACTGTGCTCATGTCTCGTGTCAGATCCCATTGTGAAGGAGCAGGCGAGGATGGGCTCCACTTCAGGACTGTCCACTGGCTCCACTCCAGTCAGCACGTCCAGTATGATCACAGGTCAGTCATGTGAGTCAGTCAACATCAGAGTCGAGCACAAAGAACATGACAAGTCATGCCAACATTGCTGGTATCATCAGACCAAGTGCAACAACGAGCAAGAAAAGAAATTAAGATGATTTTAGGCAAAATGGCTGAAAAATCTAGTCACTGGTAAAGTAATTTAATGGTTTATCACTTTCAGCCAATAGGTGGCGCTGTGACCAAATTGATGTGGTGTGGTCAGAGTGAGGTGACAATGATGTATGCAAAGTTTGTTGTCATTATGCCAAAGCATTGCAGAGATACAGCCTCAAGAGTCATTTTGGCATCATGCCTCAAATTTGTTGCTGCACTATACGAAAACGGATCCATAACCAAATCCATAACTTTTTGTCGGCACAGTCTGAAGATGATGCGATTCGATTTTGATGAAAATTGGACAAACAGTCTAGCAGGAGTTCAAAAAAAGAAGGTTTTGAAATAAAATCAAAATGGCAGACAGGAAGTTTGTCCAAATATGGCAAAATTGGTATCTGTGTTTTTGGCATGACCCAAGGAACATATTAAGACCGGATTAATGACAATACGCTAATATAATCAAAAGTTATAAGAATTTTTGGGGAAAAAAGTAACTTTAGACCACAAGGTGGCGCTGCCCCAAAACCTTGAGTACCTCAAGGGCATGGTGCTGAAAACACATACCAAGTTTCGTAATGATACAGAATTCAAAATGGACGATTTGGGTATTGTATGATTCGGCATGATGCACCGAATCTAAAGAGACCTATTTTGTGATTTTTGGCTAAAGGATAATTTTTCAAATCTCCTGACCACTAGGTGGCACTGTGCCGAAACGCTGCTGGTAGCCACAGGTCATGGTTGTCATGACACGCGTCAAGTTTGGTCAGAATTCATTTGCATGTTTTTTTTGAGAACGTTAACTTGAATTCCATAACTTTTTGTCGGCCTGGTCTGAAGATGATCTGGTTCAATTTTCTTGAAAATCTGAGCAACGGCCTAGGAAGAGTTTGAAAAAGTAGCTTTTTTGGAAAATCCAAAATGGTGGAAAAATTTGAATGAAGGAAAATTATGCCATAGGGTGCATTCTTGAGAATCAGGAATCAGAGGAAACTGAATTTTGTTTCTAGCCCTTGTGGTTCAGAAGTTGTTAGCATAAACATGAGGGCAACTTTGGACAGCTGGTGGCGCTAGAGGGATCGAGTTAGAGACTTAGTGACCGTTCACTGACCTCTACCTGTGTGCCAAATCTCACAACTTTCCCACGAGCGGTTCTATGCCATTGACTTCCAGAGCGGAAGAAGAAATGTTAAAAGAAGATTAAGAACGTCAACGATTACAAAAGGTGCACGACTCCTAATTACGATTACAAAACGATAGGTATTTTTCTGTGACTCGGATGTTTTCATGAGAAACACAGGCATTGAAGGAAACCAGCTTGTTTCTTGTGTTTGTCAGCTTATCCATGACACATTGCATGTGTGTTTGCTTCTAAATGCTGACTGTGCTCGTTTCCCCGCAGGAGGCGTCACATCCATGTCCTCGTCCCAGCCGATGGCCAACATCGCCGGCTCTCCTGTCATCTCGTCTCCCAGTGCTCTTGCCACACAGGTTCCTGCAGCCGCCGGTGCGCAGCCCTGAACACTCACGCTCTCTCTGCCCCGGCCACAGTTTTATGTTGAGTGTAAACAAACAAAAGAGAGACTAAACTAGGTTTCTTTTTTTTCTTCCTTTTTTTTTCTTGTTTTTTTTCCATACAATAATTATATATTGAAGCTGGGACACACAGCAGACAGTTGTTAAGTTGCATCAGTGTCCGGCAGTTTTTCCTGATGATGGTGTCTATATAGAAGCCACTACAGTGTAGAGATTCAGAAAAATGGATAATAAAATTTATTTTATATGTCCCTATTTTTGGCTTCTGTTTGTTATTTGAACAATATGGATATTTGCTGATGAGATTGCTGTTAATCTACAGGTTTGGGGATTTAAAGTACAGCATAATTCATAGACATGAACCATTTTACATTCAAAGATGCTTTTATTCAAAGTGACTTGCATTGTTTACAATTATAACAGTAATATTCTGAAAAAATTACAATTTAAATGAACTGATTTCTATGTATAAAAACCCCATCATTTTGAATAGAGGTTGATGATATATAATGTGTTGGTGTAGATGTATAGAAAATGGGTAGGCCTATAATTCAACAATCTGAACAGAGCCACATTATATCTATGGGACTGAACCAAACAGAGCCTTTAAAATGGACATGACAAAAGAAAAGTTCATTAAGAATGACAATATAGAAGGATAGTGAGATATCTTTTAATGCTTTTGGAGTTACACACACACAAACTTTGTAAACGTACTATTTACGGCACTCAGGCAGGAATGTTCAGTTGTGCCGATATAAAAAAATAAGGAACATTTCTAGTTTCAACGTTGCGATCATTGAAATGGAACCATATTGAGATCCCTATACCTCTGGAAATTACTGGCCTTAAAAATGAACAAACAAAAGTTAAGAATTAGAATGTAAAAGGGTATTAAGATATCTTTAACATGAGTTACAGGCATGCAAACTTTGGGCAAAAAACTTTTCCCATTTTTGAACCGTCACCGTTGGCATATAATGCAGCGGAGATGGCTAAAGTTAACAGCTTTAAATAACAGACCTGTCAATCTCGGTGTAAAAATAAAATGATGATGCTGTTGTAAAGTCATTTACCCCACTGTAATCTGACTCCAAATCTCAGGTGAAAATAATCATCCTGACCCGCTCTACAAAATATTGAATTACTCCCTAAATATACATCCGTCAAATTCAATATTTGTGCTTTCTTTTCATTTTTGTTTGTCCGTCTTCAGAAAAAAAGGTGAAAGTTTCTGAAATTTGGTTGATTTGACACAGAATGACCCTTTATACACTTTTATACACATACAAATATTTTGAGTGTCCCTTATTCTGTTCCTTATTTTCCCATAAAGAACCACGATTGTCCCTTATCCTTTCCAGAAGTCTACTAACATTAATATGGCCAGACAATAACGTGGTGTCGGTCAGCGAGGTGAAGTTAGTTTTAGGTTTGATATTCGCTGCTTTAGGGACCGTCTGCAAATTCACCACACAGAGCAAAACGAGTCTCAACAATCCATTCAAATTCATTTTTACAGGGCTATGGTAAATGCCTAGCGGACTAAATTATTTATTATATTTTACCAATATCTCGTTTTAGACAATACCTCCCCTGAAGGATGTACAGTACACTAATATTTTAAGAGAAAATTACAGTAACTCACCAAAAGGGTTTTTCTGTGATCCAAAGGTTGTAGTAAACTCCTACTGGCCAGACAGACTTACTACAGGTGACATTATGACAATATCATCCTTACTGTATGTACAGTACACTAATATTTCTAGAAAACAATTACAGTAACTAACCAAAAGGCTTTTTCCTTGATCCAAAGGTTGTATTACATTCCTATTGGCCAGACTGACTTACTACAGGTGAAATTATGCCAATATCATCCTTACCGTACGTACAGTACACTAATATTTCTAGAAAAAATATACAGTAACTCACCAAAAGGGTGTTTTCGTGTTTCAAAGGTTGAAGTACATTCCTACTGGCCAGACTGACTTACTACAGGTGACATTATGAATTAGTCATGTTTTCTTAAAATATTACTGTACTATACAGTAAGGAAAGAATTAGCAAATTTTCACTTGCATTACAGTAATATGAAAAATACATTAACAGTGAATATTTCTAAAAATATTTGTGTACAGTGCATATATGATGAGCAAAAATACTTTTAAGTCAGTCTTAAATGTTCATGTACTACAAGCTTTGAATTATTTGTATTTATCTAAATTTATGTTAAAAGTCATTTTAACTTATACAAATGAGATGTTTTTACGCTGTTGGGGGAATTTACAGACGTGCCCTTTGTCATATGATAGCACGGTGATAGCGGTTCAAAGCATTCTCCGGTATAAATATGCAGCTGTAAGTGGTTTTGAATAATACAAATTATGTTGCTATACAGTAGTTGCACAATTGTTAAAACTATTCATCGTATTTATGTCTCTGAAAAGACTGTCGAGTTACTGTAATTGTTTTCTAGAAATATTAGTGTACTGTACGTACAGTAAGGATGATATTGTCATAATGTCACCTGTAGTAAGTCTGTCTGGCCAGTAGGAGTTTACTACAACCTTTGGATCACAGAAAAACCCTTTTGGTGAGTTACTGTAATTTTCTCTTAAAATATTAGTGTACTGTACATCCATCAGGGGAGGTATTGTCTAAAACGAGATATTGGCAAAATATAATAAATAATTTAGTCCGCTAGGCATTTACCATAGCCCTGTAAAAAGGAATTTGAATGGATTGTTGAGACTCGTTTTGCTCTGTGTGGTGCATTTGCAGACAGTCCCTAAAGCAGCCTAGGCGGATATGCAGCGAATATCAAACCTAAAGCTAACGTTACCTCTCTTCCAGAGCGGGAAACAGGCAAATAGTCCACACAAAGGGCAAAACAAGGACATCCAGGCACAACGACCGAACACCATGAAAGCAAACAACACCTAACAAAACATGACTGAAGAACAAGAGTTACAATACACAAGGAAATAAAGGATGATTAATTACAGGTGTGGCTGGTGACCGTAACCATAGGAACTAACGAGGTAATCAAAGGACAGAAACCAATCAAAACGCAGAATACATTTCAACATAAAAGTCTTTACAAAAAAACAGAACCGCGTGACAGAGTCCCACCTGTCCTTATTTTTTTCAGTAAGTCCTACATGATGGCAAGTTCTGGTGTTGTGGGATTGTTACACATTGGCTGCATCCAAAATCACTTCCCTACTATATAGTAGGCATTATGTGACAAAAGAAGTATGTCTGAATTCACAGTACTTGGCAAAAGAGTATCCGGATGACTGACTACTTCCGCCAAGATTGTGAAGTGTGCAATCGATGGACACTTTACTATCCCATGAGGCCACGGGAGAGGATTTATGAATAGCAGTGAAGAGAGGTAACCGACACTGGTAGGTCAGAAAATTTTAACTAGGCCACTCAATTCATATGGATTCGTTTTACGATCTCTTTAGGAATGTTTTGAAGCGTCAAAGTGGTAGTTGCGTAGCTGTCAATGGATTTTATTAAAAAGATCTTCATTTGTGTCTTAGTCTTACAGGTTTGGAACGATGTGAGGGTGAGTATATGATGATAACTTTCATTTCTTTTTTGTGAACTAACTCTTTAAACTTCACCAAATGCTTTCATTCTAACTTTAAAGTTTTTTTTTTTTTTTTTTTTTTTTTTTCTCTGTGCCTTTATATGACCGATCTCTTTAATAACATACAGTGCCACTGATGGAAATTAATATTCCTTTTCACAGATAAATTTTATCTGTGTTTTACAAGAAGTATCAAACCAAGAGTCTAAGTGGTTTTTCACATCTCCCAGACAAGCACAATTCTCTCCAGACGGATCATGTTTTCTCCGGTTATTAGGTTGTTTCGGATCCCCGGTGAACCAGAACCTTTAAGAGACAAACAAGCAATAATGCATTTGCAATAATATTTAGAAAACAGCTGTATATTGGTGCATTCCTAGACATGATCACACGTGAGTTCTTACTGTACTCCAGTTTCATTGAGAGTTTGGTTATTCACCCAAACCCAGTGTCCTTCAGTGTCCAGATCATTGAGACCAATCCAGTGTGTCACTTTAATTTGAGAGACCAGAAAAGCCTAATGGAGAAAATATACATAAGTGTGAAATAGTGTAATGGATTATATTTACACCAAGTAAAAATAGCATTTCTTAGTGATCTGCTATTTACACTAAATGGAATAGTGATAGGAGTCATTCCACGAAACGGCATGATTCGAGTCCCTCTGACCTTTTTAAGTGTATTTTATCTGTGGAGTCACCAAAATCCATTTTTAAAAGCTTTTTGTATTAATTGACATATCTCCTTTAATAACATTTAAAAACATGATATACAATTTTATAGATTCTGTTTACACATGTAACCTATTTTCTTTGCAGTGTAAATAGATATGTATTCTTATAAATAGCGTCAGATATTATTTGCACCTCAGTGTTGTTGTACATTAAACGGCATGCAATCATAACTCTGGTGTAAATAATTATATTTGTTAAAATTATTAAATGATTACCGACGTATTGGGACAATAAAGCCTTCACTAAACCTACCCCTAACTGACAAACACGATAAACGCACTTTATTTCCACTTTTCAAATATTTTCTTAATTTTAATTAAAAATAAATGCCTTTCCGATCTGATATGTGATGGGGAAAAGGCGGATTCAAAGCTTGGTCGTTTGCGTCAAAACTTTATGCCACACGCTTTATTGTTGCTGTGCTTAAACTAGTATCTTCTGTCGTATTGTCTGGTCCAACCAGACATCAGTGGGTGGAGTCAGTGCAAATAACATTTGCCAACAAGGTGGGCTATTTGCACTTAGTGTAAATAGACATCCCGAAATTAGCATAGAAACCCTTTAAAAAAACATTTAGTTTTATCTGTGTGATCAAAATTCATTCCTAATTGATCTGTCTTGCCTGTTCTGATTGGCTGGTTATGGTCACCAGATCTGCTCCTTTTGAAACACAGACGTCTCGACTGCTCCACCAGTTCAGTTTATCTGAGCTGAATAAATACAGCTTTCCACGACAAGCTATCCAGCCATCCACAGAGAGATTACAAGACTGAGCTGTGAATGATGAATAAAGTGTGATTAAACCTTTTATTATTTAGATCATAAAGTTAATCAAACTGGTTCCATGTGCAAAAATATTCACACTTTGAGTCACACTAAGCTTGTCAACTGACACTCACCATTGTAAAAGGACAGCCGTTCTCTGAGTGTGTTGTATCTGGCTGTAAGATCATTAAACTCTTTCTTCATCTCTGGTGAAAAGACAATTAAATAGTGAAGGAGAAACAAGCAGCCATTTAGAAAATTCAGAAAAAAAAAAGTCAGAACAGAAGACTTGCATTTTTAAATGCTCAAAAAATGAATGAAAATGTCAAATAAAAGCCAACTCACCAACATGAAGCAGAAGCTGTTCTCTAACTCTGGTGTAGTTGGTTTTAAGTTCCTCTAGTTCTCTTAGCATAACTTAGCAGATAAAGTTTCTCACACAGTCAGTTCAATGAACACTCAACACTGTTAATGAAACATGTCTGTGCTCTAGTGTTTATGAAATATAGTTTTCTCACCTTTGCTGTTGATCTCTTGAGCTGCCAGTTGCTCTGAAACCATGATGTGCTGCTCATTCAGTGATTCGAAATCAGCGAGCTTATGATTATCTGATTAAGACAAAAGCAGCAGCAGAAAATGTGTTTTTGAGGAAAGTCCCTATCATGCACACTTAAGACTGAAATGATCTACAAAACAAAGTTTGAATGGAGTTTGTTAATGGTAGTTTACACCTTCAATATGGAGGTTTGTTTGACAATACTTGCCTGATAAAACAGCTTTACTGAAAAGTATGATTTTACAAATAAAAAGCTACTAAATATTGTATTTTGTGATGATGCTACTGTCCCACACTGAGGTCAAGTAGAAGTACTTACAGTAACTCAGTCCATCCACACTGAACAGAGCAAAGATCTAGTATCAGATATACTCACAAATCATCCAGAGAGCGCAGAGACCTCAGAGAGCAAAAACAAGAGAGAAACCCAGAAGAGTCAGAAGAACTTTAGTCCATTTAGGAGAAGTGACCTTTCTCTCTTGCTCTTCAGTGGAGTCACCTGGGGTTAGAAATTTGATGAGATAAAGGAAATGATTTCTGAACCCTTGAATCATTGCAGCATTGCTGTCTGGAACTAATCCTGAATTTACACTGGGTTTATTTCAGTAAAGTAAATTTTCACCACATTGACCCATCCTGAAATTTTATTAATTGTGCTCTAGTCCTGAGAGCTCAGTTCAGCCTTTCAGTAACCCAAACAATATGAATAATAATAATAACAATGTATTGAAATTTAAGATTGAATGATAGAATTCATAAATACTGTTCTAAGTTTCATACTGGATGTTTGACATAAAACATACAAAACCACTGCTAGAAAAACAAGCATTTGTGTAATTAAATATCTGACTCAAAAACACAGTTGTAAGTGAAATAAAGATCTCATGAAAACCAGGTCCATATTACAGCTTTCTATCGTGACACATTAGAAAAAAATATAACACTGTTCTTTAATAGGCTTCACATCACAAGAATAGAAACACTTCTAGTCCGCACCAGTTCTCTATTTTTTTTTAATGCTTTTGGCAGATGCTTTTATCCAAATATTACATTATATTTAATACTGTATGTGAACTTGTTCTGCGTTCTGAACCCATGACTTTGGTGTTGGGCTCATCATGATCTGTCTGAGCTACAGGAAGAGAGCTTTTTTATTTAAATGACAGTGTTTGATTCCCAGGGAACTCATGAATGGATAATATGTATACCTTGAATGCAATATAAGCCGCTTTTGACAAAAGCATCTGCTAAATATGTAATTGTTGAATGAACATCGAAAACCTTACACAGTTACTGCAGTGCTAAATCTTAGAAATAGAAATTCTAATGCATATACTGATAATATCCCAGCCTTACCTTTGTGCTGAGAGCAGTTTTCATCTGGAGGAACTGTTGAAAGAATGAAATCAGAATTTTCATAGACTGAATGCATTTCATGAGCCTGACAGAAGACGTGTCCGCTGAGAATTGAGTGCTTCTTGAGTTTATTCAGAATAAGGAAGACGCATAAAATCTCTTCAATACAGACAGGAAACGATGACGTTATGAGTCTGAAGAACAAATCTAGCAACTAATATTACATGAATTATGTACACTGATGAGCCAAAATATCATGACCAGCTAACAGGGCCACATCTGGGAGGATTAGGGTGCTTTCACACTAGCACTTTTGGTGCGCACCCGGGTTCAATTGACGTCAGAGTTCGGTTTGTTTGGATGATATGAACGCTGTCTTCCGAACTCGGTTCGGCACCCTCGAACCGATCCCAAGTCCGCTTAAAAAGGTGGTCTGGGGTTCGGTTCATGTGAACTCCGTTACGGTTCGCTGCTGATGTGAATGCAATCATACTAAATCGCAGAAGTGAACCGCTATAATGACGTATGATTTGACATAAATGACAAGGCTGAATTGGGGCATTATACCCAGTGTGCTTGACTTTCACCATGCAGAAATCCAGACATTTTTTACTGTAGCATGTTGAAGTTATGGACCCATGAACATTACAGTTAAAGGAGAAATTGCATTGTTGGCACAATTGGAGGCACTATATCTCAGCTTCCCTTGAGAATGCGTTCAAAGTTTTACTGGGGCCTTATTCCCAGGACACTTGACTGATACCATACCAAATTCCAGACATTTTTTACTGTAGTATTTGAAGTTATGGATCCAGGGAATTTGACAGGGGGTTGGGTCAAATTCCCCAGGGACCCAACCCCCGGGGAATTTGACAGATATGACAATACAGTTAGAATAGCTATTGCATTGTTGGCCATTTGGAGCCAATTTACTTTGGGTGTAACTAAAACGAGCCCATGCACATTGGCATGCAATGATTGCACCAAGTGCTCATGCCACACCGTGCGGGTATAAATGAGACACAGGTAATTGCATCAAATCAGCATTTTGCTTCGGAGCCGAGTGGTAGATGGTAACGCCAGATATCACTCCTTCGCAGTGCTGACTGAAGACGGAAGCCGCCTTTCGGAAGCGTTCTCTTCAGTCGGTGACGGCACGGCAGCGGGTTGTGTGGTTTTTCGATCATCTCTCTTTGTTGTTTGTCAGAACAATCACAAGGGCTGTTCTCACAGCTGGTTCGGAGCGCCTTCGTGTGAGAGAGTGTGCACGTCAGGCTGCACTATCCCCTGACTGTGTCGCCACGACCCCTCCCCCTGTGTGCTTCAGCATCAAGGAGAGCGTCCTTCTGAAAGAGCTTACACAGATAGAGCTTGCGTCTTTTTCAAGATGTCATTATATCTGTGTGTTTCTGGATGTGGTGGTTACCTGTCACCGAGGGATGGTCATCAGTGCTGTATCTCGTGTTTGGGCGTTCACCACGCTGAGGCAGCGCTGGTGGATGACTTATGTTCTCACTGCAGGAACATGACCATCTTGAAGTTGAGATTGAGGCTCCGTCTCGCAAGGGGCGGAGCCCCCGTGCCTCTGCCTCGATCTAACCCTCCACAGCACAGTGGGTTACTTCAGGCAGTAGCCCGGGCGATTTGAGGGTTACGGTGAGCGCGTTTCCCCCAGGGACCCAACCCCCGGGGAACACTCATCCCTCTTGCACTCGGTGAATGCGGTGGGCCATCCACGAGGTGTGCATCATCCATATCCTTCGGGGCTCCTCTCGAGGACCAGATGTCCATCTCTGCATCGGGGGGTCAGAACTCTCTGGAGAGGACGTGTCGGTGCAGGGGGATCCTCCTGGAAGGCCCACTGTGCCCGATACTGATCCGGAGATGATGGCTATGCTTTCCCAGGCTGCCGAGAGAATCAGGCTCATGTGGAACCCTCCACCGTGTTCTGAACCCTTAAGGCTGGATGATTGGTTTCTTGGGGTGGCCCATGCTGGTTCTCAGCACCCCACCCCGGTTCCTTTTTTCCCGGAGGTGCACAAGGAGCTCACTAGGTCATGGACGGCACTGCCCGAAACCGGCCCAGTGGATCCTCCTCCCTCACCACCCTCGATGGCAGACCTGCAAAGGTATACACGCAGGTTCCTCCCGTGGAATGGGCCGTTGTTATGCAACTGTGCCCTAACTCCACTTCCAGGGGGAACCCGTGTCTTCCCTCCAAGGCCTGTAGGTACTCATCTGATCTGATCGGGAAGGCCTACCAGGCTTGTGGTTCCGCCTTACACGCTATGGCGTTGTTGCAAGTCCATCAGGCCCAGGCACTGAAGGCCTTGCACGAGGGTGGTCACATTCCCACCGTTCTCCAGGAACTGAGAACTGCAACAGACCTCGCGTTTCGTGCAACGAAGGTTACGGCGCGGGCCGTGGGTCGTGCAATGTCCACTATGGTGGCCCAGGAACGCCATCTCTGGCTGTGTCTGGCGGACATGAGGGAGACCGACAAAGTCAGGTTCCTTAACTCCCCTGTCTCCCAGACTTGCCTATTTGGCAACGCGGTCCAGAACTTCACCCAGCAGTTCTCAGCCACACAGAAGCAGACTGAGGTGATCAGTCACATTCTGCCACGGCGGTCAGCTGCTGTCCCCACCCCGACGCCGGCAGCGCCTCAGCCTACTCGTCGCCGAGGGCGGCCGCCTGCGTCTGCCTCCGTTCCCACACCGCAGCAGCAGCGTCCATCCAAGCGATGACGTGGAGCCAGGCGCAAGCAGGCTGCCTCGTCCGTCCAGGCGCCTGCCAAGGCGTAGGCAGTTGTAACCATTGTACCCAAGAAGACCGGTGGGTTACGGCCAATCTTGGACCTGCGAGTCCTGAATCGGAGCCTCCACAAGCTACCGTTCACGATGCTCTCGCAGAAACGCATTTTCGAATGCATCTGTCCCCAAGATTGGTTTGCAGCGATCGACCTGAAGGACGCATACTTTCATGTCTCGATCCTTCCTCGACACAGGCCGTTTCTGTGCTTTGCGTTCGAGGGTCGAGCATATCAGTACAAAGTCCTGTCCTTTGAGCTGTCCCTGTCCCCCCGTGTCCTCACAAAAGTCACGGAAGGGGCCCTTGTGCCCATGAAGAGTACAGGGCGTTTGCATCCTCAACTATCTCGACGACTGGCTCATTCTAGCACCGTCCAGGGATCAGTTGTGTGAACACAGGGACTTGGTGCTCAGACACCTCAGCCAGTTGGGTCTTCGGGTCAACTGGGAAAAGAGCAAACTCGCCCCCATGCAGAGGATCTCTTTTCTCTGTATGGAGTTAGATTCGGTTGAGCAGACAGCACGTCTCACGGAGGAGCATGTCCAGTCGATGCTGAACAGCTTGAACACGTTTCAAGACAGGATGGCGGTTCCATTGAAACAGTTTCAGAGGCTCCTGGGGCATATGGCAGCCGCAGTGGCAGTAACGCTGCTCGGCCTGCTTCATATGAGACCGCTTCAGCATTGGCTACACGGCCGAGTCCTGAGATGGGCGTGGCAACGCGGCACTCACCGGGTGAGCATCACACCGGCCTGTCGCCAGTCCTTCAGTCCATGGCCAGACCCCTCGTTCCTTCGGGCCGGAGATGGCCCTGGAACAGGTGTCCATGCACGCTGTGGTTTTCACGGATGCCTCTGCCATGGGCTGGGGAGCCACGTTCAACGGGCATGCAGTGTCAGGGGTTTGGACAGGCCCGCACCTGCATTGGCACATCAATTACCTCGAGTTGCTAGCAGTACATCTTGCTCCGAGCTGCCTCAAAGGGCGGTTATGGGGCAAAGATGTACTGGTCCGCACGGACAACACTGTGACCATTGATTATATCAACTGACAAGGTGGTCTGTGCTCCCGTCGCATGTCGCAACTTGCACGCAATCTCCTCCTCTGGAGTCAGAAGTGTCCCTGGCATGCACAACCGTGTGGCCGACGAGCTTTCATGAGCTGCGCTCCCAGGGGAGTGGCGAAGGACCTCTGAGGAAGGACCTTCTGACTCAGAGACGGGGCACCCTGTGGCACCGCGTCCAGACCTGTGGAAGCTTCATGTCTGGGCCCTGGACGGGACGCTGAGGTTCTAGGTGACTTACCCTAAGAAGTAGTTAACACCATCACTTCGGCACGAGCACCATCTACAAGACAGGCTTACGCCTTGAAGTGGAACCTGTTCGTTGAGTGGTGTTCTCACCAAGAGGACCCCCGAAGATGTTCGATCGTGTCTGTGCTTTCCTTCCTGCAACAAGGGTTGGAGCATAGGCTGTCGCCCTCCACCCTCAAGGTCTATGTTGCTGCAATATCCACCTATCACGACCACGTAGAAGGTAATACGGTTGGGAAGCATGACCTGGCCGTCAGGTTCCTTAGGGGGGTGAGACGGTTAAATCCTCCTCAACCCCCCCCCTACTACCCTCTTGGGATCTTGCTCTGGTGCTCCGAGCACTTCAGAATGCCCCATTTGAGCCTTTGCAGTCAGCAGAGCTAAAGATTCTGTCTATGAAGACTTTGCTGTTGGCAGCATTGGCCTCCATCAAGAGGGTAGGGGACCTGCAGGCATTTTCGGTCGACGAATCGTGCCTAGAGTTCGGCCGGGTAATACCCACATGGAACTAAGACCCAGCCTGGCTATGTGCCCAAGGTTCCCACCAAGGTTCCGACCCAACTCTAGCTTTGCTCTGTCCCATCTGTGCTCTGCGGATCTGCGTGGATAGAACTCAAAGCTTCAGAACCTCAGATCAGCTCTTTGTCTGTCACGGGGGCCAGCAGAAGGGAAAGGCTGTCTCCAAGCAGAGGATGGCCCACTGGATAGTGGATGCCATCACCTTGGCTTACCAAGCACAAGGGGTGCCCTGTCCGCTCAGGGTGCAAGCACATTCTACTAGAAGTGTTGCATCCTCCTGGGCGCTGGCATGTGGCGCCTCGATGTCAGACATCTGTAACGCTGCGGGCTGGGCGACACCCAACACGTTCGCTAGATTCTATAGCCTACGTGTAGAGCCGGTCTCCTCCTGTGTTCTCACCTCAAACGGGTAGAAGCACTGAGAGGCCCCGGGCTCTTGTCGGCTTGCTGTGCTCCGGCGCGGAACGTCGGGCATCAGGCCCCTTGCCGCTGAATCCTTGAGAACCGGTAATGGGCTGGGGTTATATGAGTGACCCTGCAGGGATCCCATATATTCTTCCACGGTCACTCCTACGGGAACCCCGTGTCTTTCCCTTGGGAGAGCCTTCCCGTCACTGGGATGAGCCCCCTCCTCCCTTGCGGGCTACGGCTCAGCATTGTACTCCACATAACTCCTTTGGGGTACGATGTGGGCTCCGCAGCGTCCCTTTCTCTAGGGCACGCTTTCCCAGTGTTATCCAGTAATCACTGAGTGGGTCATGCGGAACAGCAGTGATGGACTTCCTGGTGTGAGCCCCGTCTCATCAGGTAAGAGAGCTCAGGTGGCTCACACAGGGCACTGGAAGGGGGCAGAGGCCATGGCACTTTGGTAGGGATTCCTATTCGTCTGTATGCCGACGTGGCGTCGAGAGTGACCGACTGAATGGGAACAATTCAGTCGGTGCATGCCAATGTGCATTGGCTTGTTTTAGTTACACTCGAAGTAGATTGGCTCTCGCGAGCAAGATTCCTATTCGTCGGTACTCCGATGTGGCATCCCCGTTCCCTCCTTCAGGGAACGAGGGTTACATACGTAACCAAGACATTAACTAAAGAAACCTTATTGTGAAGCGTTTAAAAAGTAGAGGAAAAAAAAATAATAATAAAAAAATAAAAATAAAAAATATATATATATATATATATATATATATATATATATATATATATATATATATATATATACACACTCACCTAAAGGATTATTAGGAACACCATACTAATACTGTGTTTGACCGCTTTACGCCTTCAGAACTGCCTTAATTCTATGTGGCATTGATTCAACAAGGTGCTGAAAGCATTCTTTAGAAATGTTGGCCCATATTGATAGGATAGCATCTTGCAGTTGATGGAGATTTGTGGGATGCACATCCAGGGCACGAAGCTCCCGTTCCACCACATCCCAAATATGCTCTATTGGGTTGAGATCTGGTGACTGTGGGGGCAATTTTAGTACAGTGAACTCATTGTCATGTTCAAGAAACCAATTTGAAATGATTCGAGCTTTGTGACAGTGCATTATCCTGCTGGAAGTAGCCATCAGAGAATGGGTACATGGTGGTCATAAAGGGATGGACATGGTCAGAAACAATGCTCAGGTAGGCCATGGCATTTAAAAGATGCCCAATTGGCACTAAGGGGCCAAAAGTGTGCCAAGAAAACATCCCCCACACCATTACACCACCACCACCAGCCTGCACAGTGGTAACAAGGCATGATGGATCCATGTTCTCATTCTGTTTATGCCAAATTCTGACTCCACCATCTGAATGTCTCAACAGAAATCGAGACTCATCAGACCAGGCAACATTTTTCCAGTCTTCAACTGTTACAATTTTGGTGAGGTTGTGCAAATTGTAGCCTCATTTTCCTATTTGTAGTGGAGATGAGTGGTACCCGGTGGGGTCTTCTGCTGTTGTAGCCCATCCGCCTCAAGGTTGTGCGTGTTGTGGTTTCACAAATGCTTTGCCGCATACCTCGGTTGTAACGAGTGGTTATTTCAGTCAAAGTTGCTCTTCTATCAGCTTGAATCAGTCGGCCCATTCTCCTCTGACCTCTAGCATCAACAAGGCATTTTCGCCCACAGGACTGCCGCATACTGGATGTTTTTCCCTTTTCACATCATTCTTTGTAAACCCTAGAAATGGTTGTGCGTGAAAATCCCAGTAACTGAGCAGATTGTGAAATACTCAGAACGGCCGTCTGGCACCAACAACCATGCCACGCTCAAAATTGCTTAAATCACCTTTCTTTCCCATTCTGACATTTAGTTTGGAGTTCAGGAAATTGTCTTGACCAGGACCACACCCCTAAATGCACTGAAGCAACTGCCATGTGATTGGTTGATTAGATAATTGCATTAATGAGAAATTGAACAGGTGTTCTTAATAATCCTTTAGGTGAGTGTATATGTATGTATGTATGTATATATATATATATATATATATATATATATATATATATATATATATATATATATATATATATATATATATATATATATATAATTATGGTGAAATTATTTATGTTTCAATATGTTTTGAGAAAATATGGCTTGTCTGTTACAAGATATATAAGAGCACTTTATTGGGTTTGTTTTTGTGTCTCTACCCTGGCACACATCTTCTACGCAATATAAAGTTTTAGATAAAAATAAAGTTTAAAACTAGCTCAAAGTGAATCATTTGCATTTACATTCAGTGTTTAAGTTCTGTTTGCTTTATGGAAATAAACTTGCAGTAATATATTGTAAATTGCACAATGGATGTCGTTATCAATATATCATTCAAAAAAACTCTGTTGGTGTTCTGAAAGACTAAATGCTAAATTACTGCAGCATCTAAGGTGCCTTCAGTAGAGTGATTTGCTGTCACATGTGCAAGCTTGTTTTTCATAATTGTTGGCTTCTGACCTACAGAAAGACTGAAATGACTGCGGATGTCCCTCTTAATACCAACAGCAACAGTGTGATTTTCCGTCATGTGGACCTCTAGTCAAAAGATACTTCTCAGATCCTTATTTGTGCATCTCTAACCGGTCCTACTTGGCCCGCTCTGAGAAGGATTTGAACTGGGGTCTCTGGCATGGGAAGCGGGTGTGCTAACAAGGACACTTTACATTTCAGAAGCACCCTAACGGCTGCAGTGTTTAAAGTCTACCATTTGCATGCATCAACAGTGGCACTCCTGTGAGATGCAGCTGAGCGAATATGAATTGTTAATTATTCCCCTGTTGAATGAGTTCATATTTGATTCTTGTCTGATCGTGTGTTTTGTTGTTTAGCTGCGTCTGATAGACTGGTATGGTGTTCTGAATGGGTCAAAAAGATGACGTTGCTACATGCACTCATCTCAAGGAATGTCTCCCTCACGTCTTATTATTTTTTTTCTTCTGTTCTGCTATTTATTCCATTCAATTTAAGGCACAGCCGAGGCGTAGACGTCACGCAGATGTCACTTAAATCACGCGTGGCAGCGAAGTGTCTACTCAAACGTTACGCGTCATTCATGTGTAGCAGTGAAGTTATTTATTTTTTTCGCTAACATGTATTATAACACGCTACTCAACACGGCTCAGTGCAGTGTGTCAGCGACTGCACAATTTATGGCGGGTGGATCGTGCCACGGATAACCTACCGAAGTAGACAGTCATGCGTTTTTATGTGAGAGAAGGGGTACGTCGCCACAACAGACGCGTGACGCTAACGTCGCACCACAGACATGTGACACCTCATATACATTGCCACCACAATTAGTGTATTAATATCTTACCCTTGTTTTTATTCTAGCTTTTCATCTTATCTTTCCAGGACATATGTATATGTTGTATAGTGATGTGTACAAAATATGCCTTTATCAACATTAGAGAATTTATATAGCCTCCTATATAGTCGCACCTGAGTATGCACTGGGTAAGACTTAAGTTGAAATGTTGAAGGATATATTTTACTATACCTCATTACATAAATATTATTTTTCTACTTAAAAACTAGCCTATAATTTCGTTATTTTAATAACCCAACTAACTCAACCGCACTTTCCGAAAGGTTGCACGTGAGGGGGAAATGCGTAGCTTTCTTCCACTTAAGAAGAGTTGTGTACTTTTAAGCAATTTTTATTTTACTATATCTCTTTACATCTCTTTCCTGTAGCTCAAACAATAAGAGCGCGGCGCTAGCAACGCTAAGGTCATGGGTTCGATTCCCAGGCAAAGCAAGAACTGACAAAATGTAAAAATGTGTATCTTGAATGCAATGCAAGTCGCTTTGGATAAAAGCATAAATGTAAATGTACATAAATATATTTTTCTACTTAACTATAATTTAGTTATTTTAATAATCCAACTAATGACTCATCCGCACTTTCTGGTTGCACGTGAGGGGGAAATAAAAAAGCCATTTTTATTTTACTATATCTCTTTACATAATTTAAAGAGATTTTACACAATTTTTTCCTATAATTGTGTTATTTTACTAACCCAACTAATGACATCTGCACTTTCCAATAGGTTGCACGTGAGGGGAAAAACTATTTTTATTTTACTGTATCTCTACATAAATATATATATTTTTGTACTTAACTATAATTTCGTTATTTTACTAACCCAGCTAATGACTCAGGGCTTTCCAATAGGTTGCACGCACTTTTCGCAATCCGTTACGGAGCTATTCAATATTGTTTTTTAAACGTTCATTCGTGTAGTAGTTCATTTGACCACTTTATAGTATTTCAATAACATAATTTATTTTGTAGCCTATGTTATGCTTTGCACGACAAAAAGTTAATTGTGCTGCTAATTATAAGTGAAATGTAAATCCTGAGTCTCGGTCTGAGTGTTGTTCCCGTTTTCTTGTTCTTGATTTGTTGTTCTTCTGAGTTTTAATAAATGTGTGCTATCAGAATCACCTTCATTCTTTCATTTGATTTGACATTATGGCGAAATGTTTGAATTTGCATGACGGTAACTCAGTTTTTTGTTTGTTGGAAATATGAAATATTGCGTTTAATAAACAATACTTTTTTAAATAAAGATGGTGCTTGTAGTGGGGTGCATGCACAATAATGTGTTCCTGAATCCTGAATCCACGGCCTAATGTGCTACGAAAGGTAGATGCATATGGTCATACAAATAAGAGTATTTTTCATTCTTGTTTTGCATTGAATATCGTTACATTTAAAGGATTTGTGGTGGAAATGTATACCCACGTCACGAGCGGGAGATGAAATGACTCCGTGGGATATTGCGATACCAATGAAATGCGCCGGTTTAAGGTTCGAACGTCACACGTCATTCACGCTGTACCGCTTACTGACGATCATATTAAAAGCAAGCTCAATATTCCGCTCTATGCAAGCGTACACCACAATTTACTCAATTGTTTTATTTAAATAGCAATTTCAAGCTTTCTTTAGATATTAAAGAAAGCTTTTCTTTGTGTGATAAGTATTTGTTTCAGTTTGTTCCAGAAAGATTCTCGCAGAGACAGCTGAAAGCGCACACTGTTTTTATGTTTTTATTTATTTTACAAAAGCACAAAGTTTTGTTGTTATTGTGAGTGTACACAAATAAAAGTAAACAATTTATAGTTTATAATTATGTCTCGCACTTATCTGTATATGGCCAAAAAAGACTGTGGATGGTGGAGTTGTTTCCACTGTGAGGGGGGAAAAAAACCCCATCAGAACCACTGACCTATAATGATCTATCAAATCACCTTTATTTATATAGCACTTTTTACAAGTCCAATTGTTTCAAAGCAGCTTCACAGTGTTAACAGGAAAATAATGCACTAGAATTTGATTCGGCTGTACAGCCGTTCTGGTGAAAACGGTGATGTTATCCAGCTAATTTCAAGTATCATATAGTGTCAATGCGGGCAGATTGGTAATATAGTTGAAATTTAGGTGTCCCCAACTGAGCAAGCCAAAAGCCAAAGGCGACGGTGGCAAGGAACCAAAACTCCTTCAGGGTCAGAATGGAGAAAAAAACCTTGGGAGAAACCAGGCTCAGCCAGGGTGCCAGTTCTCCTCTGGCCGACGAACAAACAGTGTATGACTATAATTCTGGCAACATTGCAGGTCTTAAGTCATATTAGGTAAATAAATATTCGTAAGATTGTTCGAAAGATTGGAGTCATCAGCATTTACCGGGGAGTTTAATTGATCCAATTTTTTTTTTTTTTTTTTTTTTTCAGCTATGCATTCCGTTAATCTTGTGATTTGGTAAGTTTCGTCAGGGCGTGAAGAAATGTAGAGCTGAGTATCATCAGCATAACAATGAAAACTAATGCCATGCTTCCTAATGATATCTCCCAGTGGTAGCATGTACAGGGTGAAGAGCAACGGTCCTAGCACTGAGCCCTGCGGTACTCCATACTGAATTTGTGATCGGTGTGACATCTCTTCATTTACTGCTACAAACTAACAACGGTCAGATAACTATGATTTAAACCATGCCAATGCAATTCCACTAATGCCAACATAATTTTCGAGCCTATTCAGAAGAATGTTGTGGTCGATAGTATCGAATGCAGCGCTAAGATCGAGTAACACTAATAGAGAGATACAACCACGATCAGATGATAAGAGTAAATCATTTGTAACTCTGATGAGAGCAGTCTCAGTACTATGATCCGGTCTAAATCCTGACTGGAAATCCTCACAGATACCATTTCTTTCAACAAAATGATGCTCCTTTTAAGATACTGCCTTTTCCAGTATTTTTGACAGAAAGGGTAGATTTGAGATTGGCCTGTAATTGACTGATTCTGTAGGATCAAGTTGAGTTTTTTTAATAAGTGGTTTGATAATAGCCAACTTAAAAGTTTTCGGTACATATCCTAATGACAAAGATTAATTAATTAATTATATTAAGAAGAGGATCTATGACCTCTGGTAGCATCTCTTTTAATAGCCTAGTCGGTATAGGGTCGAGCATACATGTTGTTGATTTTGATGATTTAAGGAGTTTAGCCAATTCTTCCTCTCCTGTAGTAGACTGTTGCATGGTTATAATTTTCTTCCTAATATTATCAATCTTGCACATAAAGAAGTTCATAAAGTCATTACTGCTGTGCTGTTTACAAACATCAAAAGCTTTATTTTTGGTTAATTTAGCCACTGTATCGAATAAATACCTAGGGTTGTGTTTGTTTTCTTCTAAGAGAGTCGAGAAATAAGCAGATCTAGCAGTTTTCACGGCCTTTCTGTATGCGATCATGCTCTCTTTCCACGAATAGCGAAAAACCTCTAGTTTTGTTTTCTTCCAGCTGCGCTCCATTTTTCTGGCCGCTGTTTTGAGGGCCCGAGTGTGCTCGTTGTACCACGGCATTGGACTATTTTCTTTAATCTTCTTTAAGCGCAGGGAGCAACTGTGTCTAAAGTGCTGGAAAAAAGAGAGTCAATAGTTTCTGTTGCAACATCGAGTTCTTCTAAACTATCTGGGATGCTGAGGAGATGAAACTGATGAGAAAGATTATTTACAAAGCCATCTTTAGTGGCGGCAGTGATAGTCCTGCCATATTTGAAACGAGGGGACGCTTTGCAGCCTTAGCTAAATTAAGTATACAAGATACTAGGCAATGATCTGAGATGAGAATTTCAACGGTGTCAACATTTATACCATGTGACAGTATTAGGTCTAAAGTATGATTACGGTGATGAGTGGGTCCTAACACGTGTTGCCTTACTCCAATAGAGTTTAGACTGTCTCTAAATGCCAATCCCAATGCGTCTTTTTCATTGTCTACATGGATATTAAAATCACCAACAATTAGTACTTTATCTGCAGCCAGTACTAACTCTGATAGAAAATCAGCAAATTCTTTGATAAAGTCTGTATTGTGCCCTGGTGGCCTGTATACAGTAGCCAACACAAATGTCAAACAGGATTTATCAATTACACTACATAATGCTACATAAAGCACCAAAACTTCAAAGGAATTATATTTGAAACTAGACTTCTGAGTAATACTGAAGATATTATTATAAATTAAAGCAACCCCTCCCCCTTTACCTTTCAGACGCGGCTCGTGTTTATAACAATAGTCTTGGGGGTGGACTCATTTAAAGTAATATAGTCGTCAGGTTTTAGCCAGGTTTCTGTCAAACACAGCACATCTAGATTATTATCTGTAATCATATAATTAACAATAAGCGCGTTTGGGGAAAGGGATTGAATATTCAGCAACCCAAGCTTTATAATTTGTTCATCTGTATTATATCTGTTGTTTATTTGTTGGACATCAATTAAGTTTTTATTGTTGAACGGTTTTGATGTTTTTTTTGTATTTACTAATTCGGGGAACAGGCACAGTCTCTATATAATAATATCTAAGTGAAAGAGTCTCTGTGTTAGGATTTAACTGATTCTGGTGACGTGAGACAGCTAGCAGACGGTCGGGTAAGCCAGTCCGTCTGCTTCCTGACCTGGGCCCCAGTTAGTCAAGGTTTAGCTCTAAGACTATGTGCCAAATTACTAGAGAGAAGAGTGGCACCACTCCAAGAAGGATGGATGCCATCCTTCTTCAACAGATCAGGTCTGCCCCAAAAGCTTTTCCAATTGTCTATGAACCCTATGTTATTTTGTGGACACCACTTAGACAACCAGCCATTGAGTGATGATAGTCTGCTAATTATCTCATCACTCCTTTTAACAGGGAGAGGTTCGGAGCAATAGACTGCATTTGACATCGTACTTGCGAGTTCACACACCTCTTTAATGTTAATTTTGGTGATCTCTGACTGGTGAAGTCGATCATCATTAGTGCCGACGTGAATAATAATCTTAGAGAATTAACGATTAGCTTTAGCAAGCACTTTTAAATTGGCTTTGATGTCAGGCACTCTGGCTCCTGGTAAACATGTGGCTATGGTGGCTGGTGTCTCTATTTTCACGTTCCTTGTAATAGAATCGCCAATAACTAGGGCACTTTCAACAGGATACTCAGTGGGTGCGTCACTGAGTGGGGAGAACCTGTTTGATGTCCTAATCGGAACGGAAGAGTGTTTTTTTTTGAGCCGCGACTATGCCATCTCACCATCACCCAGTTGCCCTGTAGCACGGGCTCTACAGCCGGAACCAAACAATGTACAACGTTCACTAAGCTAGTCACATCCAAAGCAGTGTCTAAAGCTGTTACATTGTCACTACTCTCCAAAAAAGTCTGGATGCGTGTCTCTGATTATGAAATTTTCTCCGTCAGCCTGACTATCTCCTTACATTTATCACATGTGAAGCCCTGTTCGCCAATGGAGACAGATACACTAAACATGAAACATGCGGTGCAAGTGACAATGACTGGAGAAGACATGGCTTACTGTATTTGTTGATTAATCCAGTTTACCAAAGTTGTTCATGAAGTCTATTTACTAATCCAACTCACCACAGTTGTTTAATGAACTCAGAAAACAGGAGACCCGGATGGCAACCTAACAGGCTAGCGAAAAGCTAACGTGTGATAGTGATTAAAAGCTAGTGATGTCAGATTTAATGTGGTAGGCAATGTTAGACAATATATGAAGATGAGTAAGTTATATTTAGCAGTTTAAACAACAGAATTATATCAAATAAATAACGTGCGTAATGAACCCACTGGCCCGTTTCTGCGGCCTTTGAGTAAACTCGAAACTATAGCGTTTTTCTGTTTTTAATACATTTCTTGAATATATGTCTTAGGCTACAGTAGATAGATATGATATTTGTGGTTGCACCGGGGTCCGTCATTATTTAGTTAAAGTTACGCCACTGAGGCTAATCATGAGCGGTCCGTGGCTCCAAAAAGTTTGATAAATTTGGATTTAGTTGAAGGCTATCTGTTATGAACTGTAGGCTACATCAATAAATTACAACAATTTCGTGCTATGGGCAATGCCATTGACAGGCAGCGGAAGAGCTTATTTTACTTGCTTGTTTCTGCTTTTCAAATATAGAAGTGTGACAAAGCACATAGGCTATATAAATTCTCTAATGTGGATAAAGGCATATTTTGTGCACATCACTATACAACATATACATATGTCCTTATTAGGAGAAAATATATGTCGTTATTACATGAAAAGATGTTAAAACGACAAAACATCTCGTTATTATGAATGTGGCAGCAATGCGTCACCGTAGTTTTGTAACCTCTGATTTTCTTAAATGGGTAAACTATATATATGAAACTAAGCATGTTTGCTCAGAATGACTTGTTCTCCACATTATTTAATGTTGAATAAAATGTTAAATGAAATTAAAGAAAATGAAGGTGAGTCCGAGAAAAAAATTAGGGTGCATGGTGCACACCGATGCATTTGATTATGCATCGGTGTGCACCATGCATTTCATCACTGTGCTCATGTCTCGTGTCAGATCCCATTGTGAAGGAGCAGGCGAGGATGTGCTCCACTTCAGGACTGTTCACTGGCTCCACTCCAGTCAGCACGTCCAGTATGATCACAGGTCAGTCATGTGAGTCAGTCAACAGTCGAGCACAAAGAACATGACAAGTCATGCCAACATGGCTGGTATCATCAGACCAAGTGCAACAATGAGCAAGAAAAGATGGTTTTAGGCAAAATGGCTGAAAAATCTAGTCACTGGTAAAGTTATTTAATGGTTTATCACTTTCAGCCAATAGGTGACGCTGTGACCAAATTGATGTGGTGTGGTCAGAGTGAGGTGACAATGATGTATGCAAAGTTTGTTGTCATTATGCCAAAGCATTGCAGAGATACAGCCTCAAGAGTCATTTTGGCATCATGCCTCAAATTTGTTGCTGCACTATATGAAAACGGTTTCGTCTGTCGACACCAAATCCATAACTTTTTATCGGCACGGTCTGAAGATGATGCGATTCGATTTTGGTGAAAATTGGACAAACGGTCTAGCAGGAGTTCAAAAAAGAAGGTTTTGAAATTGGTATCTATGTTTTTGGCATGACCCAAGGAACATATTAAGACTGGATTAATGATAATACGCTAATATAATCAAAAGTTATAAGAATTTTTGGGGAAAAAATTAACTTTAGACCACAAGGTGGCGCTGCCCCAAAACTTTGAGTATCTCAAGGGCATGGTGCTGAAAACACATACCAACTTTCGTAATGATACCCCAATGTGATCGTAAAATTTAGCATTTTTGACAAAATTCAAAATGGCCGATTTGGATATTGTATGACTTTGGGTGCATGATGCACCGAATCTAAAGAGAGACCTATTTTGTGATTTTTGGCCAAAGCGTTCAGAAGTTATAAGGATAATTTTTCATATCTCCTGACCACTAGGTGGCACTGCGCCGAAATGCTGCAGATAGCCTCAGGTCATGGTTGTCATGACACACGTCAAGTTTGGTTAGAATTTGCTAAAGTGTTTCAGGGATTCATGTCCAAGTTCATTTTTCATTTGCGCATTTTTTTGAGAACGGTTTGACGAATCAACTTGAATTCCATAACTTTTTGTCGGCCTTGTCTGAAGATGATCTGGTTCAATTTTCCTGAAAATCTGAGCAACAGCCTGGAAGGAATTTGAAAAAGTACCATGTTTACATTCGTGCATTTGGAAAAGATGCTTTTATTCAAAGTGACTTGTGTAACGGAGGCCAGCTAGTAGTTGCTGTGCGACTAAACCTCACTCCTCTGATCTCAAGAGACCCCTGACTGACGTTAGGGGTTGCAGCCTTTAGCCTCCTTGTTAGAGCGTCCAACTCTCATGCCGGCGGACCCGAATTCGAGTCCCGCTTGGATCGGGCAGTTTGAACAGGAGGGGTTACATTGGTGCCGTGACCCGGATGGGAGTGAGGTTTAGGGGGGTGAGTGTAACGGCAGTTCGAACAGGAGGGGTTACACTTGCATAACAGTAATATTGTGAAAAAATATTACAATTTAAATGAACTGTTTTCTATGTGAATATACACTCACCTAAAGAATTATTAGGAACACCTGTTCAATTTCTCATTAATGCAATTATCTAATCAACCAATCACATGGCAGTTGCTTCAATGCATTTAGGGGTGTGGTCCTGGTCAAGACAATCTCCTGAACTCCAAACTGAATGTCAGAATGGGAAAGAAAGGTGATTTAAGCAATTTTGAGCATGGCATGGTTGTTGGTGCCAGACGGGCTGGTCTGAGTATTTCACAGTCTGCTCAGTTACTGGGATTTTCACGCACAACCATTTCTAGGGTTTACAAAGAATGGTGTGAAAAGGGAAAAACATCCAGTATGCGGCAGTCCTGTGGGCGAAAATGCCTTTTTTGATGCTAGAGGTCAGAGGAGAATGGACCGACTGATTCAAGCTGATAGAAGAGCAACTTTGACTGAAATAACCACTCGTTACAACCGAGGTATGCAGCAAAGCATTTGTGAAGCCACAACACGCACAACCTTGAGGCGGATGGGCTACAACAGCAGAAGACCCCACCGGGTACCACTTATCTCCACTACAAATAGGAAAAAGAGGCTACAATTTGCACAAGCTCACCAAAATTGGACAGTTGAAGACTGGAAAAATGTTGCCTGGTCTGATGAGTCTCAATTTCTGTTGAGACATTCAGATGGTAGAGTCAGAATTTGGCGTAAACAGAATGAGAACATGGATCCATCATGCCTTGTTACCACTGTGCAGGCTGGTGGTGGTGGTGTAATGGTGTGGGGGATGTTTTCTTGGCACACTTTAGGCCCCTTAGTGCCAATTGAGCATCATTTAAATGCCATGGCCTACCTGAGCATTGTTTCTGACCATGTCCATCCCTTTATGACCACCATGTTCCCATTCTCTGATGGCTACTTCCAGCAGGATAATGCAAAATGTCACAAAGCTCGAATCATTTCAGTTTGTTTTCTTGAACATGACAATGAGTTCACTGTACTAAAATGGCCCCCACAGTCACCAGATCTCAACCCAATAGAGCATCTTTGGGATGTGGTGGAACGGGAGCTTCGTGCCCTGGATGTGCATCCCACAAATCTCCACTGTTACATTCAGGGTCAGTTAGGTGCTATCCTATCAATATGGGCCAACATTTCTAAAGAATGCTTTCAGCACCTTGTTGAATCAATGCCACGTAGAATTAAGGCAGTTCTGAAGGCGAAAGGGGGTCAAACACAGTATTAGTATGGTGTTCCTAATAATCCTTTAGGTGAGTGTATTTTAAAATGTAATTTATTCCTGTGATCAAAGCTGAATTTTCAGCATCATTACTCCAGTCTTCAGTGTCACATGATCCTTCAGAAATCATTCTAATATGACGATTTGATAATCAAGAAACATTTCTGATTCTTATCAATGTTGATGTTTCTGCTTAATATTTTTGTGGAAACCGTGATATACTACCATTCGAAAGTTTGGGGCAACTAAGAATTTTATAAAATAAATTAATACTTTTACTCAGCAAGAACCCAATAAATAAATCAAAAGTGACCATAAAGATGTTTAAAATGTTACAAAAGATTTGTTTCACATATAAATGCTGTTTTTTTGTTGTTTTTTTAACGTTCTATTCATCAAAGAATATACAGTTTTATGCACAAGTTTGGGCACCCTCTGAGGCTGCATGATAATTTGCTTTATCTTTTTAAGAAAAGATTATGGTGATGTGCCATTCAGTTTCTAGAAAAAGCTTGATAAAGTGATGTTTTTAAGACTAAAATTCTTAGTTTAGCAGTATTGAGTTGTATGAAATGTGAAAAATAAGGTGTGCAAAAGTTTGGCCACCCTTTCAATTGTGTTGATTTGAATACTGGTAGTCACTTAATGCTGATTGATTGCAACATAACATTTATGTATGTAATTGGCTCAATGAACATTAGACTGAAAACACAGGTGCAACCAATCATGAAAAAGGATATTCAAGGTAGCTAATTGCTAGTTGTGCTTCTCTTTGATTCTCTACTGGAAAGTAGCAACATGGAAACCTTAAAAGAACTCCATAATGACTTATAAACTAGGATAATTCATCAATATGAATTAGGAGAAGGATACAAAAAGTTATCTCAAACGTTTTAGGTCTCTGTCTCCACAGTCATAAATATCGTTAGAAAATGGAGGGCCACAGGAACATTTTGTAATGTTGTGAAGGAAAGATGGGGCAGGCCAAGAAAGATATCTGAAAGGCAAAGGCTAAGAATGGTTAGGATGGTCATAGACAAAACCACAGACCACCTCCAAAGAGCTCCAAGAACATCTTGCTGCTGATGGTGTCATTGTACATCGTTCCACAGTCCAGCGAACAGCTCAATGGAAGTGTGTGATACGGAAAAAAGACTTTTCTGCGTACTGCCAACAAGCAGAGTTGTTTGAGGTATGCAAAGGCTCATCTGGACAAGCCAGAATTATTTTGAAACAATGTGCTGTGGACAGATGAAACTAAGATAGAGTTATTGGGTCACAACCACAACCACAACCAGAAGTCCCTACTGTAAGATTTGGTGGAGGGTCCATCATGCTATGGGGCTGTGTGGCAAGCAAAGGTACTGGAAACCTTGTCAAAGTTGAAGGTCGCATGGATTCCATCCAGTATCAGCAGATTCTTAAGAACAATGTTTAAGAATCAGTCAAGAGGTTGAAGTTACGCCGGGGTTGGTTGTTTCAGCAGGACAATGATCCAAAGCATTGCTCCAAATCTACCAAGGAATTCATGCACAGATACAGATACAATGTTCTAGAATGGCTATCCCAGTCCCCAGACTTGTATATCATCGAAAATCTATGGAATGACTTAAAGCGGGCCGTCCACATTCGGAAACCATCAAACCTGACTGAACTGGAGACATTTTGCAAGGAAGAATGGTCCAAAATAGACTGAAAGAAGAATGTCATATACACCTAGGATGACTTGAGGGTGAGTAAATCATGGGCTAATTTTCATTTTTGGGTGAACTAACCCTTTAATTTGACTATCTTTTTGAAGCATCAAGTGGTAGTTGCGTAGCTGTCAATGGAGGGTCAGAACTGGCTCAGATTTTTTTTAAAAGATATTCATTTGTGTTCAGAATATGAACCAAAGTCTTACAGGTTTGGAACAATGTGAGGGTGAGTAAATGACAATTTTCATTTTTTTTGTGAACTAACCCTTTAAACTTTAAAGGTTGTTTTGTTTTTTTGCAACCAGATCTTGTCTTATTTGTAGGCTACTTATAGAAAGCACTTGGTTATTCCAAGAAAAAACTTTTCAGAACTGCAAGGCTGCCACCTGCTGACTGCAGCAGTTTCATGAACAATATTTTTGGACAAAAATCTGACATCACACTTATCTGAAATTAGCTGACAATATATATTTTCTGTGCATTTATATGACAGATCTCTTTAATAACATACAGTACCACTGATGGAGGTAAATTAATATTTATTTTCAAAGATAAATCTGTTCTGTTTTTTACAAGTATCAAACCAAGAGTCTAAGTTGTCTTTCACATTTCCCAGATGAGCGCAATTCTCTCCAGACGGATCGTCTGATCTCTGGTTATTAGGTTGTTTCGGTGCGCTGCTGCTCCAGAACCTTTAAGAGACAAACATTTGCAATAATATTTTTTAGAAAATATTTTTTGATCACACATGAGTTCTTACTGTACTCCAGTTTCAGTGAGAGTTTGGTTATTCATTAAAGTGTTACATATTTGTGTAAATCATTTTATGCCACACTGCTTCACAAACAAGGGTCTGTTCAACATTAGAAAATATTTCAACATGAACATTCTAAAAGTTGTAACTTCTTCCTGAGTCTCTCCATCATTTGAGCTCCATCAGTGTCCGACTCCATTTCAAACATGTAAGGCTGAACATTGTGACTGACTATTTATGACATTGTCTGCGTGACATTCTTCAGTTTTGTTGTTGAGTATCCAAAGCATGTGTTGTAAAGGCTCTGCTCTCTTCTGGAAAGGGGTTGGGGAGCAGCAGCTTATTTGCCTTTAAAGGGACACACACAAAACTGCACGTTTTTGCTCAACCAAATAGGGGCAGATTTGACAAGCTATAATAAATGATCTGTGGGTATTCTGAGCTGAAACTTCACAGATACATTCTGGGGACACCAGAGACTTGTATTACATCTTGTGAAAAGGGGCATAATAGGTCTGCTTTGAGTAAGGAAGTAAGAACACTAAATGCGAGTAACAAAGTAAAATATTATAGAAGAGCAAAGGAAGCAGGCATGGTGTTAAAAACAACCACCAAACAATAAAATACCTTGGACACATGCATACAAATGAATCGGTTGAATCTCAATGACTCAGTCATTAAAAGTGAGTTGCTGCCACCTTCTGGCGGTTTTAATTTCCCCTTTAAAGTATCTTTTCATGTTTTAAATCATTTCAAATATCAATATTCAACATTATGTTTTAAACATCAAAACATTATGTGTAACTGCAGGTTATTCATTTGTCACCTCTGAGCTGCATTAAACAGTCTGTGTAAATTATCTAAATGCCACTTCAGCTTCTGTGTTTCCTCCCAATTGCAAAGATGAATTTTATTGATACTTATTTAATTTGATTGGTAACAGCCCTATTGTCTTATTATAATACAATTTTATTGAATTTATGAAATTGACACAAAAGATGATGCATGTATTTAATTAGGTTTATAAAATAAACGTATAAAGGTAAAAATCCGTTTCAACTTTTTGGAAAAGATGATTTCTGTAACTGCTGTGAACTGACCACCTCACAGAATATGAGTAATATCAAAAACTTTAGGAGTCAGCTGTCCACGGCAGTCCTAAACCTGCCAAAGTACCAGCACAATAACACACTCAGCAAAATATTGTTATCGAGAAAGTCCCAGAAAATATTGAGATATCCTTTTTTTTTTTTTTTTTTTTGTCAATATCGCACACTCCTACAGGTACAAATAACTTTTAATATCAATACTTTTCACACATTACAGAGAATAAATATTTGAATTTACGATTTATAAAAATATTTTTTTTGAACCACTATTTTTAAGACTGCCCCTCCCCGACACTTGTGGGACACTTGCCATTTTACATTTATAACATTAATATCTTAGTCTAAACTTAAAGTAATCTTGACAAACTATATAGCATTTGAAAGCTTTTAGACTTTGTTTGGTACTGCACACAAAAAAATATCTCACTCTTACTGATCAACCTAAAATTTGGCACAGAACTTCTATTTAGCTTTGATTTTCTTGAAGTTTTAGAGTTGAACATGTTTTGTAAAATGTATATTTTATATAAAATCTAATTATATTTTCATAAACTTCTATAACTTTTTACAGATTATTGTGGAAGAAAAACAAGTTATTAGTGTTCCCTATAAAAACATAGCAAACTTAAGTCTGTGCTCTGAAGTATTCAAGATTTTAACAATTTTAGTTGGAAAAGTCATATTCAAGTCTAAGCTCAAAAAGTGGGGCAGACAGTTAACAGGTAAAATAACTTTTTATTTTCACAAATGTTGAAAAGAAAAAGTTGTTAAACTCAGCAAGACACTGGCACTTCAGGACTAGCGTTAAAGAACTCTGATATACAACAAAGGGTTTTGTATTTTGGTTTTTGTACAGTTGCTTTTGAATGGCTGTCTATATGGGTCAAATTGACCCATGAACAGCAAGAGTGTATAAAATGTCTGTATGCACATTTCACAACGCATCAGCATGCTGAAACTTTGCATGCATGTTCATGACCCTAAATGAGAAATTCACAAAATTTCAAGAAAACGATGTAGGTTAGATAGTATTTCAGATAGATTGAAAAAATAAATTATAACTACATTTTACCATTTGTGACATACCAAAAACATTTCTGTATTGAAATAAGTGGGGAAAAGCTTTTTTTTTTTAGCTTCATAGGTTAGTAAAAATCTAAAATAACAAAATATAACCAAGTAATGTTATTATTTTGGGTCTGTACATGTAGCGGGTACAGGACCTCTGCATCCTCTAGCAGTTAAATGTTCAGCAACCTGAAGCCGTCTGTACAATGATGAAAGAAAGACAGACAAAAGAGGTGCGTGTGATCAGCTCCGTTCTTGCTCTCTGGTGCTATTCATGAAATTACTTCATTCCTTTGCTTTGAAGATGACTTCCAAAGTCCACACAAAACTCATTGGAGAACAACAATGTAGAGTGAAGCTCAATTAAATATATTGCCATAAACAGGGATACGTAGTATTTTTCATTGTCGTGAAGTCATATGCATGTCATCTGTGCAAAAATGCAAACTGATTCAGAAGCTAGTTGGTACGAATATGTATGTGAAAAGAAAAGGAGGGACAGTGTGTGTATACTTGTGTTCTCATTGCCTGTGATGGCCGTGAGTGTTTGGCTTGAGTAAGGCCAGAGAAAGGAGAACATTGTTCCAATAAACACCGCTCTTTTCCTCCAATTCCATCAGTTTGCAGGTATTCATGATACATAACATGCTCAGCATACCACATTTTGTAGAAAACATTGTAAATCAGCAAGAATTTCATACAATCTTTCCAGGCACAAAAACAAACAAAACTCCATCCGGTGAAATAAGAGAACTGAGTACATCAACGCTACAGTACATAAAAGTTATTGGACAGCAGTGTGCCAGGAAGAGTCGTTGCCTCCAAAGACCTCACACATTCAGTAATGCGCCCTTTAACTGTACAATACATTACAATATAAACATGACATCAACTGAATACATATTTTCAAGTAATAATGGAGATGAAACAAAATCAAAACATGTACATATTTACATAGATGCTGGTTCCTTGACACATTTCATAATGTGCTCAAGACCCAATCTTATAATTCATGCCAGGGAAAACAAAAAACAATGCACTAACTTTAGATATGACACCACTGTATAAATATGGAACATATAAACGTCCTTTTAAAGATGATAGCGTTACATTATTTAATGTTTCCCTCAAAGTTATGCGTTGACTGGTTTCTTAAAAAAGGATGACTTAAAAAATAAAAGCTATGACAATGCATAAAACGCTATGCTATACAAAGTCGCTTCTCGTAATGTGAAAAAAATGGTGGGATCTTAGATACAGTTGCCTTAGAACATTAAAACTTAAAAATCAAAACGGGTCAGATTGACCCGCAACATAGCACAAGGGTTAAGGGAACATAGTGAGCATCAATGTACCCAGGGTTTCGTGGTGCATTGTAGGACCTTTTAGGGCTTTTTAAACTTTCTGAAGCATCAAAGTGATAGACTTGACAGAGATGCCGTTCTTGCATGTGCTTTATTAGACAGTTGAGCAAATGTACATAAAATGAATCAATGTTATGTAGCTCAACACGATCAAATATTAGAATATCATCAGAATGATGTGCTAATGTTGATGTGGCTACTGCTAGTCTCATACAGCCAACAAACTAACACACAGAATAACATTATAACTTTCAACACCCTCAAATGCAGTTTAGATTGTGTAGACCAAGTGAAACAGCATTGCGTTTCCTCACATTTTTAATTTGTCAAATAAATGGACCTGTATGAGTAGTAATTCAGCACTTGTGTGTAGTTCGGTAGAATTAAATGTCCTCATTTCTTTATATCATCTGGGAGTCGCGCGTGTGGCGCTGATATCTGTCTCCTATTAGTAATCGTGTCCTGCTTCAGACCACAGTCATGTTAAAAACTTGAATGAATTCACTCATCCATAAACATTATTAGATCCATCGATATGACGACAAGTTTCATGATTCCACGCTCATTCACTTCATCATCAATCTACGCCTTTGTTATTGTTATGAAAAGGTTAGTGACCCCTAGCAGCGAAAAAATACATAGTATAGTTTCTTTTTTTCTTTTTTTTTTTTGCAACCATATCTTGAATTTGTAGGCTACTTACAGATAGTACTTGGTTATTCCAAGGAAAACTTGCCAGTGGACAAAAATCTGGCTCAAACACACTGAAACTTTTGACATTTGCTGACAATATATTTTTTTTTCTGTGCATATGACATATGACATTTAATAACATACAGTACCACTGATGGAGGTCAATTTAATTCTTTTCACAGATAAATTTGTTCTGTGTTTTACAAGAAGTATCAAACCAAGAGTCTAAGTGGTTTTTCACATCTCCCAGACAAGCACAATTCTCTCCAGACGGATCATGTTTTCTCCGGTTATTAGGTTGTTTCGGATCCCCGGTGAACCAGAACCTTTAAGAGACAAACAAGCAATAATGCATTTGCAATAATATTTAGAAAACAGCTGTATATTGGTGCATTCCTAGACATGATCACACGTGAGTTCTTACTGTACTCCAGTTTCATTGAGAGTTTGGTTATTCACCCAAACCCAGTGTCCTTCAGTGTCCAGATCATGGAGACCAAGCCAGTGTGACTCTTTAATTTGAGAGACCAGGAAAGCCTAATGGAGAAAATTTACATAAGCGATAGTGTAAAATAAGTGTTTTGGGAACATAGTTTTTATCTGTGTGATGGATCTGTCCAGATGGATCTGTTGATCTGTCTTGCCTGTTCTAATTGGCTGGTTATGGTCACCAGATCGGCTCCTTTTGAAACACAGACATCTCGACTGCTCGTCCAGTTTAGTTTATCTGAGCTGAATAAATACAGCTTTCCACAACAAGCTATCCAGCCATCCACAGAGAGTTTACAAGACTGAGCTGTGAACAATACAGCATAGCGTCAGTTCTGGCAGGTCACATTAGTCAAGTTCGCATCAGCTGTCTACCTATAGGAATACGACGTCTATCACAGCAAGCTCCTTCAGTACTATCAGCAGCTGTTGCGTTTCTCCAGAGCTCATTTAACCTCCTCCATCCCCAGCTCCTCCTCTCGTCCAGTCAGGATTTGGTATTCTAATTCCCCTTGAATCAGACTAAATTCCTGAATTATTTTATACATTTAAGATCAACATTAATGATATCAGCAATACATTGTTGGTTCTGTTCTGTTTACCCTAAGGGGGGTTATTGTTGCTCTCCCTGCTCTTATCCATGCTAGACTGCATGGATGCTCAGGGAGTTCTTGCACAGAACACAACCATACTGGCAATCCAAACTACAAACCCGATTCCAAAAAAATTGGGACACTGTACAAATTGTGAATAAAAACAGAATGCAATGATATGGAAGTTTCAGATTTCAATATTTTATTCAGAATACAACATAGATGACATATCAAATGTTTAAACTGAGAAAATGTATAATTTTAAGGGAAAAGTAAGTTGATTTTAAATTTCATGGCATCAACACGTCTCAAAAAAATTGGGACAAGGCCATGTTTCCCATTGTGTGGCATCCTCTCTTATTTTTCTAACAGTCTGCAAACGTCTGGGGACTGAGGAGACAAGCTGCTCAAGTTTAGGAATAGGAATGTTGTCCCATTCTTGTCTAATACAGGCTTCTAGTTGCTCAACTGTCTTAGATCTTCTTTGTGGCATCTTCCTCTTTATGATGCGCCAAATGTTTTCTATGGGTGAAAGATCTGGACTGCAGGCTGGCCATTTCAGTACCCGGATCCTCCTCCTACGCAGCCATGATGTTGTAATTGATGCAGTATGTGGTCTGGCATTGTCATGTTGGAAATTGCAAGGTCTTCCCTGAAAGAGACGACGTCTGGATGGGAGCATATGTTGTTCTAGAACTTGGATATACCTTTCAGCATTGATGGTGCCTTTCCAGATGTGTAAGATGCCCATGCCACACGCACTCATGCAACCCCATCCCATCAGAGATGCAGGCTTCTGAACTGAGCGCTGAGAACAACTTGGGTTGTCCTTGTCCTCTTTAGTCCGGATGACATGGCGTCCCAGTTTTCCAAAAAGAACTTCAAGTTTTGATTGGTCTGACCACAGAACAGTTTTCCACTTTGCCACAGTCCATTTTAAATGAGCCTTGGCCCAGAGAAAACGCCTGCGCTTCTGGATCATGTTTAGATATGGCTTCTTTTTTGACCTATAGAGTTTTAGCCGGCAACAGCGAATGGCACGGTGGATTGTGTTCACCGACAATGTTTTCTGGAAGTATTCCTGAGCCCATGTTGTGATTTCCATTACAGTAGCATTCCTGTATGTGATGCAGTGCCGTCTAAGGGCCCGAAGATCACGGGCATCCAGTATGGTTTTCCGGCCTTGACCCTTACGCACAGAGATTGTTCCGGATTCTCTGAATCTTTGGATGATATTATGCACTGTAGATGATGATAACTTCAAACTTTTTGCAGTTTTTCTCGGAGAAACTCCTTTCTGATATTGCTCCAGTATTTTTTGCAACTTCTGAGAGACACTGCCACTCTGAGAGGCTCTTTTTATACCCAATCATGTTGCCAATTGACCTAATAAGTTGCAAATTGGTCCCACAGCTGTTCCTTATATGTACTTTTAACCTTTCCGGCCTCTTATTGCTCCCTGTCCCAACTTTTTTGGAATGTGTAGCTCTCATGAACTCCAAAATGAGCCAATATTTGGCATGACATTTTCAAAATGTCTCACTTTCAACATTTGATATGTTATCTATATTCTATTGTGGATAAAATATTTATGAGTTTGAGATTTGTAAATTATTGCATTCCTTTTTTATTCACTATTTGTACAGTGTCCCAACTTTTTTGGAATCGGGTTTGTATATGCTAATAGTCAATCAGTCATATTTGATGATAGTGGTCCTGACAGATATGAATAAAGTGTGATTTAACCTTCCATTATTTAGATCATAAAGTTAATCAAACTGGTTCCATGTGCAAAAATATTCACACTTTGAGTCACACTAAGCTTGTAAACTGACACTCACCATCGTAAAAGGACAGCCGTTCTCTGAGTGTGTTGTATCTGGCTGTAAGATCATTAAACTCTTTCTTCGTCTCTGGTGAAAAGACAATTAAAAAGTATCTGCTACTTAGAAAATTGAAGTCAGAACAGAAGACTGTGGCATTTTTAAATGAATGAAAATGTCAAATAAAAGCCAACTCACCAACATGAAGCAGAAGCTGTTCTCTAACTCTGGTGTAGTTGGTTTTAAGTTCCTCTAGTTCTCTTAGCATAACTTAGCAGATAAAGTTTCTCACAGAGTCAGTTCAATGAACACTCAACACTGTTAATGAAACATGTCTGTGCTCTAGCGTTTATGAAATATAGTTTTCTCACCTGTGCTGTTGATCTCTTGAGCTGCCAGTTGCTCTGAAACCATGATGTGCTGCTCATTCAGTGATTCAAAATCAGCGAGCTTATGATTATCTGATTAAGACAAAAGCAGCAGCAGAAAATGTGTTTTTGAGGAAAGTCCCTATCATGCACACTTAAGACTGAAATGATCTACAAAACAAAGTTTGAATGGAGTTTGTTAATGGTAGTTTACACCTTCAATATGGAGGTTTGTTTGACAATACTTGCCTGATAAAACAGCTTTACTGAAAAGTATGATTTTACAAATAAAAAGCTACTAAATATTGTATTTTGTGATGATGCTACTGTCCCACACTGAGGTCAAGTAGAAGTACTTACAGTAACTCAGTCCATCCACACTGAACAGAGCAAAGATCTAGTATCAGATATACTCACAAATCATCCAGAGAGCGCAGAGACCTCCGAGAGCAAAAACAAGAGAGAAACCCAGAAGAGTCAGAAGAACTTTAGTCCACTTAGTGGAACTGACCTCCCTCTCACTTTCTTGTTCTTCAGTGAAAAAACCTGTGGTTAGAAATTTGATGAGATAAAATAAATTATTTCTGAACCCTTGAATCATTGCAGCATTGCTGTCTGGAACTAATCCTGAATTTACACTGGGTTTATTTCAGTAAAATAAATTAACACATTCCCCCATCCTGACATTTTATTAATTGTGCTCTAGTCCTGAGAACTCAGTTCAACCTTTCAGTTAAAATCTACTTTCATCATATGGTTGGCTCTTGTCTGAATGTTTACCGGTGGGGTTTTATTGTGATCATTGTACCCAAACACTGCTAGAGAAAACGTCTCAGGGTTACTTCACCATAACCCTGTTCCCTGAAAAAATGGGAATGAGATGCTGCGCTGACTTGGCACTATGGGAAACATCTTTGTTTGTGTGGTTGTTAAGCACTTGTGGAAAACAATAATTTGACTTAATCTCTGCCGGTTACTTCATTGGAATGTGCATGTGAGAGGCTATAAATAGACGTAAAACAGGCGTGCATTTAGGTCACTTTGTCTGATGAGACGTCCTGAACATGCTCCCAATACGGCAAGGCAGCGCAGCATCTCGTTCCCACTTTTTCAGGGAACAGAGTTACAGTCAAGTAACCCGAGACTTTCCCTTACAAAAGTTACTCTCAATTTTACACATTCTGGGCCATGCATGAGCCATGACATCCAGACCCAGGGGGGCTGGAGGAGTGAGTGAGATGCCCCCTTTCATTGCACTGTTTCTTGTGTAGTGAAGATCATTCCCATCATTTCACAAAATCATTCCCAGATCTGACTGACTACATCAGGGTGGAGCCTCCAATCCCTGTGTGTCGCCTGTTTGTATATTCTGTATATAACTGTGTATGTGACAAATAAAACTCTTGAATAAAACTCTTGAATCTGTTTGGACCGTAATTCTGCTCCCACATTCATGCATCTAGGAATGTGAATTGCCCTGAGGGACAAGAACTTGTCCTGAGGCCAAAGAAGAACCAGCTGAGCTAGTTTGTTCAAACAGCTCGAGAAATATTTTAGATGAAAAGGCAAGTCCTCAAATTCTTTGAAAATGAGAAGTGTAATCTCCTGACCTAGCTTGACATTGGTCAGGGTGCTTAAGATGGACTTGACGTGTGTGGGAGGCAGCTGTCCCCATATGGTGACTGAGTCCCATAAAACTCCTAAATACGCTGTCCTCTGGGCTGTAGAGAGAATGCTTTTCTTGCCATTGAGTCTTAACCTCAGAGTTTGAAGGTGACCTAGGATGTTCAATGCCTTGAACTCGATGCAAGCAGCGAGTGGTAACCAGTGCAGAGCGATAAAGAGAGGCGTGACATGGGGCCTTTTGGGCTCATTGAAGACAAGATGTGCTGCAGTGTTCTGAATCATTTGTAGAGGTTTGATTGCACATGATGTAAGTCCAGCTAGAAGAGCATTGCAGTAATCAAGCCTAGAAATGACCAGGGACTGGACGAGAAGTTGTGCTGCATGTTCAGTCAGGAAAGGCCTGATGTTGTGTAGTGAAAACCTGCATGACCGTGCTGTCTTTGCAATGTGGTCTTTGAAGGTCAGTTGGTCCTCAAAGATTACTTCAAGATTTCTGGACAATCTTGATGGGGTAATTGATGATGAACCTTCTACATGGAAATATGCATGATTCAGGTAAATTCTGACAAACCAGTCTTTGCGTTGAATTTGAGACACAATCATTTTGATTGTCAGCATTTTGAACTTCAGTCAGCAAAGGTGACTCACTCTCTCTGGGAGGGGAACATGTTCTATGGCTCCTTTCTCCAGTAGGGTTTGCAATTCTTGTACCAGCAAATGCACCTGCTCCGGTTTCACAGTAGTGGAGACCACGGCGGGGGATGTTAAATATTCCATGTCCTGGGAAACGGCAGGAAGCAACTGAATATTTAACATTTTTCTGGAAACTGTTGCCCCCTGAAACACTGGAGGTGGCGGGGATGAAACATTGGGGTCAGGAAGGAGCTTGCTTTAGATGTTCTATTCTTATGAGACCTTTCCCAGGAGGGCACACCCTCTCTGTCCTGGGCGCAAAAGCCTCAGGACATTTTTTTGGCTGAGAGAGGTCTAGCTTCTTTTTAGTTGGTTGAGTGTGACAAGCCGGTGCCAGGTCTCTTTTTTTTTATGCTCCTCTCTTCTGAGGTGCTGGACCTGTGTGACGAGCCAGTGCCCAGTCTCTTTGAGGGGGAGCATGACTTGCCATGCTCTGTTTCTGAGCTTCTCTCTTCTGAGGGACTGGACCTGATTGATCCTGGATGGCTGACAGCCCAGACCTTGAGCACGATGGTGGAGGAACATATGAAATGCTTCTTTGTGTCTTTTAGCCTCCCGGAACCTACTGACTACTACATTCACAGAATCGCCAAATAGGCCGGAAGGCAACACAGGGGCATCAAGGAGAAATACTTTATCCTTCTCCTTGATGCCAGTGAGGTTGAGCCACAGATGTATCTCCATAGCACCCATGTAACAGCTAATGGCATGGGCCATTTGCTTGGTCACATGAAGAGACAAGTCTGTGGCTTGGTGCAGCTCAAAGAATACTTCACTAATGTTTCGCCTACTCATGCTCAGTTCTTTTAGCAGGTCAGCCTGGTAAGCCTGCAACACCATGGTGTGCAGGGCAGCACCAGCATGACCTGCTGCCTGAAACGCTTTGAAACGCAGCGTGGATGTGATTCTGCATGGCTTGGAGGAGAGAGTTCTTTAAAGATGATGTGCTGCCAGGGAAGAGATAGTCCGCAGGCGTCTCTTTAACCTAAGGCATCATTGTATAACCCTGTGCCTTTGCTCCAACGGTATTCGAAATAAACTCACATTGCAGGCACAAAGACACAGGATGAGTGAGGCTTATTCCATGATTTCGATTGTTCATCATGGAGATCTCACTCTGGTACCTCCCCTTGGCCACCTGACAGAAATCTGTTGTATAACTTAGATCTGGGGGTCCCTTGTTCTTGTGGCCAGTGTAACTGAAGACAAAAAAAAACAGGCAGAGCCAGAGTCACCACCTCGAGCAGGTTATCGTACGATCTGTCATCACAAGAGAAGCACTCAGAGACAGTGCTCTCAAACTCCATTTCCCCAAGATAATTAACGTGCTAAGCCCAGTCTGAAGAAGCGCTGGAGCGTTCTTCAGAAGCAGGCTCAATAACCTCACAATTTGCTGAGAGGACAAGAGAAAAGGGAGGTCCCATCTCCTGCCCTTCAGCCAGATCAACACGCAAGCCCCATAATCTCATCGAGGACGCACAGGCTCGCGCTTCCCAAAAGAAGGCGAGTCTGGAGCACAGCACTTTAATGGGAAATAAGTTACAGTGCTCGCACTCTGCGCCCTCAAGGGCTGATATGGTGTGATGTACCCTAGACATGTAATATACATGGATCATCCTCTGAGATGGGCTCTTTTCTTTTTTTTTTTTAAGAGAAAGAGAAAATGTTTCACTCCTGCCTGACAAAACGTACTCCTAACACATATAGTTTGAGAGAGAGATAGCACACACAACACACAATGCGGTTCTCTGAAGACAAATAAACCTGAAGGCGCAACTGTTTTATGTCTATTTATAGCCTCTCATGTGCCAGACAAATTCTTGTGACAGACAAATTGTGTTTGCCACACGTGATTCACAACTGGTCAAACAAAGATGTTTCCCATAGCGCTAGTCAGCGCAACATTGAGAGTAGCTTTTGATAGGGAACAAGCATTTGTGTAATTAAATATCTGAC
Organism: Paracanthobrama guichenoti; assembly: GCA_018749465.1. Taxonomy (NCBI): domain Eukaryota; kingdom Metazoa; phylum Chordata; class Actinopteri; order Cypriniformes; family Gobionidae; genus Paracanthobrama; species Paracanthobrama guichenoti. Next base: position 3,400,193 of record CM031961.1, read on the forward strand.
TCAAAACCTTACTGTAAATTAAATAAAGTGCATAAACTACATCCATATGACAGCTTTCTATCATGACACATTAGGAAAAAATATAACACTGTTCTTAAATAGGCATTACAGCATGAGAACATAAACACTTCTAGTCCACTCACAGGAAGACAAGTGGTAAACTTTACACCAGTTCTCACATCACTGTTATGCAAACTAATATTTGTATATTTATGCTTTTGGCAAATGCTTTTATCCAAATATTATATTGCATTCAATACTGTATGTGAACTTATTATGATGTCTAAATCTACATGATCTACTGTCTAAAATTATTTAATCCTCAAGCATCCTTCTTATAGCAGCCCTTAATTTGGGTCTCAGGTGTGATCCCACATTTTTTAAATAAATGTCATATGACTGTCTTCGATAAAATAAAAACTATTAATTTATGCGTTTATTTTGTGATGTATTTTTTATTTACCTCTACAAATACCATATTTTTATGTAGAATATGCTTATTTTTATGTTATATTTAATATTTATTTTACTTCAGTAAAAAAAAAAAAAAAAAAAGTTCAGACAGCCAAAACTTAAAAATGTGCTGACTTTGAAATAATTTATTTCTAATAAAAACAAAATTTCAATAACTCAAAAAGTACCAAACAGGTAAGAATAAGCAATAAACCTAACAATAACTCAAAAGTAAATGGTAACAAACTGATAAGAATAAACAATGCAAAACATGTTTTGTTTGGAAGCATCGACGAATCTTGCAGTTGGACTTTGAAATGCGTGTGTGTTGCAGTGGCTGATTGGCACATAAAATAAATAAATAAATAATAATAAAAAAAAAAACCGCTCTGTAATCAGCTCAATGGCTTTCAATGCAAAGCTTTTGTGAATGTGTGTGTGTGTCTGTCTGTCTGTGAGTGAGTGAGTGTGTTTGCCACATTGAGAATGTTGTATAGGCTCACCCCTTCATTTAGGTGTATGTATGATCTACATTGTGTTGGATTTATTGATTTTTAAATACAAATAAAATAAATGCTCCGAATTATAGTATTTTCCATTAATTTCCTATGGGTGTCCAGACTGCCACTTTTGTCCACAAAGGACCAATTTAAAAAAAAAAAAAAAAAAAACAAGTTATATATAATTATTATAATTATAGTTTCCTTAATCTGTGTGATACAATACTTGACTACTTTTCCTAAGTTTGCCACCTTTTAACTACTTTGACTACTTTTCCTTATATATTATACATATTATATATATATATATTATAATGCACATATCTCCAGCCTTACCTTTGTATTGAGAGCAGTTTTCATCTGAAGTAAGTATGAAATCAGAATTTTCAAAAATTGAATCCATTTCATGAGCCTGGAAGAAGACTTGTCCGCTGAGACGTCAGTGCTGCTTGAGTTCGTTCAGAATAAGGAAAATGCATAAAAGGAAGGACTAGACATTTGCTGGGAAAAAAGCTGTTGAAAGTGAGAAGCAAGTTTCTTATTTTGCTGAGTCTATATTATACTAACTTACTCCCATTCAAGTTGTACTTAAGGTTACAGGAGTAACATGTTCAGCGCAGTGCTGGTGTTGTGCTGAATTCTGACCCCCCTGCCAGATTATTACCACCCTAGTATTGGTAGGTTTAAGAGTAGGTGTGGGGAAGAGGTTAAATCAGAAAAGGAGGTTAAGTGAAAACGTCTCGGTTACGTATGTAACCCTCGTTCCCTGAAGGAGGGAACGGAGACGCCACGTCGGAGTACCGACGAATAGGAATCTCGCTCGCGAGAGCCAATCTACTTCGAGTGTAACTAAAACGAGCCAATGCACATTGGCATGCAATGATTGCACCAGGTGCTCATGCCACGCTGTGCGGGTATAAATGAGACACAGGTGATTGCATCAAATTAGCCTTTTGCCGAGGAGCCGAGTAGGTAGGCAGGCACCCCAGCAGGGTACAGAGGACATGGCGACGGGACGTGGCATCTCCGTTCCCTCCTTCAGGGAACGAGGGTTACATACGTAACCGAGACGTTCCCATTCAGTCGGTCACTCTCGATGCCACGTCGGAGTACCGACGAATAGGAATCCCTACCAAAGTGCCATGGCCTCTGCCCCTTCCAGTGCCCAGTGTGAGCCACCTGAGCTCTCTTACCTGATGAGACGGGGCTCACACCAGGAAGTCCATCACTGCTGTTCCGCATGACCCTGTTCAGTGATTATTGGATGACACTGGGAAAGCGTGCCTAGAAAAGGGGCCGCTGCGGAGCCCACATCGTACCCGGAGGAGTTATGTGGAGTACAAAGCTGAGCCGTAGCCCGCAAGGGAGGAGGGGGCTCAGTCCCGTGGCGGGAAGGCTCTCCCGAGGAAAGACACAGGCTTCCCGTAGGAGCGACCGTGGAAGAAATATGGGATCCCCGCAGGGTCACTCATATAAGCCCAGCCCATTACCGGTTCTCAAGGATTCAGCGGCAGGGGCCTGATGCCCGGCGTTCCGCGGCGTCCGGCACCGAGGAGATGGAGGACTCACAGAGTTTGCTTCTGGAGAATAAGAGCGCCGGAGCGCAGCAAGCCGACAAGAGCCGGGCCTCTCAGTGCTTCTACCCGTTTGAGGTGAGAACACAGGAGGAGACCGGCTCTACACGTAGGCTATAGAATCTAGCGAACGTGTTGGGTGTCGCCCAGCCCACAGCTCTACAGATGTCTGACAGCGAGGCGCCACGTGCCAGCGCCCAGGAGGATGCAACACTTCTAGTAGAGTGTGCTCGCACTCGAGCGGACAGGGCACACCTTGTGCTTGGTAAGCCAAGGTGATGGCATCCACTATCCAGTGGGCCATCCTCTGCTTGGAGACAGCCTTTCCCTTCTGCTGGCCTCCGTGACAGACAAAGAGCTGATCTGAGGTTCTGAAGCTTTGAGTTCTATCCACGAGATCCGCAGAGCGCGGACGGGACAGAGCAAAGCTAGGGCTGGGTCTGCCTCCTCCGGGGCAGCGCTTGCAGGTTCACCACCTGGTCCCTGAAGGGAGTGGTAGGAACCTTGGGCACATAGCCAGGCCGGGGCCTTAGTACCACGTGGGTATTACCCGGCCCGAACTCTGAGGCACGATTCGTCGACCGAAAATGCCTGCAGGTCCCCTACCCTCTTGATGGAGGCCAATGCAGCCAACAGCAAAGTCTTCATAGACAGAATCTTTAGCTCTGCTGACTGCAAAGGCTCGAATGGGGCATTCTGGAGTGCTCGGAGCACCAGAGCAAGATCCCAAGAGGGTATGGAGGGGGGTCAAGGAGGATTTAACCGTCTCGCCCCCCTAAGGAACCTGACGACCAGGTCGTGCTTCCCAACCGACTTACCTTCTACGTGGTCGTGATAGGCGGATATAGCAGCAACATAGACCTTGAGGGTGGAGGGTGACAGCCTACGCTCCAACCCTTGTTGCAGGAAGGAAAGCACAGACGCGATCGAACATCTTCGGGGGTCCTCTCGGCGAGAAGAACACCACTCGACGAACAGGTTCCACTTCGAGGTGTAACCTGTCTTGTAGACGGTGCACATGCCGAAGTGATGGTGTTAACTACCTCTTGGGGTAAGTCACCTAGAACCTCCGCGTCCCGTCCCGGGGCCAGACATGAAGCTTCCACAGGTCTGGACGCGGGTGCCACAGGGTGCCCCGTCTCTGAGTCAGAAGGTCCTTCCTCAGAGGAATCGGCCAAGGAGGGGCTGTCGCGAGGAGCATAAGTTCTGGGAACCAGGTCCGGTTGGGCCAGTACGGCGCCACCAACAGGAGCTGCTCCTCGTCCTCCCTGACCTTGCACAGTGTCTGTGCAAGTAGGCTCACTGGGGAACGCGATATTTGCGCAGCCCCTGGGGCCAGCTGTGCGCAAGGGCATCTGTGCCGAGTGTACCCTCGGTCAGCGAATAGAACCACTGGCAGTGGGACGTTTCTGGGGAAGCAAACAGGTCGACCTGTGCCACCCCGAACTGTCTCCCGATCAGCTGAACCACCTGGGGGTGGAGTCGCCACTCCCCTGGGAGCGCAGCTCGTGAGAGCTCGTCGGCCACACGGTTGCGCACACCAGGGACATGAATGGCCTGAAGCGACCTCAGACACTTCTGACTCCAGAGGAGGAGATGGCGGGCGAGTTGCGACATGCGACGGGAGCGCAGACCACCTTGTCGGTTGATATACGCAACAGCCGCAGTGTTGTCCGTGTGGACCAGTACATCTTTGCCCCATAACCGCCCTTTGAGGCGGCTCAGAGCAAGATGTACTGCTAGCAACTCGAGGCAATTGATGTGCCAATGCAGGTGCAGGCCCGTCCAAACCCCTGACACTGCATGCCCGTTGTACGTGGCTCCCCAGCCCATGGCGGAGGCATCCGTGAAAACCACAGTATGCCTGGACACCTGTTCCAGGGGCACTCCAGCCCGAAGGAACGAAGGGTCTGACCACGGACTGAAGGACTGGCGACAGGCCGGTGTGATGCTCACCCGGTGAGTGCCGCGTTGCCGCACCCATCTCAGGACTCGGCCGTGTAGCCAATGCTGAAGCGGTCTCATATGAAGCAGGCCGAGCGGCGTTACTGCCGCCGCGGCTGCCATATGCCCCAGGAGCCTCTGAAACCGTTTCAGTGGAACCGCCATCCTGCCCTGAAACGTGTTCAGGCAGTTCAGCATCGACTGGACATGCTCCTCTGTGAGGCGCGCTGCCTGCTCGACCGAATCCAACTCCATACCGAGAAAAGAGATCCTCTGCCCGGGGGCGAGTTTGCTCCTTTCCCAGTTGACCCGAAGACCCAACTGGCTGAGGTGTCTGAGCACCAGGTCCCTGTGTTCGCACAACTGATCCCAGGACTGTGCTAGAAAGAGCCAGTCGCCGAGATAGTTGAGGACGCGAACACTCTCATGGGCACGAGGGCCCCCTCCGTGACTTTCGTAAAGACATGGGGGGGACAGGGCCAGCCCGAAGGGCAGGACTTTGTACTGATATGCTCAACCCTCGAGCACGCAGCGCGCAGAAATGGCCTGTGTCGAGGAAGGATCGAGACATGAAAGTACGCGTCCTTCAGGTCGACCGCTGCAAACCAATCTTGGGGACGGATGCATTCGAAAATGCGCTTCTGCGTGAGCGTCTTGAACGGTAGCTTGTGGAGGCTCCGATTCAGGACTCGCAGGTCCAAGATTGGCCGTAACCCACCGGCTTTCTTGGGTACAATGAAGTACGGGCTGTAGAGGCCGGTCTTCATATCGGCTGGAGGGACCGGCTCTATCGCGTCCTTCGCCAGCAGGACAGCGATCTCCACACACAGAACATGGGCATCTGCAGCATTCACCGAAGTGAAGCGGATGCCCCTGATCCTGGGGGAGCGCCAGGCGAACTGAATCGCGTAGCCGAGCCTGATGGTCCGAATGAGCCAGCGAGACGGACCGAGGAGCACTAGCCAGGCTCCCAGGGACCGTACAAGCAGGACCATAGGGACCACCGGCGTACCCACCGTGGGGCAGCGAGGTGGAATGCAGGTACCGGACTGGGGCGGCTGTCTCGTGGAGGCGGCCCGCAGCGAGGTGAGAGTGTGCCGTGCAACACTTACCTGATTCCACAGGTGGGCAGCAGGAACATGAGGGGGTTGTCCACTGCTGCCCGCTGGCGAAGAGGGAGGATGAGTGTGGTCCGGCGTTTGACCGGCCACAACTCTCCGAGCCCCCTGCGGACCCGGAGATGGAAGGAACTGCTCTTGTGTTGAGAATTTGGGTACCGCTGGGGCTGAGCCCAGCGGCGGAACAGAGACAAAATGGAACACAAGATTCTCCTCCCGGCCCTCCACCGGGGGATGGAGCGGTGTGGTCACCATCTCCAGAAGAGCAGTCCTCCTCACCTCCGGGTCGCCCGTCTCGTGGCAGCCTGCCCTTGGCCTTGCCTCCCCTCTTGGCAGGCGTCTGGACGGGTAGGGCAGCCTGCTTGCGCCCGGCTCCACAACGCCGCTTGGGTGGAGGCTGCTGCTGCGGCGCGGGAGCGGAGGCAGACGCAGGCGCGGCCGCCCTCGGCGGCGAGCAGGCTGGCGCTGCCGGGCGGCGGGGTGGAGACAGCAGCTGACCGCCGAGGCAGAATGTGACTGACCGCCTCAGTCTGCTTTTGTGCGGCCGAGAACTGATGGGCGAAGTTCTGGGCCGCGTCGCCGAAGAGGCCAGTCTGGGAGACGGGGGAGTTAAGGAACCTGACTTTGTCGGTCTCCCTCATGTCTGCCAGACACAGCCAGAGGTGGCGTTCCTGGACCACCATAGTGGACATCGCACGACCCACGGCCCGCGCCGTAACCTTCGTCGCACGAAGCGCGAGGTCCGTTGCGGTTCTCAGTTCCTGGAGAACTGCTGGATCGTGACCACCCTCGTGCAAGGTCTTTAGAGCCGGGGCCTGATGGACCTGCAACAACGCCGTAGCGTGTAAAGCGGAGCCTGCCTCTCCACAAGCCAGGTAGGCCTTCCCGATCAGATCGGATGAGTACCTACAGGCCCCGGAGGGAAGACACGGGTTCCCCCTGGAAGTGGAGTTAGGGCACAGTTGCATAGCAATGGCCCGTTCCACGGGGGGAACCTGCGTGTATCCCTTTGCAGGACCGCCATCGAGGGTGGTGAGGGAGGAGGATCCACTAGGCCGGTTTCGGGCAGTAAAGGTGCCGTCCACGACCTTGTGAGCTCCTCGTGCACCTCCGGGAAAAAAGGCACCGGGTGGGGCGCTGAGAACCAGCACGGGCCACCCGAGAAACCAATCATCCAGCCTTGAGGGTTCGGGACACGGTGGAGGGTTCCACACGAGCCCGACTCTCTCGGCGGCCCGGGCAAGCATAGCCATCATCTCCGGATCAGTATCGGGCACAGCGGGTCTACCCGGAGGAGCCCCCTGCGCCGACACATCTTCTCCAGAGAGTTCTGACCCTCCCTCCGATGCAGCGATGGACATCTGGTCCTCAAGGGGAGCCCCAAAGGATACGGATGGTGCACATCTCGTGGACGGCCCACCGCGTTCCAATGGCAGCTCTACTGGCTGCGGAGTGCGAGAGGGATGAGGGTTCCCCGGGGGTTGGTTCCCTGGGGGTTGGTTCCCTGGGGGAAACGCGCTCACCGTAACCCTCAAATCAGCCGGGCTACTGCCTGAAGTAACTCTCTGAGGAGAGTTAGATCGCGGCAGAGGCACAGAGGCTCCGCCCCTTGCGAGACGGAGCTGCGATCGCAACTCCGAGATGGTCATGTTCCCGCAGTGAGAACATGATTCATCCACCAGCGCTGCCTCAGCGTGCTGAACGCCCAAACACGAGATACAGCGCTGATGACCATCCCTCGGTGACAGGAAACCACCGCATCCAGAAACACACAGATAGAATGTCATCTTGAAAAAGACGCAAGCTCTATCTGTGTAAGCTCTTTCAGAAGGACGCTCTCCTTGGTGCGGAAGCACGCAGGGGGAGGGGTCGCGGCGACACCGTCAGGGATAGTGCAGCCTGACGTGCGCGCTCTCTCACACGAAGGCACTCTCTTACCAGCCGTGGGAACGGCTTTTTAGCGCTCTCCACCTAGCGCACCGAACCGGCTGTGAGAACAGCCTTTGTGATCGTTCTTTTCAAACAACAAAGAGAGATGATCGGAAAACCACACGACCCGCTGCTGTGCCGTCACACCAACACCGAATGAAGAGATCGCTTCCGAAAGGCGGCTTCCGTCTTCAGTCAGGACTGCGAAGTAAGGAGTGATATCTGTAGTAACCATCTACCACTCGGCTCCGAAGCAAAATGCTAATTTGATGCAATCACCTGTGTCTCATTTATACCCGCACAGCGTGGCATGAGCACCTGGTGCAATCATTGCATGCCAATGTGCATTGGCTCGTTTTAGTTACACTCGAAGTAGATTGGCTCTCGCGAGCGAGATTCCTATTCGTCGGTACTCCGACGTGGCGTCGAGAGTGACCGACTGAATGGGAACTCTGAGTGTGTTAACCCTGAAATGAGGGAAACTCTGTTTTCCGTTTCAGAATGGGAGGTAGGTTATGTCAAACCCGAGAAAGCAGGGTAAGTCAAGCCCGTTTCTAAAAGAGAGGTAACTTAATAACTTATACTTACCATGGTAACTTACTCTGTGAACCTAACCTGGTCGTGAGCAGGTTTTCTTCTGTGAACCCAGAGTTTCTTTCGGTCTCCTCCACCCTTTTTAAAGCGCCAGCGGTGTTTAAATACATTATCCATTAATTTACGCTGCAAAAAATGCTTTTCTTACAGAGTATTTTTGTCTTATTTTAAGTACTAATATATCTAAAAATTCTTAAATCAAGATACATTTTCTATATAAGAAATTAATAAATTAAGTGCATTTTACTTAAAACAAGTAAAATGATCTGGGTAAGAAAAAGCTAACAGAAATAAGATTATTTTTATTACCCAATTGGCAGATAATTTGCAAAATAAGAAAAATGCACTTAAATTAGTTTTAGTTTTTGTATTAATTTGTAGGAGTTACATTTATGTCAGGAGATCATTTTTTTTTTTTTTTTTGCCATATCCACATGCATATTTATTTGAGCGGGAGCATTTTTAAATGGTAGCTTTATTACTCTAATCAAGATAGGATGAGAGAACATTTAATTATGTGAAAAGCCTGATGCACATTGAAATAGACACTGAATCATATTTATTTAATATGTCAAATGTTTAGAAAGTCATGTAGCCTACACCCATGAACCTTTTACTTACTTACTGACCCGGAAATATGCGCATGTGTTTTTGTCGGGTGCTGTTGCCATGGTGAATTGTAATTTCAGAGCTCCATTGATCATGGCTTTTCATAGTCGTTACGGACGTGCTTAACTCAGAGTCAACCTTCTCCGAGTTGGTTGAACTTCCTTATTGAAACAGCCCCAGATGTAAGACACAGAGAACTGTATACTATTTTAGGTCAACATAACAGCTCTCGAGAAATAGCTGAAGTTACACTTCTTCTAGGAGAAAACTAAACAAAACCATAAATAAACTTCCCATAATTCTCTGCATTGAACTTCTGCTAGGCAGGGCTGGGAAAGGGTGGGGCGGATAGAATCCGGGGAGTGAATTTCAAGGGAAAAATTGGTACTTTTTTTTTTATTTTTATTTTTTATGGAGGTTAAAAGGATTTCTATACTTTATTCAAGATTCAAGAGTTTTATTTGTCACATACACAGTTATATACAGAATATACAACCGGCAGTGAAATGTAAACAGGTCCGCTCCATGGACAGTGAAATAAACTGTGCAGTGAGTAAACTGTAGACTTATAAATATGTGGTTAACAGAAATGTACAAAGAAGCATAATGTGCAAACAGGTTTATAACAGGTTGTTACACAGTAACAACGAGAACCGAAAGTGCAGTGCAATGTCAGTATGTCGATGTTTATCCTGAAGTGAAGTCACGTGATGTTAAGTGACTGAGTTCAGGAGTCTGATGGCCTGGGGGAAGAAGCTCCTCCTGAGTCTCTCAGTTTTGGCCATCAGGCTTCGGAAGCGCTTACCAGATGGCAGCAGCGTGAAATGAGGGTTTGCAGGGTGATTTAGAGTCCTTGATGATCTTAGTAGCTCTAACTTTGCAGCGTTTGGTGTAGACGTCCTGCAGAGACGGGAGAGCTGACCCTGAGATACGCTCGGATAAGGGCACAACTCTTTGCAGGGCTTTGCGGTCATGACTGGTGCTGTTCCCATACCACGCTGTGATGCACTGAGTTAATACACTTTCTATCACCCCTAAATAGAACGTTTTCAGGATAGCTGCTAAAACCCTGATTTTCCTCAGCTGGCGCAGGTGGTACAGTCTTTGCCTGGCTTTTTTCACCAGTGTCTGAATGTGTGCAGTCCAGGTCAAGTCCTCGGAGATGTTTACACCCAGGTACTTGAAGCTGCTTCTCGTCTGTGCCAGTTTCCTATGCAGTTTATGTTGTAAATACAGTGCTACGCTTCCAAGTTGTATGTCGGAACGCCGGCTCACCATTGGCTAGCTCCTGCGTCAGCATCACACACATGCGTTGTGATGCTCATGTGAACAGCATTGGCCAATGGTGTTGGCGTCCCGTCGAGAAGCTACTATCACTAACATTACCTCAAACACACACAAGCACACAGGTCTTTAGCATCTATACACTCTCACCGTTCTTCTCAGGTGTACGCTGGTCTCTGCAAGATCCTTAATACCACACTCTAAAAAATGCTGGGTTAAAAACAACCCAAGTTGGGGTGAAAATGGACTAACCCAGCGATTGGCTTGTATTAACCCAGCGGTTGGGTTAAATGTTTGCTTTGGTTGTTTTTAACCCAGCATTTTTTAGAGTGTATTACAGCCTCACCCCGAGAACGGCTCTATAGTCTTCCAACACTATCACTGTCTCTGCTGTGATCTTTTGAGCGTAGAATCTTTAGTACTTCTATTCCTCAGCTGCGCAGCATATATACCTGAAACCACTCCAGAATTGCTCTTTGCTGAAATGAAGTTTTATTCACGGCCGGAAGATCACTGGTCACAACAACCAAATGAGTCTCTCGAACAGAAAGAAACATGTACATTTAAGCAATACAGTTTGAGTGAAAATCATTGTCACTCAAGTTTCCTGCACTGTGATTGTTCTGGTGATTGGTTTGTAATGATCTATGGTAATCATATGACTGTTCTATTTGTGTTAAGCATATTTTTTTGGTCTACATGATACATAACCCTTTGACCACTTTGAGGCCATTTTATAAATATTTCTATCACAGGGCACATCCAAAATTGGTGGGATTGTGTCACTGGGATGGTGTCGGTATAATTGAACAAAACATGAAATACAGTACAATACAGTATTATGATGTAAACTGCTATATTTTACGAATGCATTGTTGTATCATTACTAAACTCAGTGTGTGCCATCGGCACTATGCCCTGAAGGTACTCAAAAAGACAGTGTCACCTTGTGGTCAAAGTGGTTATAATGAAATTTCTAAATAATGCTAATAGCTTTTTATTCATTTAGCCTATTGTCATGAAACTGGCCTTAATAGATTCCCTGGGTCACGTCGAGAACAGAGACCAACGTTGCCAAAGTTGGCCAAGCTGCCTGTCCGCGATCTAAATTTTGTTAAACTTTTTGAACTCTTCCTCAACCATTTGTCTGATTTTCACCAAATTTGAGTAAGAAGAACATCTTCAGATTGTGCTGGCAAAAAGTTATGGATTTTGTGTAAATAGTCAAAACTGTTTTTGTTTACCGCATTAACAAATTGCCAAGTGCCATGATGCCAAAACGTCTTTAAGGCAGTATCTGTCAATGCTTTGGCATATTGACACCAAACTTTACATGCGTCATTGTCACCTCACTCTGACCAGACCACATCAATTTGGTCACAGCGCCACCTATTGGTCGAAAGTGATAAACCATTAAATCAAATTAATAGTGCCTGTATTTGATTTTTCAGCCATTTTACCTAAAATCATCTTAAAATGTCTGTAATTGCTCATTGTTGCAGTTAGTCTGATGCTTCCAGCCATGTTGGCATGACTTATTGTGTTCTTTGTGCTTGGGCCCAATAATTGCTGCTTGCAACTATATTTCTCTTTGCACTTTAGCTTGATCCTTCAAACGATGAGATGGGAGTGGGATATTAAAATCAGGCTACAGCAAGAGATGTTTTTGGAAGAAAAAAAGGTTTGCTTGATTTCCAGCTCTTATGTTGCTGAATTACTGAATCTACATTCATGCTGACCAATAGTGTGCTACTGAATGTCACATCACATGAAGTTTGGAATGAACATAAACAGCCCACTGGATAACCACCTCCGTGACAAACATGACACTCGTAAAGTCTTGGCCTATGTGCTAGCAGGAGCTCTACCTAATAGGACAAATACAGACTGGATAAGTGCAATCTCCTTTGCACATGCGGACTGCATTTTGCTGTTATAACATTACAACAAGAACATGGGTCTCACAAGCTCAGTGGGCTATAAACAAAGAAAACAATCCGAGGAATACTATTGGAGAACTAAAGGAGTTAAAGGACAAAGATTTGTGTCTATTTTAAAGTGCTGTAATTGCTTTAAAGGAAGCAGAAATAATGATTAGGAAAGGCAAAATGTTAGTTTGTTTACCTCTAACGAATGCATGTCAGAATATAACACTTACTATTTAACTGATTTGTCTTCCAAGTTGACCACAAAACAAATGTAATATTCAAAATAAACTGTACAACTTAAAAGCTTAAAAGGTGAGGTTTTGGTCTTGTTGTTTCATGAAGAAACACTGGAGGGCGTCACAGACTTGTGCAAAAGTGAACTACAGAAACCCAAATGCTAGAATAAAAATATACTTATTGTGTATAGTTTAAAAAAAAAAAAATGTATTGAGTATATTGTGCTCATTTTGAAAATATGCCCTAAAAATAAAGTGACAAAATCAGTATTTTAACTTCTACAAAGTAAAAACAAACAAACGAAAACCCATGTGCACACTCATCTGAATGTTTTCTCATATCACCCTCTTTGGCTGTGAAATATTAAAATAGGCATTGGACTAAACTGTGACATTAGTATATCATTAGTATGCATGTATGTTTTAACAACTTTGGTATGAAATAATTTATATTCATATGCCATTGTAATTTTTGGGGATTGTAAGGAGCGGTTCTACTGCTAAGACAAAAGCTGAGATCCAGCGCCCTGCATTAAAACAATAAAACTCAATCTGGAGAGAAGATCTCACAGAGAGACTGTAGGACACCACCCTGACCAAAACCTTCTCCCCCTCTCTACCTCCTCCCCTCCCTTTCCCCTGATTCAAGTCCCAGAAAGCAGATATACTACATATGATTTATCTTGTGAATCTATTGTTTTATCCCTTTCGTGTCTGGTGTCTTTTTAAAGGTCACAGTGCGATTGGTAAAATGGTCTCAACATCACTGAAGTCACTGGTAGGGTGAGAAAGATTGAAACATATGAGAATTGTGTTCTCCTTTTTGAGTGGTCTCTTCAAAGATATCTGATCCTCTCCCCCAAACTAGGTGTTTGTGTTGCAAATATTTACAGCCCTTTGTTCTGGTCTGGGTATTTAAGGAAGGGTAGCAGGGCTGCCATTGGGGAGCATTCTGCAGCCAGAGCCCCCATGCGGTGTTGTGTCAGTGTCCTAGAGGCACTCACATACACACTGTATGTATTGTGCCAGATATGACTCTTTGAAACGATTTTCGTATTACTTGGTAATTGTATTTTATATTTTTATGCTGAAATTTGTGTACCATGGATTCATGTTTAATTATGATGTTTAAGTTCTGTCTGGCCAAAATAAATGTTAATCTTGATTTATTCTGTATCTTTCTGAAATCATTATTCTAGTAGTGTCGCATGAGGAGTTTGTAGGAGTTTCCGTAAATCTTTCTGTCAGGGCAGATTCATACGGAGGACCCCATGACCGGAGCATGGCGCTAAGCATGAGGGACAATCTGATTTCTGACTGTCACTGTTATTAACAAGTTAACAACTTAAAGGTAAAATAGTTCACTCTGCAATCCTCTGTAATATCAGAACTGACTAATTTGCGTCCATGAGGTAATGTAATTAATCGCGAGCATTATCCTCTGAGCGACACCGGGTCCCATGGAGGAACGAATATTTGAAATGAAGAGATACTAAGAGAAATCAATGATCTAAATTAAATCACAACTAAACTTATGATCAGCTGTTAAGTTAAAAATGAAACGAATGTAACAAATTTACAAAGAATTGGAGTCAGATAAAATTATTCATGGAGTCAGATTTAAAATTCGATAACCATAAATTAAGTGAATTTAACAGAAGTGCTGAAAAGGCTTACACGCAGAAGTCCTTCGAGGCCGTTAGATTCCATCCTTGGGCTAATGGATGGACCTTACAAAGTGGTGACCCCGACGTGATCTCCAGGATGCGAGTGTCTTTTCAGCAAAGTATTGGGATTACAACAAGCAAGAGGTTTGATTTCCTTCTCTTTCTTCAGCTGTCATGGTAAGTCCATTCTTATTTGCCTTTTAGAAATGTTGGGAATATATTGAATACTGTATAAATCCGATCAAGGCTTGATAATTAGACAACCAAATTGCTTATCAGGGACATGAAAGCAACAGCATTATTTAGAATAATAGAAATTATATCCCTTGCTTTACAATTCTCCTTGTTTGCTTATGCAGCAAGAGAGGAAATTTTATTTCGGTACTCAAAAGAGGCTGTAAATTAAAACCTAAATTCTGAGGAAAAGCTCCAGTTACATTTGTTTATTTGCTTTGCTGCAACAACACAGCAAAGAAAAAGAACAAATGGCCACGTTAACTTGTGAACAAAATCTTACTGAAAAATATCTCACTGCAATCCTTTGTGTGTAAAATATGAAGGTGGACAAAACTGATTCAGGACTGATGTCACAATTATAAATGGGTTGTGAAATATAGCGTTTTACTACGGTCTTATTTCAGACATTGGAATCGCTGCACTTTTGTGTCTTCATTAGTGTCTCAAAAGAGATTGAGAAAATTAACAGAACAAAGATGAACTTTGTCTTTCTCCATCAGACCTGTGTTTGTCAAACCTTTCTTTTCATACACAAATAGATTCTCCAAAGAATGCAACTGATAACATCTCAGCCAAAAACAAGAAAATTGTGCCCAATTTTATATTGTGTAGTCACAATAGTCTTTAAATTGAGCAATGATTTGACCCGTGCGCTCAGCGTTTGCAGTTTATTGAACATCCACAGCAGCTAAGTTGATAACTGGTTTCCAGTTTGGTCTTGTTGCTGTGTCACACAATGATCACGCCAGCACAGCAGGAGCTGCAGGGCCAATCTGAAAGATCAGTGAGATTATAACAAATGATTCTGGACAAATGACTCAGCAGAGACCCTCTTGAGACCAGCAAATAAAATAATTTTTTAATTCATTGTACGATTTTAATATAACATATTAAGCGTTAGATCTGATCGGGGAAGTTATTTACCGGGAATGTAATGAAAAGCTGTGTGTTATGTTAATCTCAGGCATTACCTCCACAGGGTTTACACACCACAGAGATCCAAATGGTCAAGAGTTTGAAAGACACCATAAATACCAAAGAACCTGTTGCTCTAAACCCATATCTGGCTTGTATAAACCGCATCATTCAAAGAGATCCCCCAGGGGACCTGGGTGTGATAATGATCACAACACAGCAGATTGAGTAAACACAACTGCAACAACAGCTTAAGGTGTAACGGGTCTGACTGCATTTACTCACCAGCAGTCAGATCTGACCTTTTTCTTTACAGAAACATGATCATGATGATGATCAATGTCTTTGTAAACTAAAACAAATTCTCTCATAATGGCATAAAACCTTAACAGGTTAAAGCCATCTGCAACAACTGTCTGGCTAAGGCCATTAAAGAAAAATTAAGATAGCACCATCTATCTTAGTGAAATTTGTGTAAAGGTCCAATATTAGACTGTGTTTCTCTCTCTGTGTTTGTTTTCCTTTCAGGCTGATGGCTGCCACTCTTCAGACCCAGACTCCACAAGGGTCTGGGCTGGCATCATCCAGGATACACACACACAACTTAGCATAGGAGATGGGAGTGAAGATACTTCATGAGGCCATTCACACCCCACAGCACACATAGTTATATGGCTTCCCAGTGTAAAAACTGGAACTAAATTATACAACACAGATTATGGTAGGATAGACACCACCCATCTCCTATACACAACATACACAACACACACCTTTAACTCTTAAACCACACAACATCTCTACCTGGAATAGATCACAGGACTATCCAGGCCAAAATCATTCATATAATGCAAATCTATCATACATTATTCACCTTCATACATATAGGACAATGGAAATTATTTTTACAATTACTTTTCAATTATGTTGAACAATTTTACGGAGCCATGCCAACTTCCTGTATGTATATCATGTAAGGTGCATAAAACATTTGCATGTGCTATCGACACACATCAGTTGATTGACAATTAATTGATTAGTAAATTGATGGACAAAATCTTTATTATGTCCAGTCATTGGTATTGTTGCAAACTGGGAGGCCCCCCTAGTTTCCAACATATGACTAATGACAATGAAAATATATCTAAAAGAGTTAGATCCAGAGTGCAGGCATTTCTATCAATTAATAAAACAATTCTCAGTCAGACCTGCCTTACCTTATTGAGTGTGTCTTAGCCTGTACATCAAATGCACAGAAGATGAGTGTAAAAGCTAAACTAGAGATTTTAAATCTCTGTTTCTGTAAATCTCATTCTCTAAGTGATTTGATTTTAACATTAGATTTCAGTAATGATTTGAATAGTAAAAACAACTGATATAGACAGTTTTATAATGGCAATTATTAAATTGTGTATTTCCATGTTTAATTATGTGATCTATTTTAATTATGCATACTTCTGGTAAATATACTAGTTATATTGATGTTTTGTTACCCTTCCTTTAATTCATCCAGACCACGTTTAAATTAAACTAAACTTATGATCAGCTGTTAAGTTACAAATGTAACAAAGTTACAAAGAATTAGAGTCAGATTTAAAATTCGATAACCAAAAATTAAGTGAATTTAACAGAAATGCTGAAAAGGCGAACACGCAGAAGTCCTTCGACCAGGCCGTTAGATTCCGTTCTTGGGCTAACGGATGGACCTTACAGGATTGTCAACCATCTTCACACCCCTTACAAAAGTAAGTATACTTGGGACTAAATTAGCCCTCTTTTAGTGTATAAAAGTATACTTCAGGTGTAACGGAAGAGTAAACTTCATTTCTAAATTCATCATATAAAGTGATCGGTTTCTTTTCAGTCTCTTAATTCATATCGATTCATTTTAGAACTTTTTGAGGCATCAAAGGGGTAGTTGTGAGCCGGCACAATCACACTGAAATGCGTATCAATAATACGAGTGTGCAATGTCGTGAAATGTATGCCAAAATGAGTTTAGAAATATACTTTTTCAGGCTCATCAGTTTTCGGTAAATGGAAGCCCAAGCATGTTCTTCAGAAAAATTTAACTAAGCCGCTCGATTCAAATGCATTAGTTTCACAATCTCTTTATGAATTTTTGAAGCGTCAAAAGTGGTAGTTGTCAATGGAGAGACAGAAAGATTCATCAAAAACATCTTCATTTGTGTTCAGAAGATGAATGAAAGAATTATGGGTTTGGACCGACATGAGGGTGAACTAACCCAAATGTTTATTATTATTATTATTATTATTATTATTATTATTATTATTATTATTATTATTATTATTATTATTATAGATCTTGTCTTCTTTGTAGGCTACTTAGCACTTTTCACAACTGCAAGGCTGCCACCTGAGCTGTTTTGGACAGAAATCTGGCAATCACTGAAATGTCTGAAAAAAAAAAAGTCAGTTTTCTGTGCATTTATATGATAGACCTCTTTAATAACTTACAGTTGATGGAGGTAAATTAATATTCTATTTCACAGATAAATCTGTTCTTTTTTTTACAAGAAGCATCAAACCAACAGTCTAAGTTGCTTTTCCCATCTCCCAGACGAGCGCAATTCTCTCCATATGGATTTTCTCTTTTCCCGTTATTAGGTTGTTTCACACCCCTTCTGCTCCAGAACCTTTAAGAGACAAACAAGCAATAATGCATTTGCAATAATATTTTTTAGAAAACAGCTGTATATTGGTGCATTCCTAGACATGATCACACGTGAGTTCTTACTGTACTCCAGTTTCATTGAGAGTTTGGTTATTCACCCAAACCCAGTATCCTTCAGTGTCCAGATCATTGAGACCAATCCAGTGTGACTCTTTAATTTGAGAGACCAGAAAATCCTAATGGAGAAAATAGACGTAAGTGGTTGTGTAAAATAAGTGTTTTGGGTAAGGTGACCAGATTTCTGAAATGGAAACCGGGGACATTTCATATTCGAGTGGTCAAAATATCACTAAAAATCTAATTTGTTATTATCTATTAATTATAAAATGTTTTTTGGTGTTGTGGGCTCCCTATATTATTATTAACATTAAAAATTATTATGATTAAGTTTGATTATTATGATTTTTGGTCTGGTTTTAATACAATTCACAGCACCATAAACAAAAAACAAAAAAAAAAAACACACAATGAAAACAGTTAATAGTAACCATTGTAAATCACAAGCTGTTCAAAACAATACTATAACGTGAACACATTACAAAAATAAAACAACATAAATATGATGAGTAAAACTATTTAACAAATTTAATTGTATTTAATACTTTCATTTTCACAAGTTTTACTGTATAAATTAGCCTACTTCATTTACTTCAAATGTTTTGTTACGTTTGTGCTTGAAAATAACTCTTTAATTGGTCTTGTTATTTTGCATTTTAGGCTTATTTTAAGCATTTGTTAAGTGTTAATACACATTAAGTATGTGTATTCTGCACATGTAAGCTAGTGTGATTTGTTTAGGTTTTTTATAGTTCAGAAGTGTGCTAATCACTGCGTTGTGACTGCGGAACTTTTGGGGACAAAACTATCCCGCACCCTGTCGAGGCTCTGTTATAAAGTACATGCAAACAGTATTAGTTTAATTTAACATAAATAGTTAGTATGTTACTACATTGAAAAGCGATAATGATGTTTCTTTTGATATTTGACACTGTGGGGTGGGGTGATAATGGCGCTCTGCTCTCGGTTCGTTCTTCATGAAGTAGTAGCGGTAGAGTCAGCGTATTTCACAGCGCCATCTGCTGGTGAAAGTAATCACTACACGATTGCTCCTGTAATCAGCAGCTGCTGTATGTTGGTTGGGCGCTTTTTTGCGAAGTATCTGCGGGTTGTTTTGAACGAGCTGTAAAATGGGGACATTTCCGGGGACAGCTCCAGTCGGGGACAAAACATCAAAAAACGGGACTGTCGCCAGAAAACGGGGAGGTCTGGTCACCCTAGTTTTGAGTGCATGTGAAGGTAAATTTAAAGGTAAATAGAAGCCCTTTAAAAAACATTTGCTTTAGGTGTGAGATCAAATTAATTCCTAATTGATCTGTCTTGCCTGTTCTAATTGGCTGGTTATGGTCACCAGATCGGCTCCTTTTGAAACACAGACATCTCGACTGCTCCACCAGTTCAGTTCATCAGAGCTGAATAAATACAGCTTTCCACGACAAGCTATCCAGCCATCCAAACAGAGATTACAAGACTGAGCTGTGTACAATGAATAATGTGATTATTCATAAAGGTGATCAAACAAAAATATTCGCACTTGAGTCACACTAAGTTTATAAACGAACACTCACCATCGTAAAAGGACATCAATTTTCCAAGTGTGTTGCATCTGGCTGTAAGATAGTTCAACTCTTTCTTCATCTCTGGTGAAAAGACAATTAATTAGTAAAGAAGCAGATAAAGTTTCTCACACGGTCAGTTCAATGAACACTCAACACTGTTAATGAAACACGTCTGTGCTCTAGCGTTTATGAAATATAGTTTTCTCACCTTTGCTGTTGATGATGTGCTGCTCATTCAGTGATTCGAAATCAGCGAGCTTATGATTATCTGATTAAGACAAAAGCAGCAGCAGAAAATATGTGTTTTTGAGGAAAGTCCCTATCATACACACTTAAGACTGACATGATCTACAAAACAAAGTTTTGACAATACTTGCCTGATAAAACCGCTTTACTGAAAAACATGATCTTTCAACAAAAAATTGTGTTGTGAGTTCTGATGCTACTGTCCCACACTGAGGTCAAGTAGAAGTACTTACAGTAACTCAGTCCATCCACACTGAACAGAGCAAAGATCTAGTATCAGATATACTCACAAATCATCCAGAGAGCGCAGAGACCTCCGAGAGCAAAAACAAGAGAGAAACCCAGAAGAGTCAGAAGAACTTTAGTCCACTTAGGAGAAGTGACCTTTCTCTCTTGCTCTTCAGTGGAGTCACCTGGGGTTAGAAATTTGATTAGATAAATATTTATTTCTGAACCCTTGAATCATTGCTGTCTGGAACCATTCCTGAAATTGTAATGACTTGAAATTTAAGAGTTTAAATTTTCAGTTCAAATCTATTTTCATCATACTGAATGTTTTTTGGTTTTTTTTTGTTCAAAAGATAAGAGAAAATCTAAAAGAAAATGTGGATATCTAGAAATAATATATTTAGAAATAAAGACTTAGCCTGCGTTCCAGTTCGTTTTTATTATGCCCTTCACTCGCTAACTTCCCTCCGTCTCATTCACTCGGATGTGCGTCATTGCTTACGTTGCATGAGTGTCCACTACTGGCTGAACCGTTGCAATGGACTGAACTGGAACATCCTAAGCCCTTGATCACTTGGAATCCACTATGGAGTTGATATATTTATTTTCTTTACGAAATTGTTTAATGCAGCATTCTGTATGCATATAGGTCCCAGCAAGCAATAGCCGTCATTTCACCGTCTCGGTTAACTATAGACCCGATATAGTCCAGCTATGAGTAACCCACTTTTAGCCAAAATAACCTTAAATTTGGTTACATGTAATCTTTGCCCAAATAACTTGTGAGATGTATGATATTCCATCTTGTAAGCAAAGTTAACAGTGATTGCAAGGTGTTTGGTTTCATTTCTGCGTAACCACGATTTAGCTCCTATACAGACCGGATATTTGTAGCCCACTTGTAGTCAAAAGACAAAACTGATTAATTGTAGTTTTTGGCAATGTAGCACATGACATGGTTGATATCCCATCATGTTCGCAATGTCAATAATATCTGCAAGATGTGTCATTTCATGAGATGGTCTATCTGTAGCCACGATTTAGCTCTGAATTGGATGGGCTACGTGTAGTCTGCTTTTAGCCCACACATTTGTAAACATTTGAATTAGTATTAGCTTTGCTGCCCCGCATAACATTCGTAGATATTATTTGTCTCTCTAATAAAAAAAATGCAATTACAACTCTCAACCGCTAACTGCAGCCTGTACTACTGCAATGGCAGATATCACAAAAAACTTTTTGAGTGAATTTATTTTTTACACAAGAGGAGGAGAACCACAAGGGGCAACAGTAAACATTTAAAGGATATTCTTTGGCCTTGTAAGTATCTGTGTTTTCGTTTTGACGTGTTCATTATATACATTATTTGTTATCGTGTAGGAACTTTGAGATTTTAGCTAGTAACATTGTAGAATAAGCCGTGTTGTGGTTAGCTTAACATGCTACATGTACCTGTAGGTACCTTCAAGGTGATAAACATGAAACATGTGCAACCTATTATAATTTGTTATGAAAGCCACCAATATCCTTTTACTCTTTGGATCATTATATGAAAATATGAGTCTTTGACTTGGCAAGGCAAATTTGTATAGCACATTTTAACAAGCCAAAAGTGCTTTACATAAAACATTAAAGCAACATTGGGTAATGTAAAAAGACAATATAAGAAGACCTTTAAAAACACTTTAAAATAGTTCAATAGAAAATAAAAACATGATAAAACAGG
The DNA here is from genome assembly GCA_018749465.1 of Paracanthobrama guichenoti. Classification (NCBI taxonomy): domain Eukaryota; kingdom Metazoa; phylum Chordata; class Actinopteri; order Cypriniformes; family Gobionidae; genus Paracanthobrama; species Paracanthobrama guichenoti. The sequence continues at coordinate 3,421,689 of CM031961.1, forward strand.
AGAGTAAACAGTAAAGTCTTTAACCTTGATTTAAAAGAATTAAGAGTTGCAGCAGAACTGCAGTTTTTCTGTGAGTTTGTTCCAAATACACTCACCTAAAGGATTATTAGGAACACCATACTAATACTGTGTTTGACCCTCTTTCACCTTCAGAACTGCCTTAATTCTACGTGGCATTGATTCAACAAGGTGCTGAAAGCATTCTTTAGAAATGTTGGCCCATATTGATAGGATAGCATCTTGCAGTTGATGGAGATTTGTGGGATGCACATCCAGGGCATGAAGCTCCCGTTCCACCACATCCCAAAGATGCTCTATTAGGTTGAGATCTGGTGACTGTGGGGGCCATTTTAGTACATGGCATGGTTGTTGGTGCCAGACGGGCCGATCTGAGTATTTCACAATCTGCTCAGTTACTGGGATTTTCACACACAACCATTTCTAGGGTTTACAAAGAATGGTGTGAAAAGGGAAAAACATCCAGTATGTGGCAGTCCTGTGGGCAAAAATGCCTTGTTGATGCTAGAGGTCAGAGGAGAATGGGCCGACTGATTCAAGCTGATAGAAGAGCAACTTTGACTGAAATAACCACTCATTACAACCGAAGTATGCAGCAAAGCATTTGTGAAGCCACAACACGCACAACCTTGAGGCGGATGGGCTACAACAGCAGAAGACCCCACCGGGTACCACTCATCTCCACTACAAATAGGAAAAAGAGGCTACAATTTGCACGAGCTCACCAAAATTGGACAGTTGAAGACTGGAAAAATGTTGCCTGGTCTGATGAGTCTCGATTTCTGTTGAGACATTCAGATGGTAGAGTCAGAATTTGGCGTAAACAGAATGAGAACATGGATCCATCATGCCTTGTTACCACTGTGCAGGCTGGTGGTGGTGGTGTAATGGTGTGGGGGATGTTTTCTTGGCACACTTTAGGCCCCTTAGTGCCAATTGGGCATCGTTTAAATGCCACGGTCTACCTGAGTATTGTTTCTGACCATGTCCATCCCTTTATGACCACCATGTACCCATTCTCTGATGGCTACTTCCAGCAGGATAATGCACCATGTCACAAAGCTCGAATCATTTCAAATTGGTTTCTTGAACATGACAATGAGTTCACTGTACTAAAATGGCCCCCACAGTCACCAGATCTCAACCCAATAGAGCATCTTTGGGATGTGGTGGAACGGGAGCTTCATGCCCTGGATGTGCATCCCACAAATCTCCATCAACTGCAAGATGCTATCCTATCAATATGGGCCAACATTTCTAAAGAATGCTTTCAGCACCTTGTTGAATCAATGCCACATAGAATTAAGGCAGTTCTGAAGGCGAAAGGGGGTCAAACACAGTATTAGTATGGTGTTCCTAATAATCCTTTAGGTGAGTGTATACCACACCCTTCTTTTAATGCACCACCTCAGCTTAGGCATACATACAAATAGTAACTGTACTGTGAATGAGAAGGAAAGGGAAAAAGGGAAAAGGGAAAAGGGGATAAAAAAGGAAGGAAGAAAAGAAGAAAAAAGGGAAAGGGAAGGGAAAGAGGAGAAAAAAAGAGAGGGAAAAAAGCACACTGACACAGAAACTAGGAGAGGTGTGGTAGGTGTTAGGTATTTGTCATTGTTTCATTGTTGTTGTTGTTGTTGTTGTTGTTAATGTTAATGTTAACTCAAATATTGTTCACAAATCTGTCTACTGTAAATCTGTGTTAGTGAGCACTTCTCCTTTACTGAGATAATCCATCCACCTCACAGGTGTGGCATATCAAGATGCTGATTAGACAGCATGATTATTGCACAGGTGTGCCAGGCTGGCCACAATGAAAGGCCACTCTAAAATGTGCAGTTTTAGACTTCAAATGTGGTCACCCTAGGGCACTACACTGTGTTAATCCGGGCGTGTACAAGAGATGATTGAGCATTAGACAACTGTGGTTAACAAGAAGAATCACTGAAGAAAAGAGGAACAAGAACAGAAAAAAGGGAAGAGATGAGCAGAAACACGACAACTACAACTGACAGCCACAAAGATGATGAAATCAACTGCAAAAAAAATCAATATCTCACCAGAGGACGATTAAGCAACTCCAAAAACTGCATTACCGTATTACAGTTTGGCTTTATTTCATTCATATGGTACGTGTAAAAGTTGTTGAAGTACTTTAATTGGGCATTTGGCTATTGACTTCAGTTGAACCAATTCTCTTTCAGCAATTGTTGAAAGTGTTGTCAGATTTGGCTATTATTTTATATATTTTGGAGAGTAGTTTTTTTTGGGGGAGGTTATATTAATTAGCTCTAAGATTGGAGGGGGAAGGTCTAGATTAATTGTCTGAGTGTTGATTTTTTATTGAATCGATGATTTGATTTGTAAATATTCCAAAAAACAATTACTCCCAATGCCGTACTTCTGGACCAAGTGGGAAAATGGTACCACGTTGTTATTAAGGAGGATGTGTTGAAGTTCTGTGATGTCCTTATCTACCCATGTGCGTAAGTTAAGTGGCTTCTTGTTAACTATAAAATCTGGGTTATTCCAGAACGGGGTGTATTTAGATGGTGCAAGACGGGTGTTGTGATTTGATGAAATTTCCACCAGGCTGTCAGAGCTGCCGCTATTGTTGGTGTTTTAAAACAGTGATGCTTTTTGATTGTCTGATTAAAGAACGGTAAATCTGAAATGTTAATATCTTTACAAATTGACTGTTCAACATCTAGCCATGTGCTTTCTGATGGGTTAGGATGAATCCATTTGTACATATTTTGGAGCTGACTGGCCAAAAAGTAGTGGTAGAAATGTGGTGACGGAAGTTAAGCGTTGGTCACCCCACTCAGAGACCGCGCTACAGGCAGCTCTGGGCGATGTAGACTGGGACATGTTCCGAGCGAGTTCAGTTGACGTAAGCGAGTTCACAGACGCGTGGCGCTTTGCTTCATCAACACGCTTACAGAGCAAGCCACGCAAACAATAACAATAACGCCCTTCTCAAATCAGAAACCGTGGGTGGACAATTCAATCCGCTGCGGCAGTGAACGCATGCGCACTGCTGCTTACAACGCCGGTCTCCATTCAGGGAATATGACTGAATACAGGTCGTCCTGCTATGCTCTCAGACGAGCAGTTAAAGCCGCAAAACTCCGTTATAAAGACCGAGTGGAGTCTCATTTCCAACTCAACGACTCGCGGCGCATGTGGCAAGGTCTGAGGTCCATCTGCTCGTTTGGATCTAAATCCTCTGCAGAGGCAAGCGTTGATCCGTTGCTCGTGAATGAGTTAAACTCTTTCTATGCTCGCTTTGACTGTAACCGCGGCAACGCGACTCCGCCAAGTGGCGCGCGTAGAGGAAATTACTCAGAGCAGCAACAATCACGTGATCTCTGTCTCAGAGGATGAAGTTCGGAGAGCACTCAAGCGTGTGGACGCCAGGAAAGCTGCCGGGCCGATGGTATTTCAGGTCGTGTTCTCTACGGTCTCGTGCTGATCAGCTCGCCGGGTTGTTTACATCTATCTTTAATGAGTCCTCGCTACATCTGTGGTCCCCACCTCCTTCAAAAAATCCACCATCATCCCTGTCCCTAAGAACAGTAAACCCTCTTGCCTAAATGACTATCGTCCCAGTGGCTCTCACGTCTATAGTCATGAAGGTCTTTGAGAGACTCATTAAAAACACCATTTGCGCCTTCATTCCTGACACTTTGGACCCTCTTCAGTTTGCCTATCGTCCCAATAGATCGACTGAAGATGCCATCTCTCATGTCCTCCACTCCTCCCTCACTCACATCGACAGCAAAAAGTGGGAACTACGCAAGACTGCTATTTATTGACTATAGCTCAGCCTTTAACACCATAGTTCCCACCAAGCTAACCTCCAAACTCCTGGATCTCGGCCTGAATCCTTCTCTCTGCCACTGGATTGAGGACTTCCTCACTGGCAGGCCTCAGGTGGTGAGAATAGGCCAGTCCACCTCCACCTCCATCACCCTGAGTGTGGGAGCTCCACAGGGCTGTGTCCTGAGCCCCTGCTCTACTCTCTCTACACGCATGACTGTTTGTCCACACACAGCTCCACCTCTATCATCAAATTTGCTGATGATACTGTTGTCCTGGGCCTCATTTCCAACAACAATGAGACGGCATACTTGGACGAGGTGGAGCATCTAACATCATGGTGCCAGGACAACTGTCTCTCTCTGAATGTTGGCAAGACCAAAGAAATGATTGTGGACTTCAGGAAGAGACAGCAACGGACATACTCCCCCTCATGATCAGCGGGTCACCAGTAGAGAGAGTGAGCAGCTTCAAGTACCTGGGAGTAAACATCTCCGAGGACCTGACCTGGACTGCTCACATTCAGACACAGGTGAAAAAGCCAGGCAAAGACTGTACCACCTGCGCCAGCTGAGGAAATTCAGGGTTTCACCAGCTATCCTGAAAACTTTCTATTTAGGGGCGATAGAAAGTGTTTTAACTCAGTGCATCACAGCGTGGTATGGGAACAGCACCAGTCATGACCGCAAAGCCCTGCAAAGAGTAGTGCGCTTATCCGGCGTATCTCAGGGTCAGCTCTCCCGTCTCTGCAGGACGTCTACACCAAACGCTGCAAAGGTAGAGCTACCAAGATCATCAAGGACTCTAATCACCCTGCAAACCCTCATTTCACGCTGCTGCCATCTGGTAAGCGCTTCCGAAGCCTGATGGCCAAAACTGAGAGACTCAGGAGGAGCTTCTTCCCCAGGCCATCAGACTCCTGAACTTAACATCACGTGACTTCACGTCAGGATAAACATCGATACACTGACATTGCACCGCACTTTCTGTTCTCGTTGTTACTGTGTAACAGCCTGTTATAAACCTGTTTGCACATTATACTCTTATACATTTGTTAACCACATATTTATAAGTCTACAGTTTACTCACTGCAAAGTCTACTTCAATTATTTTATTCCACTTTATCCTTATTTGTTACCTTTTTTTTCTCTTGACTTGATTATTTATAATTCTACAGATATAGACATATATATATATATATATATATATATATATATATAGATAGTACTTTTTTTATATATCCTATTTCTATTATAATTTCCTCCTTGTGTTTTTAACTGTGAATTTGCACTGTCCATGGAGCGGACCTGTTTACATTTCACTGCCGGTTGTATATTCTGTATATAACTGTGTATGTGACAAATAAAACTCTTGAATCTTGAATCTTGGTGCTTCCAATCCTCCTTTTGTTTTTGGTTTCTGTAGTGTAATCAGTTTAATTCTTGGGGTCTTATTTTTCCAATAGAATTTAGTGACGATTGAATCTAGTGATTTAAACCAGGTGAGGGTGGGTAGTGCTGGAGTCGTTGTTGTTGTTGTTGTTGTTGTTGTTAATGTTATTATATCATTATTATTGATATTGCTATTGCTATTGCAGTTGTACTGTCAATACAAAATATTATCATCATCGCCATATCTATTATTATTATTATTATTATTATTATTATTGTTATTACTGTTGGTATTATTATTGATACAAATGTTATTATTATTATTATTATTATTATTATTATTATTATTATTATTATTATTGGTTTGGTTTTACTTTTCTCTGTCAACAAATATTATCATCACCTATTTATTTTAGTATTAGTACCACTACTGTTATTATTAACATTATTATTAATAATAATAATAATAATATCTATTGTTATTATTGATATTACTATTGCCGCTCTACACACCTTATCACCATCTTTAGTATCATTATTGTTATTATTACTATTATTATTATTACTGATATTACTATTGCCGTCATCACAAAATATTATTATCATTATTATTATACATGCTATTACTATTTAAATACTTCTACTATTACTACTATTGTCATTTCTGCATTTTCTTTATTTATAATTTTTTGTTGTTACTATTACTGCTGATTTAATGTTGTTTTTGTGTTTTGTTGTTGTGTTCTGTGTTCACTCTGTTCTGTTCTCTGTTCTGTAAGTTTTGCAATAAAATAAAAATAAAAATAAAAAAACAAAAAAAAGGTACCCTATTGTAAAGACACAACTACACAGAGTGAACAAGTGTTTAAGTGAGATTATTGTAATGGTTAGTTACAAGTTACAAGTTACAAGTTATTTATTTGTCATTACACATGTACAAGTACAGTATAACGAAATGAGTTTGGAGCAAGCCTCCGGGCCGCAGCCGATTAGTCAGGCGCCGCAACACGCTCTCCAGAAATACAAGAATGCAGTTTAGCAAGCATTACATAGCAAAACACAACAAAACATCAACAAAACATAAACATAAACATAAACATGACACAGTACACGTGGTCACGTGATGGGATTTTTTGTATGGACTGGGAGAGGAGATAGATAAAGACAGGCAGACGGTTGTAGTGGGATCGGGTTAGGTTTGTGTATGGTGCGAGTGAGTCTGAGATTGTGTTGTGTGAGAATGTTAGCCATAACTTCAGATGTTTTCGAGTTCAGTTCTATGGTTTGTCCTTGAAGGGAGATAAGGCAGTGCACAGGGGAAGATAGCAGACAGCTGCCCGGCTGACCTCCCAACCGAGAGATAGGGACAAGTGAGGTTCGTTGGGCTAGTTGATTAGGTCAGGCAAATACAATTTATTATTTTTTAATCCATTTGATGATCTTCGGTAATTTGTCCGGATCATAATCAATCAATCAGATCTGGTCCTCAGCACTCGCGTCCGGTCCGTGCAGTTTCACTAGACATTACGTCCAGCCTCATGGCCAGACCGGTTACAGTCCGTAAAAGTTCACCGATCTGACCCCCGATGGAGCCCACTCTCCCCTGCGTATCCGCAGTCCGGACTGCGTTGTTACGGTTCAGTTCCTCAATTCCTATCACTTTCTGATCTAATTCCTTCAAACGGTCACACACAACCCCGAAGCATTCTTTAATTTCCACAGACAGCGGCTGGGTGAATTTGCTTGCAGCTGTCTTACCAATCTTCCGATAGGTCAGGGCAATCCCAAAGCCAAAGAATAGGAACCCCGCCAACAATAATCCAATCATGTATAAATCTTCCGCATCCTCCACGGACAGAGCCTCCAGGCACAGGACTTGCCAGTTGTTCCATGCGTCCCTCACGTACCCTGCGGCAAAGGTCCCGTCCGGGCAGGTGGGTTCTCCCGGGGCACCCTTCCTTAGTGAGAAAATCTTGTCGATCGCGCTGATTGACCAGTTAATCAATTCCAGTTGATCAGTGTTTAAATATGTAAACAAAAGCCTAAATTAAAATCTGTTAATCGTATAAAGCAGACGTGTCTCTTCAGAAGACTTGAAATTAACCATTCAATGGATTAGTTTTACAATGAGTCTTGTGCTTTTTGAAGCTTGAAAATAATGATTGCCTTGACAAAATGGATGGACAAAAACTGTTATATCAAAATATTTATATGGAAGTATACTTTTTCTATGAACACAAAAGGCCTATTTCTCTCAAATATTGTTCACAAATCTGTCTACTGTAAATCTGTGTTAGTGAGCACTTCTCCTTTACTGAGATAATCCATCCACCTCACAGGTGTGGCATATCAAGATGCTGATTAGACAGCATGATTATTGCACAGGTGTGCCAGGCTGGCCACAATGAAAGGCCACTCTAAAATGTGCAGTTTTAGACTTCAAATGTGGTCACCCTAGGGCACTACACTGTGTTAATCCGGGCGTGTACAAGAGATGATTGAGCATTAGACAACTGCGGTTAACAAAAAGAATCACTGAAGAAAAGAGGAACAAGAACAGAAAAAAGGGAAGAGATGAGCAGAAACACGACAACTACAACTGACAGCCACAAAGATGATGAAATCAACTGCAAAAAAAATCAATATCTCACCAGAGGACGATTAAGCAACTCCAAAAACTGCATTACCGTATTACAGTTTGGCTTTATTTCATTCATATGGTACGTGTAAAAGTTGTTGAAGTACTTTAATTGGGCATTTGGCTATTGACTTCAGTTGAACCAATTCTCTTTCAGCAATTGTTGAAAGTGCATACTATCACTATTGTCAATGATATTTCATGCTCCTGAATGCACTGACCTTTTACTATGTGCACTTTTTGGAACTTTTTTTGTGACCGACAGCTGGATTTTGACAGGTGAGTTCCCAACTGGGTCTTTAAAAAACTTTTGAACTTTCATTATTCAGGTTGTTATTAACTGTCCCATTGAAAGAGCTCTTCTCATAACCCATGTTATTTTTTGTGTGAAAATGCTTACACACAGTTCTTGAAACTATGGCTCTATTTCTTAAAACTCACACAAAACCACAAAACATGCACACAAGATGCAAAATGTCACAAGTCTCTTGCAAAAGCAAACCCTTAATTCAAAACTATTTTAACTCTACTAAAGATGGTATTTTTGCGCAGTAACTCTACACACAAACATAAAATTATTAGCTACACTTGATGCCAAACTACACACAAATGTGAAAAATGTAAAACACTACTATCTTGTGTCTTTTGCTTGTTCAGTGTGCAGTGGAGTGTACAGGATTTTGTCATAGCACTCACACGTATGAGTGACGCACACATTGAACTGAATCAATACTGAACTGACTTCAGCGAAATAATGATACTATTGAATTGTTAGAGCTGCTTTACAGCAGAATTTGTTACTATTGTGAAGCTGCTGTGAAACAATCTCTATTGTACAAAGTGCTTTAGAAATAAAGTTGACTTTCTGATATAAACTATATTGCTAAAAGTATTGGGACACTCCTCCAGATCATTGAATTCAGGTGTTCCAAACACTTCCATGGCCACAGGTGTATAAATCAAGCACTAGGCATGCAGACGCTTCTACACACATTTATGAAAGAATGGGTCGCTCTCAGGAGCTCAGTGAACTCAAGCGTGGTACCGTGATAGGTTGTCACCTGTGCAATAAGTCCATTAGTGATATTAGCTCACAACTAAATATTCCACGCTCAACTGTTAGTGGTATTATAACAAAGTGGAAGCAATTGGGAACAACAGCAACTCAGCCACGAAGTGGTACCCTTACGAAAAATAACCATGGTTTTATTATAGTAAAAATGTAGTAACCATGTTTTTTTGGCTAATTTATTACCATTTATATAACCACAGTTTTACCACAAATACCATGGTTTAACTATGGTTAGAGTAGCAAAACCATGGTTAATTTGTGGTTACCATGGTTTAACTACAATAACATGGTTTTTTGATTTTATTTGTAGTAAAACCATGGTTCATTTTCGTAAGGGTAGGCCACGTAAAATCACAGAGCGGGGTCAGCGTATGCTTCAGATTAGCTCAAGAACAGTGCGTAGAGAGCTTCATGGAATGGGTTTCCATGGTCGAGCAGCTCATCCAAGCCTTACATCACCAAGAGCAATCCAAAGCATCGGGTGCAGTGGTGTAAAGCGGAGACTGCGAGCCAGGCCTTCTCGTCCAACATCAGTGCCTGACCTCACAAATGCGCTTCTAGAAGAATGGTCAAAAATTCCCATAAACACACTCCTATTCCTTGTGGAAAGCCTTCCCAGAAGAGTTGAAGCTGTTATAGCTGCAAAGGGTGGGCCAACCCATATTAAACCCTACGGATTAAGAATGGGATGTCATTAAAGTTCATGTGCATGTAAAGACAGGTGTCCCAAAATGCAATATAGTGTAAATAATGTATGTATATAATATAAATATAAACAAATATACATATTTACACTTTAAACATAAATGCAAGAGGGTAAAAATTATTTCAAAGTTTTGATTTCTAAGTGAATAATTGATCGTTGGGTGTAGGTCATCAGTAAATGAGTGTGGCATTTAAATGCCACTGTTTCCCAAATGAAACAAGAGAGCTGTTAGTTTTGAATGGTGTGTGTAATGTAGAGAACTGTGTTTAGAGTTTTGGAAAAAGTGTTTTAAAATAGCAAACTGAGTTTAAAACACGTAATGTGCTTGTAGTTTTGCACTTGATCTAAATATTAGGTATATGAGTGAATGGTTTCACAGAGTGGGCCTCAAGTAACACTTTTAGTGTCTAAGCAATTAAAAAAAAAAAAAAAAAAAAAACTGTAAACAAACTGCTTGTAGGCATTTTTGAGAGGGAGGACCCAAATGCAGGATGAGCGGGGGTGATATTTATTAACAATAAAAGATGGCACAAGATTAGTGTGGCAGGAACAAAGTCCAAACAATAGGGGATAGACACAATGGGAGAACTGGCTGGTAAGGGATAGGACTGCAGCAATCGTGATGGCCGATGATGGTGAAAAGGCAGCGGCTCAGGGAACCAGCAGCTTGACACTAGGTGATGAGATTTATTTATTTATTTATTTTATTATGCAAACAGACAAGTACAATATTTACAAAAGAGAAATTAGATGCAAAATACAAATACAAAGACCAGCAAAACATACATAAAAGCCAGTCTAGATTAATTGTCTGAGTGTTGATTTTTGATTGAATCGATGATTTGATTTGTAAATATTTCAAAAAACAATTACTCCCAATGCCGTACTTCTGGACCAAGTGGGAAAATGGTACCACGTTGTTATTAAGGAGGATGTGTTGAAGTTCCATTATTCTGCCCATAATGGATAGTGGTAAATTCATCCAGCGATGAAGGTCATCATTTATTGTTTTAAGTAATGGAGTAAAGTTGAGTCCAAACAGCTCTGCCAGCCTGGGGGAAACATTAATGCCTAAGTATGTGATATAGTTGGTGCACAAAGGAATAGGTGGTGTTTGGGATGTCACATCCAAGCTGTTGGAATGTAATGAGAGTATGGCAGATTTACTCCAGTTGATCGAGTATTCAGAGATATTTAAGAATGAATCAATGAGTTTAATCGTTTCTTGTAACGATACTGGGGGGTCTTGTAAATATAGTAATATATCATCAGCGTAAAGACTAATTTGGTGGTGCATGTTTAGTGTTTCAATTCCTTTAATGTAGCTGTTTTGACGGATAGCTGCTGCTAATGGCTCAATGAAAATGGTAAATAATGAAGGGGAGAGTGGGCATCCTTGTCAGTTGTAGTGTGAAGACATGTGATGTTATTCCATTGGTGATGACAGTGGCTGAAGGTGATGTATACAGAATTTTGATCCAATTAATGAATGACTCCCCAAAACCAAACCTCTCTAATGTGGACAACAGGAATTTCCAATTGACCCTATCAAAAGCTTTTTCTGCATCGAGAGTAACTATGATGGTTTTGGTTTTTTGAGCTGATGAATAATGCATTAAGTTAAAATATCTGTGTGTGTTGTTGGATGAAAGTCTACCTTTGATGAAACCGGTTTGATCTGGATGGATTATAAATGGTGTGACTTTTATATTCTATACGCTAGTGCTTTGGTGATGATTTTTATGTCTACATAGATTAGGGAAATCGGACGATAACTTGATGTAATGTTGGGTCTTTATTTGGTTTAAGAAGGAATGAAATTGTGGCTGTGTTGGATCTGGGAGTTTTGTTTTGATTCAGTAATCATACGGATGAAGAGTGGCAATAAAATGGACCAAAAGTGTTTGTAGAACTCAGTAGGGAATCCATCGGGGCTTTGAGGGCATTATGTTCTGATAAGGGAGATTCAAGAGTATTTATTTGATGTTTTCTGAGTTGAGGTAGATTGATATTGTTGAGAAATGAGTCAATGTCTTTCTGATCTAGGTCTTTAGCGGATGAATATAATTTACTGTAAAAATTTTGAAAGATTTGATGTATTTCTTCTGGTGAGTTGGTGGATTTCCCTGCTGTGTCTCTAATAACTGGTATGGTAGCTTTTTCTTTATTTTGTTTGATTTGATTTGCCAAATATTTACCAGATTTATCATTACGATGGAAGTTTTCTTGTCTTAGCCTATGAATTAGGAATTCTGTATGTTTATTGATTAATTCGTTCAATTTGAGTTTATATTTTCTTAATGAATCCTGTGTTTCTTCTGTTGGGTTATTTAAGTTAATGTCTTCAAGTTGTTTAATTTTTGTTCCAATTCTGCTTGTTGATCCTTTTCTTTCCTTTTTGTAAAAACGGATAATGAAATTATTTTTCCTCTTAGTACGGCTTTCCCTGTTTCCCACAGAAGAGATGGAGATACTTCCGGGGAGTCATTCAACTCTAGAAAGCATGCCCACTCTCTTTTGAAATAACTGTCAAAATCATGATCTTTCAGAAGAGATGTGTTAAATCGCCATCTGGTAGTGGGTTTATGCTGACTAGTTGTGTTCCACTTTAATGTTACCGGGGCATGATCACTAATTACTATTGGATGGATCTTTGAATCAGAAATATTTGATATGATAGAATTACTGGTAAGAAAGAAGTCAATGCGGGAATATGAGTGGTGTACTGGTGTACTAATATTCTTTACTGTTAGGATGCTGTAGACGCCAACTATCACCAAGACCAAAATCCCTCATAAACTGTGATGAGATTAGACATCGCACCAGACTGGTGACCACAAGGCCACAAGACCATGCTGGTGAACCAGCTTCATCAGCTCCGTTTTGCTTGAGAACAGGATGAACATGTTGGTCCACCAGTTAGACAATACAAGCACGATACATAAACCAGACTTGACCAGCATAAACCAGCCTGGACCAGCACTAACTAGCATAAACCAGCACTATACTAGCACTAACCAGCATAAACCAGCCTGGACCAACATGGAATCAATAGCGCCTTTTACACAGCAATACCAGTAAATTACCGTAAAATTAACAGAATGGCTTTATAGGTAAATACACAAATATGCTGTTCACACAAGCAATGGCGTTCTAGCTTTTTACCGGTAAAAGACCATTCACACATCAGCAGCAAAATACCAGTAAATTCTGTGATTTCAGTAATCGAAAATGATCTTTAAACACTGCACAGTTGTCTTCATCCACCTGCATGAGGAGAAATTCTGTTAAATTTAACAACATCTTTTTGACATCTGAGTGACAGGCATAACGGATGATCAAACAGAATGTGCGTTTGCTCTTAAAAACACGTTACGCGCATAATAGTATCCAACTGCAGAGCCGCAACACTGTAAAAAAAAAAAGCATCTGCAAAATATGTCATTGTTGAATGAACATACTAAAGAAAACTATATACACCATTGCCACAGACAGTGCCAAAACATTAAAATAGAAATGAATTCATACTGATAAAATCCTGGCCTTACCTTTGTGTTGTGAGCAGTTTTTACCTGAAGCAATCTTTGAAAATATGAAATCAGAATTTTCATAGTCTGGATCCATTTCATGAGCCTGACAGAAGACGCGTCCGCTGAGAATTGAGTGCTGCTGGAGTTTTTTTCAGAATTAGGAAGTCACATAAAATGTCATCCTTATTACAAGTTTTTCTGAATTGCTAAATCACGTTTCTCGAAACCATCACCCACTTTCTTAAAACCTTAAACACAAAACCAAATCTTCAAACTACATTCAGAGAACCTCTGGCAAAATCAAAACCATTTTATCTGTGCTCCAAATAATGCTTTCACATTATACACACCGCCAGTCAAAATATAAACACTACAGATCATTCATTAGACATTACATCAAACAATGGAGAACACGTCATCCAAAGTATGTAGTTACAGAAAAAATATATTGTAACAGTAAATTAATTTTGCAATTATGTAAAAAAGTATAGTAATCATAACTTACAGTAGCAAGGTGAATAAATTGTATACTGTATGCACTGCAAGTATAGTATTGTACTAAATGTCTGTATATTCAGCACTTGTAAAAATACTGAGTTCAACTGCAAAAGCCAAAAAGGTTAAAAAGCTTCAAATGAAAAACATGTTACAGTACACAAAGAGTTGCGCAACAGTAAAATCAAAGTCAATGAGAGATTCATTCTACCTCAGCATCATGTCTTCATGTCGTCTCTTGCGCACCAAAAAGAAAAACCCACTGGTGTGCCGGATCCAGCCTTGACAACACTCCACACCTTGCTCTTTCTCATCCTCTTCCTCCTCGTCTCCCTCTCAAATTGTTTCTATCTATTGTCCATATCATCATTCAGTGCATCTGTGCCACCAGTACACTCAGAACCGGCTTATTATGTACAGTTTGTTTGATCACATCATTAGAAATAACAAGTGTGAACTCTTTTGTGTCTTTGTGTATAAACAATACCAATTGTGTTTTAGTTTTGTTTAAAGTCCCATTGTGGTGAAAAGCAAGTTTTAAATGTTGTTTATATGTCTATGTAGTGTTTTTAATATGCTTTAAGACAAACCATGTGCAAATTCATAAGTCAACACCATTGTTGAGTATTTCTCAAAATAGATGCCCGAGCCACCTCAACTGGCTCCTCTCTATGTGAAGGAGCAACGGCTCTACTCTGAGCTCCTCCCGAGTAACTGAGCTTCTCACCCTATCTCTAAGGGAGCGCCCAGCAACCCTGCGGAGAAAGCTCATTTCGGCCACCTGTATCTGTGATCTTGTCCTTTCGGTCATGACCCACAGCTCATGACCATAGGTGAGAGTAGGAACATAGATTGACCGGTAAATCGAGAGCTTCGCCTTACAGCTCAGCTCCTTCTTTACCACGACAGACCGGTACATCGACCTCATTATTGCAGAAACTGCACTGATCCGCCTGTCAATCTCCCGTTCCATCCTTCTCTCACTCGTGAACAAGACCCCAAGATACCTGAACTCCTCCACCTGAGGCAGAAACTCTCCACCAACCTGAAGTGGGCAAGCCACCCTTTTCCGACTGAGAACCATGGCCTCGGATTTGGAGGTGCTGATTCTCATCCCGGCCGCTTCACACTCAGCTGCAAACCGCCCCAGTGCACGCTGAAGGTCCTGGCCTAGAAATTCTGTCCATAAAAATTATGAACAGAACCGGTGACAAAGGGCAGCCCTGCTGGAGACCAACATGCACTGGGAACAAGTCCGACTTGCTGCCGGCAATACGGACCAAGCTCCTGCTCCGGTCGTACAGGGACCAAACAGCCCTAAGCAAGGGGCCCCGGACCCCGTACTCCCAGAGCACCCTCCACAGGACGCCACGAGGGACACAGTCGAATGCCTTCTCCAAATCCACAAAACAAATGTCGATTGGTTGGGCAAACTCCCATGAACCCTCCAGAACCCTGGAAAGGGTATAGAGCTGGTCCAGTGTTCCACGACCGGGACGAAAACCACACTGTTCCTCCTGAATCCGAGGTTCCACTATTGGCCGAATTCTCCTCTCCAGTACCCTGGCATAGACTTTCCTGGGGAGGCTGAGAAGTGCGATCCCCCTGTAGTTGGAACACACTCTCCGGTCCCCCTTCTTGAAAAGAGGGACCACCACCCCGGTTGCCAATCCAGAGGCACTGTCCCCAACCGCCACGTGATGTTGCAGAGGCGTGTCAGCCAAGACAGCCCCACAACATCCAGAGACTTGAGGTACTCAGGGCGGATCTCATCGACCCCCGGTGCCTTGCCACGAGGAGCTTTTTAACTACCTCGATGACTTCAGCCCGGGTGATGGATGAATCCACCTCTGATAGTCTTTCGAACCGATAGTCTTTCTCCATGGCCTCACTGAACTCCTCCCAGGCCCAATTTTTTGCCTCCACAACTACCCGGGCTGCAGTCTGCTTGGTCTGCCTGTACCCGTCAGCTGCCTCAGGAGTCCCACAAGCCAACCAGGCCTGATAGGACTCCTCCTTCAGCTTGACGGCATCCCTTACTTCTGGTGTCCACCACCGGGTTCGGGGATTTCCGCCTCGACAGGCACCGGAGACCTTACAGCCACAGCTCCGAGCAGCCGCGTCGACAAGGGAGGTGGAGAACATGATCCACTCGGACTCAATATCTCCAGACTCACTCGGGATCCGGTCGAAGCTCCGTCGGAGGTGGGAGTTGAAGACGCATGTAACAGCCCAATACCTACAAACTGACTTTAGATTTTAGCATATCATTAACTAATCTATAGAGAAGCCAGGTTATCCCGGTATATTTTCCTGTTAATATGAATTGGATAGATTTAGCAATATAGCAGGTGATATGATGTTATGATGAACTATATGCCTGTTTAAAGCATTTCTAAGGATACTGACTGATACTGACGACAGACTGAGATGGCAAACAGGAACATGGTTTGTGTAACATTAGCAACACATTATTAGCCGTTTAAAAAATGTAGCCAAGCAAAAGGATCATCATATTAATTACTGCTATGTGTCCGACATTGTAAAGAGCACCATTGTGCAGCGTTTACCTCAGTAAATTGGCCGACTGTATTTCTTTCTGAGCTTGTGTGAGTTAGCGGGGGGCGAGGCTCATTTGCATATTCATGAATTCTTGTATACTAAATTAAGCAAGGTTGTAGAGTTAAAAAAACAAAATATGGTGTTGAACTGCCTGAACTTGTTTAAGGTTTTACAGAAAGAGTGATTTATGTGACAAATTGGTTTAAGCTATTGAGCTAACTATAGAGCAATTCAGAAAAACTGTAATACAGACAGGAAGTAATGAAATTACGAGTCAGAATAACAGATTGGGCAACTAAATGTGGCAAAGAGGAACATGGTTTTTGTAACATTATGTAATGTCTAGTGTTGGTTCTGTTTCCTGTTCATGTATCATTGGCACCGATGGTGTGTGGACCCTATTGTAATTGCTCAGCCTATTATTCTTCTTTTCCGTAATGAATTGCCTTTTTGAGGGCCTAAACATGCTCAAACTCATGAAACTTTGCACAGGTGTCAGAAGTGGTGAAAATTTACGCCTGATATGGGTTTCAGAATTAGGTGTGGCAAAATGGCTTGATTGCACCACCTACAAAATTTAAATTAAGCGCCGATTGCACTACGTCTCACATGCAAGTATGAAAAAGATGCATGTAACAGCCCAATACCTACAAAAAAGTCCCAGGAGTGAAATCTGAAAACCCAACAGGAAGTGAGATATTTAGAATTTTCTCTGCAAATTGTTTTAGCAGTTTTTGCCATTTCCACACGTTGTACTTTAACAAACTCCTCCTAGAGATTTAATCAAATCATTATCATATTTACACAGTCTAATCTAAAGGCCTTTGCAATGTTAAATTGTGAAGAGCTTGAGTTTTCGCTAAAGGGCGTATCCGTGGCTGCCTGACAAAGTCTGATGTTTTGCCATGAAACAGGAAGCAGTTGTAAGTCAAGCATACAATGTCCGATCTGCCCCAAACTTCACATGTTTGATAAGTCCACTTTGTTGACACACGTCACAGTCACATGGCATCGGCACTGCCTCAAGTCGGACAAAATTTCAAATCGGCATGCATTGCTTCAAGTCAGCCGCCGATCGGTCTGCGCATCGCTGCATGAAGTCAAACAAGCCTGTTGTCTTTGAGGGCCACATTATTGAAATTAACATGTTTGGAATTGGAAATTTCAACGAGTCAACAACATAGTCCACAGTAGTCCTGTTTCCTTGACGTAGGCAAAGCAAAGAAACTGCTGGGTTCATGATTGGTGGTCTAGTGTTCTGTAATGATAGTCCACTGCAGGCAAGTTGATAGAACCCAAGTGCAGCTTTATTTTAGGGATGGCTGACGCGAAACTGACGTTTTGACGCTGTGTCGAGATCCCGAAGCGCAGATGTTTTGAAACACTGCTCCGAACTGTGATTCAAAACACCCATGTCACATGACTACGGCTAAATTAAGCTTCGAAGTGTTTCATCAGGTGGCGCCTGTCGAAACTGCGTTTGATTGAGAGGGGCGGGAAAAAACCACAGTCACACATCTGTATGAGCCTGATTCCCCACAGTTTAAAAGTGAAGTTAATGCATCTTCACCTTGTGGGTTTTTGTGAGAGGAGAGAGATTTTGTGATAGCAGTAATTTTGTGATATAAGTGAGATTTATAGTGTGCTTTGGTTATATTTAGGCTAGATTTAAATTAGATATATTGACTGATAGGTATAGACAGTGACAGATAGTTAGGATAGATATAGTGACACATTCATGTAGGCTAAGTCAGAGATATAGAATTATATAGATATAGACTCAAAGATGCGTTTTTGCCCAGAACGCATGATCCATTAATTATTGGAAAGAGAGAGCAGTAATTTTCCCTCATTTGTAGATACGTAAGGGCTGGATAAATTATATGTAAAAAAAGAAGTCAGCTAAGTCCTTCAACAGCAGAGCAATTGATATTTTTGAATTAAAATGTTATGTAACAAATGACACATTGTGGCTCTATTTATTTTATTAATCTTAATTTTTCATGACCAAAAAAAACCATAGTTATTCACAATGAGGAGGCTACAGGTTACAAAACCAAGACATGTAGCTGTCAGACAGATGTTTAAAAACAATTTTTTTACATGGATCATTTCAGATCAACACATGCAAGTGACCACTGGGTGTCGCCGTAGAGACGGGTGCTTAGAAAACAATATGGCACATTTGCTTCAACTGTTTCAGTGCTTCATGAAGCCTCGGTCTGCCCATCCCTACTTTATTTACATCCAAACATGAGCAAACGTAAAACAAACAAAGACTATAACTTGCCAAAACTCACCAACAGTTTACAGAGAACAATACTAGACTAAGACACATGGCAAACATGAGGGCTTAAATACACAGACTAATGACTAACAGGACACACCTGTGAACAATCAAGACAATGAACCAATGACAGAAATTAACTGAGAACCCACATGACTACGATCACGTGTGTTTCGTGTTTTTCATCTGTGTATTTGACAAATATTGCATTTATTTCACTCCGGCTGTGATAAAGTATGCAAACACAGCGTTAGTGTCACTACCGGAAGCAGAAAGTGTCCGACTTCACGTCTCCGTTTGCAGCTCCCCCCCGCCTGCACACGGCTACTCTCGCTGATTGTGTACATCCAGCCGCAGCCGATGTCGAACACACCTAAAATTACACAATAGACTAGGGAAGCACATGACATGATCACATGAGGGCACAATGGCATCACATGACAACAGAAAACATGACAATGAACATAACAAGAACATGACACATGACCATGAAACAGAACCAACACACTAGACATTACACATTAGTAACACATTATTAGCCGTTTAAGCCATATAGCCACGGTTTAGGCTACTGAGAATTTGGTTCAGAGAATTAGCAATTCAGAAAAACTGTAATACAGACGGGAAGTAATGAAGTTATGAGTCAAAATAACAGATCGGGCAACTAAATGTTTGATGACATGTGACAGACTCTAAAAATAAGGTGTAATTATATGTTTGTGCTCTCCCAAAGAGAAGAACAAGGCTGTCTACAGCAGATTACATCACCTTCTAAAATAACATTTTCAATATAATTTTCAAGCCACATTGCGTGTCACATAGACTGGAAAATATTGCACTTCGGTATCACAGGATGATCTCATTAATATACATGACACATGCTCCATGGGATCATTCTGTGATACTTTACTTTTTTTAATCTCCTTTTGTGGTCTGAAAAAAATAAAGCATTAAAACAGCACCAGGGTGAGTAAATGATGACAATTTCCATTTTAAGGTAAATGATCCCTTTAAGATTTTTTTTTTTTTCTGGGGAAACAATTTTGCTTTGTTAATTTATGACTTATGTTAGGGCCGTCAAAAGACTGAAATATTTGAAAACAATTCAGCTGATTTTTATGAAACACATCCAGCCTTTTAAGAAAACAAAATAAAATAAGTAGTGCTTTGTAACATAAAATAACATAATGGTGTATATGACTACGGACAGATATATTCCTGCAGCTCTTTAATCGTTTCTACAATACCTTTTCCTGTCCCTTCAGATTTTAATTTTTATGTTTTTATCCCATTCGATGTTGCATCCAATCAAAACAAATATCAGACTAAATGAATAATAAAATAGCATAACGTTTAGTCATTTATTACACTCTTTTATCATTAAAGCCATTTACAAATGATGAACTTCACAAGCAGTTTATCATAGAGCCTTCAGGCTGACAGTAGAAGATGCTGCATTACTGACCTCTTGTGGAGAAAAGAACAGAGAGAAATACAAAATGACATAACAGGCAAATGTTGCATGTTGTAAAAATGCAAAAGGATCAGATTATTAGGGATTAAATTCCATTCTGTTTCTCACACAAACCTCAAAAGCTGTAGCACACATTTACAGTATTAATTTAGCCATAGCACACGGGTCTTATTTCACAGTAACACTTATTTAACTTGCCTATTGAAATGATTGAGAGGTTAAATTATATTTCAGAGCTTCTCATTGAAAATTAAGTGTCTGCACAGAGATACATTAAGGGTACAATTAGGCCCTTATGTTATAAGGCCCTTATGTTATAATGCTCTTATGTTATGTACATGCAGTGCTTAATTTGTAAATTAATTATTGCCGGGTCAAAAACAGCAATTAAAAGGTGCTGTCACCGACACTGAAACTGCAGTGAACATAAAATGATGTCACAGCTGTAAGAGCATTGTTCAGAAGTTTCTGCCCGGCTCTAACTACAGCCTATAGTGTATTATTCTGTCACGTATTTAGTGTCGAGACAAAAAAAATCATTCAGTTGATACTTTCTCACCGACAACGTTGTTGCATTTTCATATATCACAACTATTCAGTGTTTTCAACCACATAATGATTATTTTAGGTTTCAGACATTTAAATGGAGTAGGCTACTAAAGCCTATCAAAGAATACAATTAGCCAATAACTGGTTAAATTCCAATTCCATACACTGATGTCTATGGAAGCTGCAATAATAATCCATTAAATTATAATTTGACAATGTTTTTATTCATATCAGATACCCTGCGCATTGTGTATGAAACAATAAAGTTTACTGACCGCTTACTTTTATGTATTTCAGGAAAAATGTATGAATTTATGTGATGTAAATCCGGCAGATCCTCTGAATTGCGGTGGAAACTCATCGCGCGTTTTATCAACTAACTTAACATGATCATTATAAAGGTGTTTAAACGACACAACACCTTCACTTCCACGTATTTGAAAATCGGAATGGGGTAGACCGGGGATGGTTGTAACACGGGTTAATGTTACAAATCACCTGATTCACTTCACACATTATTCCACATGTGAGAAATGCAGAGCCCTGTGGCAGACAGATCAAATTTTCAAGTGGTACTCACTGCAGAGTCAAATGACCTTCAGCTCCTCCTCTCTGGAGCTCCAATGGGGTGGAGGGATAGAGTTGTACATAGGGTTAGGTTGTGGTTGGATATTCTAGCTCCACCCATTAGGCACAAATTACATTCGTCCCTCCTCTCTGGAGTTCTAGTGGGGAGGAGCTACATGTATGCTCCACCCATTTGCTCTGCAGTGAGCAGCCTCTCCAAATTTTAGACTAGAAAAACAAATTTTGATGTAAGAAAGTAACTTTTTTACTTCCTTTATTTTTGTTATGGCAATTCCTGCTTTGTAGTTAAACTCATCAAAGTTAAATCATGTTTATTGTGTGTCTGTGTAGGTATTTTTCATGCAAGTTATTAGTGCTAATGTTTTGGCTGTTAGCTGTTAGGTGAGCTAGTTCATGGCTACAAGACTCTGGGTTAGTTGTAACATCAAGACTCTGGGTTAGTTGTAACATCAAGACTCTGGGTTAGTTGTAACATCAAGACTCTGGGTTAGTTGTAACATCAAGACTCTGGGTTAGTTGTAACATCAAGACTCTGGGTTAGTTGTAACATCAAGACTCTGGGTTAGTTGTAACATCAAGACTCTGGGTTAGTTGTAACATCAAGACTCTGGGTTGGTTGTAACATCAAGACTCTGGGTTGGTTGTAACATCAAGACTCTGAGTTGGTTGTAACATCAAGACTCTGAGTTGGTTGTAACATCAAGTATCTGAGTTAGTTGTAACATCAAGACTCTGGGTTAGTTGTAACATCAAGTATCTGAGTTAGTTGTAACATCAAGTATCTGAGTTAGTTGTAACACCAAGACTCTGGGTTAGTTGTAACACCAAGACTCTGGGTTAGTTGTAACATCAAGTATCTGGGTTAGTTGTAACATGAAGACTCTGGGTTAGTTGTAACATAAATGAAGCATACAGCATACCCCAAGTAAAATTTTAGTTGTATTTATACTTTTTTTCTCTTCTTCTTCTTCTCCTCAGTATGCCTAGGTCAGGGGTGTCTAAACTCGGTCCTGGAGGACCACTGTCCTACAGAGTTTAGCTCCAATTTGCCTCAACACACCTGCCTGGAAGGGTCTAGTATACCTAGCAGTCCTTGATTAGCTGTTCAGGTGTGTAGCTGGGATTGTAGCTAAACTCTGCAGGATGGTGGCCCTCCAGGAGCAGGATTGGACACCCCTGCTCTAGGTCTTAGAAGAGAGAGACAAATTGAGGGATGTAAAATGAGCATGAGCCTGTGTTGAATAAAAAAAAACAACAACTTAACTTTGTTTTTTTTGTCATAATCCTTTTTTCATAATGTTACATATCACCCTGGTGGATATAATAATGTTACATCTCACCCCAGGGTCTGTTACAACTAACCTATGGGGTGAATTGTAACATTTCACTCCTGTGTTTGAATCAAAACCACACATTTTCTGTTTGTGCTGCAAAGATAACAGCTATGTCATTTAATAGCTGACACTTGTAAAGAGTTTTAATCATATTTTGAACGCACTGGCTTAAAAGAACTCCAGAAATTGTTACAACCATCCTCGGTCTCTCCTATATCATATAATTCATGATATAGTTAACAAGTTTGTGAATATTTTGAATAAAAAAGGAATGTATGTCATAGTCTGGTTCATGATGCGTCGCCAAGGAACTACTCGACACATTATACCTGTTAGGGGTTTTGCCCCCTGAATGCACGCACATCCAGTATTGTTTGCATATAAGAAACTCTTATATTGGTTCGTTGTTGATTATTCACATGTGTGACTTGTTAAATCATTAGTCTTTAGGCTTGAAAGATTGGCAGCTGCCTGACAAAAGCAATGCAGTCTGGATAGAACATTTTTCCGACTTTGATCGGCACTGCAGCCACCTTATGTGCCATCTACTGCGAGAGCAAAACAAGACCAGCCGCCAACGTCAGGTGATGCAGTTGCTCTAAATCAAACGTGAAAGCCTTGATAACAACACACCTTATTCTCATTGGGCAGATTCTGTGATGACAAGGACAAGGTTTTTTCTTAGACAAGTTCCTGTATTAAACCAAACTTGATAATGAATATCTGATGTTCAAACAAAACATTAACAAAAATTAAGATTATGCTATCTAGTAAATATATATTCTTATTGTATAAGAGTAACAGTTTGGAAGAAAACGTTATCCTGGTTATCCTATAAACAAAAATTGCATGGTCTGCCATGAATGATGTTGGTTCAGCACACTACGGAAAGCACAAAGTGTCAAACCTGATGGCTGTATCTGTACTCCTCCCCTGCCTGTAACCGGAAGATCTCACCAGCCAGTAGCAGGCTAGTGTAGTTCTCGAACAAGCCTTTTGTGTGTATCTATAGCCCTCATGATACCATTGTCTCTTGTCTAGATTTGATATTGTAACCTACTGTTGGTGAGTTTGTCATGTTCATGTTTATTTCAAGTTTCAAGTCAAGTATCAAGAGTCAAGTCTTTGTTTATTTTGTATTTTGTTCTCGTTTATGTTTAATAAAGAAACTGCACATACATTCAAATCAACATGCATTCATTGGACCTGTTACAATTAGTAACATACCCTTGAGACATGGAAAGATCTTGTCCATATATTTTAGCTGTAGGCTACTTATAGCAAGCACTTGTTAATTCCAGGAACTTCTCAGAAGAGCCGTTCTGCATTTCACTGGTCATAGTAAGCAAATCCAAATGAGTTTCCCTCCAAAATATAGACAAATATCTGGCAAAATTTGCTGACATTAGATTTTGTGTATGTATATGACCTTTCACTGACATTTTATGCATCACTGATAGCGGTAAATTAATATTCCTTTTCACAGATAAACTTTTTCTCTGTTTTACAAGAAGCATCAAACCAAGTTTGAAAATTGCCATTATGATCTCCCAGACTAGCACAGTTCTCTCCAGACGGATCCTGTCCTCTCCAGTTATCAGGTTGTATTAGCCTCCCATTGAACCAGAACCTTTAACACACAAACAAGTAATACGAACATTTTCAGTAATTCAACATAATGTTTGTGTTTAATCTATGTACACTGGGCTGCTTTGCAAATGACGATCAGTAAAACACAGGATTTGCACAAAAGTTGCTTCTCAAAGATGGATCAAAACCAACCTTTAGTGACCAGCTTCATATCCAGAACACGCAAGTACTGTACTTTATAATGTGTGTGTTTGCAAATCGCTTTTTCTGAATGTGGCTAAAGTTACCATTAGCTATGTTTCCATCCACCTATTTTTATGCAGATTTTGGGATATCGCATCAAAAAATGCTGAATCGAAATGCCAAGATGCACATAAATTCTGCGCATAAAGAAAAGCGCATACAAAATAAATAAATAAAGGTTTATTTTAGTCCAAAAATGCTGTACAATTCAGAAGCACACTTTTTTGCACAGAGGCAATGGTAATTTTAGCCACATTAGCTGCCAGCGTGCTAACAAGCACAGTCACAAAGTCACATTCACAATTTGCATACATTCACAAAATATAATGTGTGATACTTACATGTTTTGAATATGAAGTTGGAAAAACAGCTGGTATTGATCTATCTTTGAGAAGCAACTTTTGTGCAAATCCTGTGTTTTACTGACCCTTATTTGCAAAGCAGCCCAGTGTACATTGATTCACACAAACATGTTCTGAAAACATTTAGTAAATGTGATGGAAGGACCTAAATAGGAACAAAAAAATAACATTCTAGGTTAGTCCCCTAAAGGTCCTGCAAACATTATGGGAATGTAGTGTAGAGACCACTGCACTAAACAAGATATGTTGCAGCGCAGTCCCGAATGAAACATCCTCATCTGACAAACAGGGAACCGTAGGGAACGTTCTGTTAATGTCCCAAATGTCCTCTTTATAACATTGCTATGTGACCAAAATGGAATGTCCCCCTAAAGTCATATCAGAAACGTTTTTATATGACATTTCACCCTGGTTCAGTCCGGAACTCCAAGCAATGAAAGCTATGGGTCGTCACTTGGAAAGACTGTACAGGAAAACTGGACTCATTGTCCACTCTTTTGCTATGAAAGGACATTTGCTCAACTACCGTACATCCCTCAATGCTGCAAGATTCTTATATTTCTCTTCTAATATTAAGAATTCAATGTGCAGGCCAAAATCCTTGTTTGCTATAGTCAACAATCTCATCAATCCTCA
Source organism: Paracanthobrama guichenoti (assembly GCA_018749465.1). NCBI lineage: Eukaryota > Metazoa > Chordata > Actinopteri > Cypriniformes > Gobionidae > Paracanthobrama > Paracanthobrama guichenoti. The sequence goes on from CM031961.1 coordinate 3,446,983, forward strand.
ACAACATGTTATTTCTGGCTCCGAGGTACTTGTGAATATTTTTTCTCATTACTTTTCTGACAAATTAAAGCCAATCACTGCATCCATTTCAATGACACCCCTCATACAACTGACTCAAATGTTCACTTGATGTCAGCTGACACGGCTTACTCCACAAACTCTCTCTCTGCTTTTACTCTCACTAATTCTGCTGCCATCAGTGATCTGATTGTGAAGTCTAATTCTACATCCTGCCAGCTTGATCCTACACCTACTGTTTTGCTTAAGATGTGTGTTCCTGAGGTTGAACCTTTCATAACACATATGATAAACTCTAGTTTAACATCTGCTATTGTAGTGTCAATGCTCCATGTGGGAACGTTCTGTTAACATCCCAAATATCCTCTTTGCAACATTGCATAGAATAACCAAAATGGACACGTGAGTTCTTACTGTACTCCAGTTTCAGTGAGAGTTTGTTTATTCACCCAAACCCAGTGTCCTTCAGTGTCCAGATCATTGAGACCAATCCAGTGCGTCACTTTAATTTTAGACACCAGGAAAGCCTAATGGAGAAAATATATATAAGTGTCAAAATAATTGTTTGGTATGTAGGAAAAAGTAAACTTTAAAATAAATCATCTGTGTGATCAAAACTTGACTTTCAGTTGACGTGATTTAAGTTTTTATTACGCTTGCATAAAGTATCAATTAATTCCTAATTGATCTGTCTTGCCTGTTCTGATTGGCTGGTTATGGTCACCAGATCTGCTCCTTTTGAAACACAGACGTCTCGACTGCTCCACCAGTTCAGTTTATCTGAGCTGAATAAATACAGCTTTCCACGACAAGCTATCCAGCCATCCACAGAGAGATTACAAGACTGAGCTGTGAATGATGATTAATAATAATAAAAAATATATTTTTTAACTTTTTATTGTTTGGATTAGATTCACATTACCATGTGCAAAAATATTCACACTTTGAGTCACACTAAGCTTGTCAACTGACACTCACCATCGTAAAAGGACAGCCGTTCTCTGAGTGTGTTGTATCTGGCTGTAAGATCATTAAACTCTTTCTTCATCTCTGGTGAAAAGACAATTAAATAGTGAAGGAGAAACAAGCAGCCATTTAGAAAATTCAGAAAAAAAAAAGTCAGAACAGAAGACTTGCATTTTTAAATGCTCAAAAAATGAATGAAAATGTCAAGTAAAAGCCAACTCATCAACATGAAGCAGAAGCTGTTCTCTAACTCTGGTGTAGTTGGTTTTAAGTTCCTCTAGTTCTCTTAGCATAACTTAGCAGATAAAGTTTCTCACATGGTCTTGTTCAATGAACACTCAACACTGTTAATGAAACATGTCTGTGCTCTAGTGTTTATGAAATATAGTTTTCTCACCTTTGCTGTTGATCTCTTGAGCTGCCAGTTGCTCTGAAACCATGATGTGCTGCTCATTCAGTGATTCGAAATCAGCGAGCTTATGATTATCTGATTAAGACAAAAGCAGCAGCAGAAAATATGTGTTTTTGAGGAAAGTCCCTATCATGCACACTTAAGACTGAAATGATCTACAAAACAAAGTATGAATGGAGTTTGTTAATGGTAGTTTACACCTTCAATATGGAAGTTTGTTTGACAATACTTGCCTGATAAAACAGCTTTACTGAAAAGTATGATTTTGCAAATAAAAAGCTACTAAATATTGCATTTTGTGATGACGCTACTGTCCCACACTGAGGTCAAGTAGAAGTACTTACAGTAACTCAGTCCATCCACACTGAACAGAGCAAAGATCTAGTATCAGATATACTCACAAATCATCCAGAGAGCGCAGAGACCTCAGAGAGCAAAAACAAGAGAGAAACCCAGAAGAGTCAGAAGAACTTTAGTCCATTTAGGAGAAGTGACCCTTCTCTCTTGCTCTTCAGTGGAGTCACCTGGGGTTAGAAATTTGATGAGATAAAGGAAATTATTTCTGAACCCTTGAATCATTGCAGCATTGCTGTCTGGAACTAATTTTACTGTCAATCCTGCATACCGCACTGTTAAGATAATTACTTCTGGACTTACACAATTTTGAGCTGCAAATGATAACGTCACACTTTTTTTGAAATTGAGATATGACATTCCAAGAACTGAATTTACACTGGGTTTATTTCAGTAAAATACATTTTTAACACATTGACCCATCCTGACATTTTATTAATTGTGCTCTAGTCCTGAGAACTCAGTACAAACTTTCAGTTAAAATCGCCTCGTTACGTATGTAACCCTCGTTCCCTGAAGGAACTGACCGACAAATTGGGATCTATTTTCGGAGACCAATCTACTTTACAAACGAGCCAATAATCATTGGCATGCGGTCCCCGCACTGCCCACAACACGGGTATAAATACGGAAGCGGAAGTACCACATATATCGCTTTTTTCAACTGAGGACCCGAGACTAGTGACTTGGCCTTCAGTTGAAGCACAGCACCTGGCGACGGGACGTACGTTTCCGTTCCCTCCTTCAGGGAACGAGGGTTACATACGTAACTGAGACGTTCCCTTTCAGTTGGTCAACTGACTGACGAATTGGGATCCCTACCAACTCGCCAGGGATGCTGGCCCTTCCAGCGCCCTGCCTGAGCTCACTGGACCACTCCTAAGTTGGAGTGGGAGTCAGAGCTCCCGGCAGGGAAGGTCAGTCACTGCTGTTCCTGCAAGACCCACTCAGTATGACTATTGGATAACGCTGGGAAAGTGTGCCCATTTTGGGGAGGTGGTACGCTGCGGAGCCACATCCTTCAATGGAAGGAGAGGTGGCAGATTACACATAAGGACTGTAATCTGGAACACAACAAAGCCAGGGCTGGGTCTGCCTCCTCCGAAGGCAGCGCTTACAGGTTCACCACCTGGTCCCGAAAGGGAGTGGTGGGAACCTTGGGCATGTATCCAGGCCGGGGTCTCAGGACAACGTGAGAGTTTGCCGGCCCAAATTCTAGGCACGATTCGTTGACCGAAAGTGCGTGCAGGTCCCCTACCCTCTTGATTGAGGCCAATGCAGTCAGGAGCTGTCTTGAAGGACATGATGTTTACCTCTACAGACTGCAATGGCTCAAAGGGAGGAACCTAAAGTGCTCTGAGCACCAGGGTTAAGTCCCAAGAGGGTACCGAGGTTGGACAAGGAGGATTCAGTCTCCTCGCACCTCTAAGGAACCTGACGATGAAGTTGTGCTTCCCCAAGGACTTGCCTTCCACTGCATCGTGATACGCCGCTATTGCCGCAACGTACACTTTGAGGGTGGAGGGAAACAGCCTTCGCTCCAGCCCATCTTGCAGGAAAGAAAGTACGACATTAATCGAACACCCTCAGTGGTCCTCCCGGTGGGAAGAGCACCACTCAACAAACAGGTTCCACTTCAGCGCATAGAGGCGCCTCGTAGAGGGGGCTCTAGCAGAAGTAATGGTGTCGACCACTGCCTGTGGCAGGCCACCTAGAACCTCCACATCCCGTCCAGGGACCAGACATGGAGTTTCCAGAGGTCTGGAATGGGTGCCATAGAGTGCCCCGCCCCTGAGAAAGCAGGTCCTTCCTCAGGGGGATCAGCCAGGGAGGGGCTGTCGTGAGGAGTGTGAGTTCGGAAAAGGCTCACTGGTGGAAACGCATATTTGTGTAGGTCCCGGGGCCAGCTATGCACCAGTGCATCTGTGCCGAGGGTGCCCCCTGTCAGGGAATAATACAACTGGCAATGGTTCGAGTCCTGAGAGGTGAACAGGTCTACTTGCGCATCTCCGAAAAGGTCCTATATCAGCTGGATGCTCCAGGGATGTAGTCGCCACTCTCCCGGAGGTGTCAACTGACAAGAGAGCTCGTCGGCTGTCTGGTTCAGTGCACCTGGGATGTGAATGGTCCAAAGCGACCTCAGACGCTTCTGACTCCACAGGAGGAGATGGCGGGCGAGCCGGAGCATGCAACGGGAGCATAGACCACCCTGACGGTTGATGTATGCAACGGCCACAGTGCTGTCCGTATGGCCAATACGCGTTTGCCCTGTAGCGGCTTTTTGAGGCAGCCCAGGGCGAGACGTACTGCCAGTAACTTTAGGCAATTGATATGCCAATGCAGTTGGGGCCCTGTCCACAGACCCGAAACTGCGTGCCCGTTGTACGTGGGCCCCCAGCCCGTGGATGAGGAATCCGTGAAGACCACAGCATGCCTGGACACCTGTTCTAGGGGCACTCCCGCCCGTAGAAACAAAGGGTCTGCCCATGGGTTGAAGGTTTGGCGGCAGTAAGGAGTAACTGAGACCCGGTACTTGCCGCTCTGCCACGCCCATCTCAGGAGCCTGGTGACCCGGCGAGAGTGCCCTCACAGTAACCCTTAGGTCTCCACCAAAGGCATCAGCCAAAGCTGCTTTGCAGCGGGAGGACCACTAGATCGGGGCATGCACAATGGGACTCACCCCCCCTCAATGGGGTTTTATTGTGATCATTGTACCCAAACAATATAAAAATGTACTGAAATTTAAGACTGAAGGAAAGAATTCACAAATACTGTTCTAAGTTTTTGAAATAAAACATACAAAACCACTGCTAGAGAAAACAAGCATTTGTGTAATTAAATATCTGACTCAAAACCTAATACAGTTGTAAGTGAAATGAAGGTCTTGTGAAAACCAGGTCCATATGACAGCTTTCTATTGTGACACATTAGAAAAAATATACAACAGCATGAGAACAGAAACACCTAGTCTGCTCACAGGAAGACAAGTGGTAAACCACACCAGCTCTCACATCACTGTTACTTAAGCAAACTCTTTGTAATATAAATATATATATATATATAATTTGTTTTGTTTATTTATGCTTTTGGCAGATGCTTTTATCCAAATATTACATTATATTTAATACTGTATGTGAACTTGTTCTGCGTTCTGAACCCATGACTTTGGTGTTGGGCTCATCATGATCTGTCTGAGCTACAGGAAGAGAGCTTTTTTATTTAAATGACAGTGTTTGATTCCTAGGGAACTCATGAATGGATAATATGTATACCTTGAATGCAATATAAGCCGCTTTTGACAAAAGCATCTGCTAAATATGTAATTGTTGAATGAACATCGAAAACCTTACACAGTTACTGCAGTGCTAAATCTTAGAAATAGAAATTCTAATGCAAATACTGATAATATCCCAGCCTTACCTTTGTGCTGAGAGCAGTTTTCATCTGGAGGAACTGCTGAAAGAATGAAATCAGAATTTTCATAGTCTGAATCCATTTCATGAGCCTGACAGAAGACGCGTCCGCTGCGACTTCAGTGCTGCTCGAGTTTATTCAGAATAAGGAAGACGCATAAAATCTCTTCAATACAGACAGGAAATGATGAAGTTATGAGACTGAAGAACAAATCTAGCAACTAATGTTACATGAATGATATACACTGACAAGCCAAAATATTATGACCAGTCACAGGTGAAGTGAATCCTGTTGATCTTCTTCTAACAAGGCCACATATTAAGATCTGAGAGGATTAGATGGTAAGCAAACAATCCGTTCTCATAATAAACCTGTTGGATTCAGGAGAAATGGGCAAGAATAACAATCTGAGCCACTTTGACAAGGACCAAATTGTTATGGCAAGGCGACTGGGTCAGAGTATCTCTGAAACGGGAAGGCTTGTGTGTTGCTCCCATTCAGCAGTGATGAGAGTTTACTAACAGTGTCCGAGGAGGGACAAACCACAAACTGGTGACAGGGTGTTGGGCGCCCAAGCCTCATCGATGCACAAGGGCAATGGAGGATATCCTGTCTGGTCCGAGCCAAAACAAGGTCTACTGTGGCACAAGTCACACATAATTTAACTGATGGTTATGGGAGGAAAGTGTCACAAACCCACTGTGGGACGACTACAAGCCGGTGGAGGGAGTGTGATGTGTAAGGACCGGTTTTACTGCTAAGACAAAAGCTGAGATCCAGCGCCCTGCATTAAAACAATAAAACTCAATCTGGAGAGAAGATCTCACAGAGGAAATGTAGGACACCACCCTGACCAAAACCTTCTCCCCCTCTCTACCTCCACCTCCATCCCTTTCCCCCCTTCCCCCTGATTCAAGTCACAAAATGCAGATATACTACATATGATTTATCTTGTGAATCTATTGGTGTGTCCCTTTCATGACTGGTGTCTTTTTAAAGGTCATAGTGCGATTGGTAAAATGGTCTCAACATCACTGAAGTCACTGGTAGGGTTAGAAAGATTGAAACATGAGAATTGTGTTCTCCTTTTTTGAGTGGTCTCTTCAAAGATATCTGATCTTCTTCCCCAAACTAGGTGTTTGTGTTGCAAATATTTACAGCCCTTTGTTCTGGTCTGGGTATTTAAGGAAGGGTAGCAGGGCTGCCATTGGGGAGCATTCTGCAGCCAGAGCCCCCATGCGGTGTTGTGTCAGTGTCCTAGAGGCACTCACACACACACTGCATGTATTGTGCCAGACACAATGACTCTTTGAAACTATTTTCATATCACTTAATTGTATTTTATATTTTTATGCTGAAAGTTGTGTACCATGGATTCATGTTTAATTATGATGTTTAAGTTCTGTCTGGCCAAAATAAATGTTAATCTTGATTTATTCTGTATCTTTCTGAAATCATTATTCTAGTAGTGTCGCATGAGGAGTTTGTAGGAGTTTCCGTAAATCTTTCTGTCAGGGCAGATTCATACGGAGGACCCCATGACCGGAGCATGGCGCTAAGCATGACGGACAATCTGATTTCTGACTGTCACTGTTATTAACAAGTTACAGCTCTCGTGACTATTACTAAAATTACACGTTCTGTTACGAGTAAGCATGTGCGACTCACTTAAAGGTAAAATAGTTCACTCTGTAATCCTCTGACTAATATCAGAACTGACTAATTTGCGTCCGTGAGGTAATGTAATTAATCGCGAGCATTATCCTCTGAGCGACTCCGGGTCCCATGGAGGAACGAGTGTTTGAAATTAAGAGATACTAAGAGAAATCAAAGATCTAAATTAAATCACAACTAAACTTATGATCAGCTGTTATGATGTTACAAATGTAACAAATGTAACAAAGTTACAAAGAAATGGAGTCAGATTTAAAATTCGATAGTCATAAATTAAGTTAATTCAACAGAAGTGCTGAAAAGGCTTACACGCTGAAGTCCTTCGACCAGGCCGTTAGATTCCGTTTTTGGGCTAACGGATGGACCTTACAGATGTACTGGGAAAAACCTGGGTCGTTTCTCACAGCAAAGTCCATCAAAGGAAATCACTCCTGAAAGACAATTTTAAAGGGGATCTATTATGCAACATTCGTTTGAACATTAAAGTGTGTCAGCAATGTGTGTACACAACCACCATAACTGCAAAAATGTGTGCTCAGAAAACCATATATCAGAAGTTTAGACTGATGTGACCACGATACAGATGGTAAACACTGGTACTGTTTTATTTTTGTAATGCATTTATGTTATTATTATTATTATTATTATTATTATTATTATTATTATTGTTGTTGTTTTATATGTTGTTTGTGTTTTAAAAATTGTACCCTGAATCCAGTCCATTCTACCCAGTCATGAACACAATGACTGGGTTCTTTTTTTCTTTCTTTTTTTAAGGCTGATGATAGTTAAACTATAAAAAAAAAAAATAGCACCTACGTCACATTACAGCCTAAACACAAATAGCAAGAGTAATTGCATCTAACATTCATGCATAAACTTGTTCATTGAGAAATTGCAAAAATGTTTGTTTTCCAGTAGATGGCAGCAATCTTTAGTCCACTAAACTATGCACATTCATTTTTTCACCATGAATGAGAATGTAAAATTCACATTAAATATCAAAATTTCTCAAAAAAATAAAAATAAAGTTGCTATTTTAAATAAACCTGTATATAAATATCATTACTAATTTTGGCAAATACATTTATAAAATGCCATATATCCCCTTAAAACTGCACAACTGTAAAAACATTAGGCTATTAAAAAGTGATGTGTTTATAAAAACTGACATGATTTTTTTTTTTTTTTTACAAAATCAAACTGAGTACCCAGAACAGCTGCTTGCATAAAGTTTAAGGTGAAAACAACTGGAATTAATTAGTGAACATTAGTAGGCCTATTTTACTACTATGCAATTAGATAAACTGTTCATTCATTACATCACTTTACCTCTGTCTCTATCCCTTATCCCTGTCTTCCCTGCATCAGAGTGCGAATGTGAATTCGGCCATCCGTCATAAATAATCAGGCAACTTTAAACTCAGTCCAAGCACAATAAATAACGAAAGCAGTCCTGTCTAAATTAAATGCGGCGAGAGGTGAGGCGAGGCGAGGCGACGCGACACGACGCGACAACAAATTCTCAACATTAAACTGATCGCGTGTTCTATTTCTGACGCACTTCAAGCACTTGCTGGGCAGGGGGAGATTGATGCGGCGGACCGGGAAGAGTCGGGGGACTTAGTTAAGTTTTTTTTGTTGGTAATATTTCAAGTTTCAACGATCTGAACATGCTTCATGAAGTTACAAGGCAAAAAACTAATTTAGAACTACTGTTTATTTAGCTTATGTGCTCCTGTCAGGTTATAATGTGTTATAATTCCATGAGTAATAATTTATGATCTGAGTGACGGATTATGGTGACTCTGGTCTCTTTTTAATGTGAGAATCTGCTGGGGTAGGTACACTTCGGCAGGGCTGGAGTGGGACCCATTTTCAGCCTGGGAGTCTATGCCCAAGACCAGCCCATCCACCCTCCAAATAACAAATCACATAGGGTAAATTAAGCTCAAGTACCCATTAAGCACACTACTATCATTGAGCTCAGATTATAAAAAGAATATATATATATATATATATCATCCTACTAGCTAATCAGACCATTGCACACTGAGATATGGGTATTCATGTGTTCACACTGTCTGGCGCCCATTTTGAAAGCTGTCTGAAAACTTTCACCAAAAGAGTAGCCCCTTAAATGTGCAATTTTTAGATGTTTAAGCCTATATTTTGGATAAGTATAACTTCTTACTGCAAAATTAAGAGATTCATATTTAGACTTTCGCATATTATAACCTGAAACCTGGATGTGGGAAATAATTATAGTTAGAGCCAAAAGATGCTTCAGAACATTGATAGCTTACTAGCTGTATTAGATTGTGTGCTACAGTAATATATCACTTCACAGGCATTACTGGCTTGTGCTTTTAAATCCATTATATTATAAATGTACAGTTTATTGATGTTCTGTGGTTTTACAGTGCTGTAATTTTTAAAGAACTCATATTATTGTGTGGTGAGCTTAAAGGGTGCGCTCTATGAAAATCACAGCTTCAGTGCGACATCAGTAAGAAAAAGTATAATTTCATAGATATTTTCTATAATAGCTGCACATTAAAATATGTATGAACTTAATACATGACCTAGATTAGCAAAATTGTCCTTTTAAATTTATAAATGTAATATTTATGAATTAAAAAAGGTTTGCTATTCCAGTTAAGCTCAGTGTGCTCCTTTAGCTCATCCACAATGAACGTCTGTGTAAATACTTCATAAACAGACTTTAAATATTAACTGATGGTTGTCACTTCAAGTTAACCTCTATAAAATTATTCTTTAAAAGTGTTAAAAGTTTAAAAACACGTTGTGAGCTTAATGGCAAAGGGGTGTAAAGGGTACAAACACGAAAACATTAAGCACAGCCAGACTTTTTGCATTTAATGATGTATATTTTAATTTAAACACTTTTGTCATTTAAAATAAAATGTAATATTATTGTGTGAGAGATTAATATTTTATTTTAACATATTAACTTCTTGTACTCAAACCAATACCCCAATACAGTGCACTAAAATGTCTCAATGTAGACTTTGGTGAGCTTAATAGGTATGTTTACTAAGTTTTCTGCTACAAAGAGTCCAACTGTTACATTATGAAAAAAAATTAAAATAAATTATTACAGTAAGAAATATACTTTTTGCACTATTGTGTTTTTTTATATTCACATCAATTTGATAAATAAAATAATGAAATAAATTATAACACATTTCTGCTACAAAACATACAATAGTAGCATTACGGGAAAAAAATTGCATTCTAAATTGATTTATCAGAATTAGCTGTATTGAACCACAATCACATTTAAAATAAGTCAAAAGGCTAAAATCACTGAAATTTTATTAAAACAGATCAAAAGAATTAAAAACATCCTAAAATGTAAGTCACTTTTTTGCAGTGTTTGCCAAATGCATAAATGCACATGTAGCTCCTGTAGTCACTGCACCTTGAGTCACTAGTTTCTGTGTGCTCGTTTGTCTAGAAAATGTATTTGTCAGCACATTTGGCCGCGTCATAATTCTTTTTTTTTTACCTGGCTTTTTCAGCTCCCCTGCATCTTTTTATTATCTATTTTATCCTTCTGCGATTAGCACTCTCGCTAACTCACGCCACAGCATTAAATGATGGTGTGTTTTTTTTCCCATGGCAACGACCTGAGTACAGGTGCCCTCTGAGAACAGAAAGCGGCACTTTTTAATGCACGGTCTGATGATCACGCGTTGATTTAAATTCAAATCTAGCATTAATTATCTGTGTTATATCAGTCACACAGTAACTTAACACATATAGACATACAGAAAAAATGAAGAGAACATGAGGCGAGTCTGCTGGCCCAATTTATGAGCGGGCAGAGCAGCCCACCGAAATTTTCGATTCCGGCCTGCACTTCGGGCTTAAGGGGTTAATAAATTATCTGTGGGCATTTTGAGCTGAAACCTCACAGTCTGGGGGTTATATCTTGTTAAAAGGGGCATAACAGGTCCCATTTAATGTCATAAGATACTGTATGTGAGTATGTGGACCCTTATTAAACATTACAATTTAGTTTAATTGCAAGTCATGGAATGTCATATTTCAATTTTTAAAAAGTGTAACGTTATCATTTGCAGCTCAAAATTGTGTAAGTTCAGAAGTAATTATCTTAAAGGTGCAGTATGCAGGATTGACAGCTTGTGGTCTGTGACGAGCAGGACGAGTGAGAGCCGTGAGAGATCTGAGACGGGCGCTCATAATCAAATCACTCACCGGCCTCACGTCGCTCTCTCACGGCTCTCGCTCGTAATACATTTTGAGTCACTTGAGTCGATTTATTTTTTTCTATAATATGTGTGGTCTTTTCACCTTTAAAACTGTGCATTTCTGTGAACTGTTATGTTTTAATGTGCATTGTTTTGTAGAGCTAGAACTACAACCAAGTAAACACTTTAATAAATATATTATCACCTGGAAAGGGTACACAGCATTTGTGATTTTGTACATTGATATACCAAATAAAAATTCTTTCTGGTGTACAAAAACTAGCAGATGCTGATTGGTGCACGGTGTTTGCATTTTATTTTAGCATGTACATTTTTTTTTAAATAGATTTTTAAATAATATTTAATAATACTGAAAAATTTTACTGCAATGCACAAATACTACAACAAATTGTCACTGAAGACAACATAAAAAAAGAAAGAAAAACCTTCTTGACCTGTGGGTGATTCTGACCTGTTATATGAGAATGTGCTAGCCTGCAGTTTAACACACAAGTGTTTGTTTTATTATTCATACCACATCACTAAATAAGTGCCTTTATAGAAGTCTTATATATTAACTTAAGAGACAAATGCAATTGTTTTTATTTTTATTTTAAAAGGACAGCAATATATTTAATCATGTCTGGTGACTGGACAAATATGTTTTCAGTATGATTGGTATATCAGTGCATTACAAATGAACTGGTTCTATTTCCATTCAAAGTGATGAAAATTTAATGCATTAAACTGCTGCAGCAGCTTCACACACAAATCTTTTCTCTTGAAAACAGAAAGCATCTGTCCAGAAATCCGTCTCTCCTGCTGGATGTCCCAGACAGCACAGTCTTCACCGGCAGGATGGCCTTTAGTCCAGTTATCAGGCTCTCTGACTCCATTCCCTCGCTTTATCCAGAATCTGCAGAATGAAAAAAAACAAAATATAGCTACTGAAGTCATTCTCTTTCGAAAGGGAATTCGCACTGCGTCCTGAGAAAGTCACTACTAGTGCGACCCAGAAAAGGGGTGCCCAGAGAACATGTCATCCTCTTCTTAATCTTTAGGGAATATTTTGCTGAAGTACACATAAGTGAATCATGGCAAGTGACAAGAGCTTCAGGAAGTGTGCCAATTCGTGCCCGAGGTATCTGACACCAGAAGACACACACAACCTATATGCATTGCATGTCTGGGTAAAGAGCACGCACGCTCAGACCTTGAGGGGTCTGTTTGCATGCACTTTGAGCGTTTTCCAATGAAGACTCTCCGCAGCCTCAAAACTCTGCCATTGGAGAAGGCACTCAGGCAGGACAATGTCGAGGGGCCAGACATAAGATCTTTACTGAAGCTCAAGCATTAGTCTCTAGATTACACACTTCCACACCCTTAAAAGATAGTGAGGAGACCACTATTCTACCTTGTGGCGGCTAACAGCCCAAAATCTTAACCTGTTCTACTACACAGGAAACTACAGAAGGTGGTGGCGTCAACCTGCTTTAGCCAGGGGTATGCCACCTGCCTAGAGCTGCACTATATACAAGAGGAATGAGTGATGGCCTAAACCCACTCTCTTGCCGAGAGGAGGCCTAATCACTATGCACAGTGAAACAGAGTGGTGGCTCGACCAGTGAAATCACACTAAAGAGCCAGCCAGCTCACCAACAAAGCCCCAATAGCTGGTGCTTCCACTATATCGTTCTAGCTGCCTAACAGGGGAACTTCAGGGCCCTAATACTCCCTATACCTTACCACACAACCCCATCAGCCTAGCGTCTCCACTCATCACGGACCCAGCCCGGCCTGATGTAAGAAGCGCCTGGGGAGAGGGATGAAGAAAAAAGACAAGGGTTAGAATCTTATTTAGCCTTGGGGAGGGGATCCATTACTGACGCTGCCTGTGTTTGTCCTGGATCACCTCCCTCAAGTCCTTCTTCTTCTTGCGGGAGTCATGCCTTCTCTGCGTCCTGCTCCTCCGTGGAGGGGGTGCACGAGAGGCGACACTGGCTCGTTGACCCTGTCGCTGATCCTCGGACCGCGATGGGCCTGGCCCTCCCTCCTGCCTGGGCGTGGCCCTGGATCTCCGCGGTATGCAGGACTTAAATGCCGCCGAACGCGCCTTCGCCTCTCTGAACTTCTCAAACACCGCCTCCACGGAGGTGCCAAAAAGTTCAGATGGTGAAACCGGCGAATCTAGGAGAAAGGCTTTTTCTTTCTCCCTGACATTCGCCAGGTTTAGCCACAGATGTCTCTCCCACTTCCCTTAACTTAGCCTTAACTTCCCACTACTAAACAGTATACACTGTAATTTATCCACATTTCAGGGAGAGGGATTACACAGCAAATGAGGAGACAGTCTAAACAAAGCAATGAAATGTTGTGTCCAGGTAAAGGGACACGCTCCATACATTAGAGTGTCACCAGTTCTAATCAAATCAGCATAACACTGTCATTCAAATGCATAGATGCTAATCCAATCACTCTGACGATTCAGAAATGGGACAGGGGCTCCAAGAGCCATTAAAAACAAAAGGTGAGAATCTCAGTAATCTGGCTAACAGGAACTGGCCTGGAAACTTTGCATAACAGAATAATTCATCTGATGTCATCTTTACCTTAAATGCTAAATACAATTTACTGGTTGGAATAGTCCTTTCCTCGTGGGTCATTTGTTGACCTAACAGGATTCCGAACCATGAAGAATTATATTCAGTCATCGGGTGTAATTTTGCTGAAAGATCAAGAATGTTTTGTTGGATTTTGTTCAAGAGTTCTTGACCACCATGTTTGTGCACAAGTGAGTCCTGGAATGCAGCTATCTTCTTTGTTTGTGGTAGGAGCAGAATTGTGTAGATGTGGAGAGCTTGGTGTGCTGTGTGTATTTTCTCTGATAGGCGGTAGAACATAAATCAGAGTGCACCTGCCATTGAACTGGCTGGGTAGCATGTTGCAGACAGCAGTTCCACATAACCAAAAGGTGCCAGTCAGTGGAGGAATCATACACCACTGATTTATTGTAAAGAGTTTCTGGAGAGATGGTGTCCTTTGGAGACACCCTTCTAAGTCCTTTTCATCTCTCCCTGCTGATGGAGTAATGTCCACATGGGATTCTGTTCTCATTCAAGATTCAAGATCCAAGATTCACGAGTTTTATTTGTCACATACACAGTTATATACAGAATATACAACCGGCAGTGAAATGTAAACAGGTCCGCTCCATGGACAGTGCAAATTCACAGTTAAAAACACAAGGAGGAAATTATATAGTACTTTTTTTATCCTTTATCTATCTATCTATCTATCTATCTATCTATCTATCTATCTATCTATCTATCTATCTATCTATCTATCTATCTATCTATCTATCTATCTATCTATCTATATATATATATATATATAGATAGATAGATAGATAGATAGATAGAATCTATCTGTAGAATTATAAATAATCAAGTCAAGAGAAAAAAAAAGGTAAAAAATAAGAATAAAGTGGAATAAAATAATTGATAACAACGAGAACAGAAAGTGCAGTGCAATGACAGTATGTATATCGTGAAGTGAAGTCACGTGGTGTTAAGTGACTGAGTTCAGGAGTCTGATGGCCTGGGGGAAGAAGCTCCTCCTGAGTCTCTCAGTTTTGGCCATCAGGCTTCGGAAGCGCTTACCAGATGGCAGCAGCGTGAAATGAGGGTTTGCAGGGTGATTAGAGTCCTTGATGATCTTAGTAGCTCTACCTTTGCAGCGTTTGGTGTAGACGTCCTGCAGAGACGGGAGAGCTGACCCTGAGATACGCTCGGATAAGCGCACGACTCTTTGCAGGGCTTTGCGGTTATGACTGGTGCTGTTCCCATACCACGCTGTGATGCACTGAGTTAATACACTTTCTATCGCCCCTAAATAGAAAGTTTTCAGGATAGCTGGTGAAACCCTGAATTTCCTCAACTGGCGCAGGTGGTACAGTCTTTGCCTGGCTTTTTTCACCTGTGTCTGAATGTGAGCAGTCCAGGTCAGGTCCTCGGAGATGTTTACACCCAGGTACTTGAAGCTGCTCACTCTCTCTACTGGTGACCCGCTGATCATGAGGGGGGAGTATGTCCGTTGCTGTCTCTTCCTGAAGTCCACAATCATTTCTTTGGTCTTGCCAACATTCAGAGAGAGACAGTTGTCCTGGCACCATGATGTTAGATGCTCCACCTCGTCCAAGTATGCCATCTCATTGTTGTTGGAGATGAGGCCCAGGACAACAGTATCATCAGCGAATTTGATGATAGAGGTGGAGCTGTGTGTGGACAAACAGTCATGTGTGTAGAGAGAGTAGAGCAGGGGACTCAGGACACAGACCTGTGGAGCTCCCACACTCAGGGTGATGGAGGTGGAGGTGAACTGGCCTATTCTCACCACCTGAGGCCTGCCAGTGAGGAAGTCCTCAATCCAGTGGCAGAGAGAAGGATTCAGGCCGAGATCCAGGAGTTTGGAGGTTAGCTTGATGGGAACTATGGTGTTAAAGGCTGAGCTATAGTCAATAAATAGTAGCCTTGCGTAGTTCCCACTTTTGCTGTCGATGTGAGTGAGGGAGGAGTGGAGGACATGAGAGATGGCATCTTCAGTCGATCTATTGGGACGATAGGCAAACTGAAGAGGGTCCAAAGTGTCAGGAATGTAGGCGCAAATGGTGTTTTTAATGGAGTCTCTCAAAGACCTTCATGACTATAGACGTGAGAGCCACTGGACGATAGTCATTTAGGCAAGAGGGTTTACTGTTCTTAGGGACAGAGATGATGGTGGATTTTTTGAAGGAGGTGGGGACCACAGATGTAGCAAGGGACTCATTAAAGATAGATGTAAACAACCCGGCGAGCTGATCAGCACGAGACCGTAGAACACGACCTGAAATACCATCCGGCCCGGCAGCTTTCCTGACGTCCACACGCTTGAGTGCTCTCCGAACTTCATCCTCTGAGACAGAGATCACGTGGTTGTTGCTGCTCTGAGTAAATTCCTCTAACGCGCCACTTGCCGGAGTCGCGTTGCCGCGGTTACAGTCAAAGCGAGCGTAGAAAGAGTTTAACTCATTCACAAGCGACGGATCAGCGCTCACCTCTGCAGAGGATTTAGATCCAAACGAGCAGATGGACCTCAGACCTTGCCACATGCGCTGCGAGTCATTGAGTTGGAAATGAGACTCCACTCGGTCTTTATATCGGAGCTTTGCGGCTTTAACTGCACGCCACAGAGCATAACAGGATGATTTGTATTCATTCATATTCCCTGAATGGAGACCGGCGTTGTAAGCAGCCGTGCGTGCGTTCACTGCCGCGCGGATTGAATTGTCCACCCACGGTTTCTGATTTGAGAAGGACATTGTGGCGAGGCGGGGGACTGTGAGAGCGGGCCGGTGGCGAATGTTAATGAGCGTCAGCTGTGCGCCACACCGGCCTTGCCTCATGGAGGAGTGACGGGAGTATAAAAAGAGGAGCGACGACATGGCAAGACGAGAGAGGACCAGGCCTGGAGTTTATGTTTTGTTTTATTTTGTTTTTAGGCGGCAGTCGTCCGTGAGGGGCTGCCGCCGACGTTATGGTTTATTTTTGGATTAAAGTTTTGAAATGTTCGCCGGTTCCCGCCTCCTTCTTCCCTATACACGTGAACGTCGTTACAGATGTTATTGTTATTGTTTGCGTGGCTTGCTCTGTAAGCATGTTGATGAAGCAAAGAGCCATGTCTGTGAACTCGTTTACGTCTGCTGAACTCGCTCGGAACATGTCCCAATCAACATCATCCAGAGCTGCCTGTAGCACGGTCTCTGAGTGGGGTGACCAACGCTTAACTTCCCGCCTCACCGGGGGTTCCTGTACGAGCTTTTGTTTGTATTCGGGAGTGAGGAAAATGGCGGCATGATCCGATTTGCCAAACGCTGGAAGTGACCACGCTTTATAGGCGTTCTTGAACGGAGAGTAGCAATGATCCAGCGTGTTTGCTCCTCGTGTGGGACAGGAGACGTGCTGGTGAAAGTTTGGCAGGACTTTCTTTAGGTTTTCTTTGTTAAAATCGCCCGCAACAATGAAAGCCGCGTCGGGATGTTTGTTTATGATGCCGCTGGCAACATCATGAAGGCCAGATAAAGCCAGCGCTGTGTCTGCCTGCGGTGGGATGTAAACAGCGGTCGCGACAACCGCAGAAAACTCCCTCGGCAGATAGAATGGACGGCACATGATTGTTAAATGTTCCAGATGAGGCGAGCAGGACCGCGAGAGAATGGTGATGTTCCTGGGATCGCACCATTTCTTGTTGATCATGAAGCATACTCCACCGCCTTTGGATTTACTGGCCTCGGCTGTTCTGTCTGTTCCTTAGATGTTACAGTCTCTCATGTCCCGTTGAAAACTTATCCTGGCTCTAAGATCGTCCATCTTATTATCCAAGGATTGAACATTTGCTAGAAGAATGCTCGGGAGAGGAGGGCTGAATGCCCCTTTCCTCAGTCATTTCGGCCACAAGGTTGCAACGTTCACAAGAAATTTCACCCAATGGAGTTGAGGCTGGAGCATAATTTTCCATGAACCAAGAAAAAGGAAGAGCAAGAGTAGATCTGTAGGCTGAATAACTATTAGCTTGTGATGCTAATCTTCCCTGCCTGGAACAGAGGCAAACAATTCTTCCCTGCCAATATATATATATATATATATTTAGAGGATAACTTAGTTAACCAAACCCTACAGCTGTCTGTTAACTTTTCTGGCGGTGCAGAGAAAAACAAATTTGTACTGGTCTTTAAGTTTCTTTTAGATAGACACTCAGCAAAATCTTGGTTGTTCAGAAAAAATTCAGTCTGGAATGAAGTCAGATCTTTGTTGAGCTGGATTCAATCTGGATTCAGGTGAGGAGGTCTATCCAGCTCATGGCACCAAAACTGTTGAAGAATAGACCAGGAGACGTTGGGATATCTTTCAAGCAGACGTTATTCTTTATTGAGACACGCGCTGTGTTTTGCTGTAGTCATCCAACAAGTCTAACTAAAACAGTATAAACATTGTAATTTATCCACATTTCAGGGGGAGGGATTAACACAGTAGAGGAGGAGACAATCTAAACAAAAGAATGCAAATGTTGTATATGTAAAGAGACCTGTTCAAGACTCCAATCCTAATCTAATCAGCCTAACGATTACAGGGGCTCCGAGAACCATAAAAGACAAAAGGTGAGAATCTCGGTAATCTGGCTCATTTGATTTACAATAAAGAGAACAGGAACTGGCCTGGAAACTTTTCATAACAGAATAAATCATCTGATGTCATCATCTTTACCTTAAAAGCTAAATACAATGTACGTCCCTTAGTCTTAAACAGATTCTTAAATTTGTAATCCCACAGAATGAAAAAGTCCACTTTTTGAAAAAAAAAAAAAAAAAAAAAAAAAAAAAAAAAAAAGATCCCCCCCTTTCACTAGGCTGGCTACGGGCCTGTAACCAGATATCACAGACTTAAAGATCTCTTTTACTGCTTCTTTGAAAACTATGAAAGCCTTGATGGAACTAAATGACTTTGACTGTTTTCCTTATTCCTCCTTTGAGCAATTACTCTACTTCAAGACTATTTAAATTGTGTTGAAGATGGTTTTAATATGATTAAGCATTGTTTCTATGCTATTATTTTTGCATGTTTATTTCTTTTCAAATGGTGATGCGATGAAATTGGTATACTGTCATGTGCATTTTGAGGTGTAGTAGATTGGGTTTCCTTTAATGTTGTAAGAGTAAACCAATGTTAATTAACTGAGTACGTGTCCTGTGTTCACTCTCCTTCTGACTTGACTAACGACCCTTAAACAATCATAATGAAATTATGGCAGAAAATATCTCTGTCTGGCACTCCAGTATAAATGTAAGAGGGAAAGTGTTACAAACTGATGTGTTACTAAACTTTGTAGACTCTTTAACATGACTTGCCATTTACAAAGCATTTATTATTATTTACTGCATTTAATTAACCTACAAATGTTAACACATCAGCTAATGTTGAAATAGTGTACACTTGATAATAAGGATCTCAAAAACCATTAATACATGCTTTGTTTAGTAATGTTGATAAGGTACACAACAGCATTTTTACCTTTAGAGTAAGATGGTGAGTTAGAAATGTTCAATCAATCGATGAGCTGTAGAGGACCACTGCATTAGTGACCTCTTGGCAGAACAGACAAAAATTGCACTTGAAATAATTGTAACATGTTATTTTAGGTAAATGCACAAACATATCTTGTCCATATATTTTAGATGTAGGCTACTTATAGCAAGCACTTGTTAATTCCAAGAACTTCTCAGAAGTGCAGTTCTGCATTTCGCTGGCCACAGTAAGCAAATCCAAAAGAGCTTCCCTCCAAAATATAGACAAATATCTGGCAAAATATGCCGACATTACATTTTGTTCTGTGCATGTATATGACCTTTCACTGACATTTTATTATGCATCACTGATAAACGAGAGCTAAATTAATATTTCTTTTCACAGATAAACATTTTCTTTTTTTACAAGAAGAATCAAACCAAGATTGAAAATCGCCATATTCATTTCCCAGACTAGCACAGTTCTCTCCTGACGGATCCTCTACTCTCCAGTTATCAGGTTCACTTCTTCGTCCCATGTAAAGCCAAAACCTTTAACACACAAACAAACAACAATGCATTTGGTCTAGGGTTGAACCATGAAAAAAACCTGTTTGTTTCTCAATACCAATACAATTTTTGGACCATTGAGATGGAATGATCCATTACCATTTGATAAAGGCAAATTTTTTTTTTAAATAAATAAATAGAGATCACATGTGAGTTCTTACTGTACTCCAGCTTCATTGAGAGTTTGGTTATTCACCCAAACCCAGTGTCCTTCAGTGTCCAGATCATTGAGACCAATCCAGTGTGACTCTTTAATTTTAGAGACCAGGAAATCCTAATGGAGAAAATAGACATAGGTGATAGTGTTAAGTAACTGTTTGGTAAGGGTAAACTTTAAAATAAACTTTCAACATTTGTGTGATCAACATTTAAATCACGTCAGCTGTAAGTTTTTATTACGCTTGCATAAAGTATCAATTAATTCCTAATTGATCTGTCTTGCCTGTTCTGATTGGCTGGTTATGGTCACCAGATCGGCTCCTTTTGAAACACAGACATCTCGACTGCTCCACCAGTTCAGTTTATCTGAGCTGAATAAATACAGCTTTCCACAACAAGCTATCCAGCCATCCACAGAGAGATTACAAGACTGAGCTGTGAATGATGAATAAAGTGTGATTAAACCTTTTATTATTTAGATCATAAAGTTAATCAAACTGGTTCCATGTGCAAAAATATTCACACTTTGAGTCACACTAAGCTTGTCAACTGACACTCACCATTGTAAAAGGACAGCCGTTCTCTGAGTGTGTTGTATCTGGCTGTAAGATCATTAAACTCTTTCTTCATCTCTGGTGAAAAGACAATTAAAAACTAGCTGCCATTTACAAACCCGATTCCAAAAAAGTTGGGACTTCCAGAAGACTGTGGCATTTTTAAATGAATGAAAATATCAAACAAAAGCCAACTCACCAACATGAAGCAGAAGCTGTTCTCTAACTCTGGTGTAGTTGGTTTTAAGTTCCTCTAGTTCTCTTAGCATAACTTAGCAGATAAAGTTTCTCACACGGTCAGTTCAATGAACACTCAACACTGTTAATGAAACATGTCTGTGCTCTAGCGTTTATGAAATATAGTTTTCTCACCTGTGCTGTTGATCTCTTGAGCTGCCAGTTGCTCTGAAACCATGATGTGCTGCTCATTCAGTGATTCAAAATCAGCGAGCTTATGATTATCTGATTAAGACAAAAGCAGCAGCAGAAAATGTGTTTTTGAGGAAAGTCCCTATCATGCACACTTAAGACTGAAATGATCTACAAAACAAAGTTTGAATGGAGTTTGTTAATGGTAGTTTACACCTTCAATATGGAGGTTTGTTTGACAATACTTGCCTGATAAAACAGCTTTACTGAAAAGTATGATTTTACTTTTCCGTTGAACAACTTTTCCGTTCTGTATATATATATATATATATATATATATATATATATATATATATATATAGTACTTTTTTATTCTATTTCTATTATAATTTCCTCCTTGTGTTTTTAACTGTGAATTTGCACTGTCCATGGAGCGGACCTGTTTCACTGCCGGTTGTATATTCTGTATATAACTGTGTATATGACAAATAAAACTCTTGTATCTTGTACAAATAAAAAGCTACTAAATATTGTATTTTGTGATGACGCTACTGTCCCACACTGAGGTCAAGTAGAAGTACTTACAGTAACTCAGTCCATCCACACTGAACAGAGCAAAGATCTAGTATCAGATATACTCACAAATCATCCAGAGAGCGCAGAGACCTCCGAGAGCAAAAACAAGAGAGAAACCCAGAAGAGTCAGAAGAACTTTAGTCCATTTAGGAGAAGTGACCTTTCTCTCTTGCTCTTCAGTGGAGTCACCTGGGGTTAGAAATTTGATGAGATAAAGGAAATTATTTCTGAACCCTTGAATCATTGCAGCATTGCTGTCTGGAACTAATCCTGAATTTACACTGTAAGCAGCGGTTTTACTGCTAAGACAAAAGCTGAGATCCAACGCCCTGCAATAAAACAATAAAACTCAATCTGAAGAGAAGATCTCACAGAGGAACTGTGGGACACCGCCCTGACCAAAACCTTCTCCCCCTCTCTACCTCCCTTTCCCCCTTCCCCCTGATTCAAGTCCCAGAATGCAGATATACTACATATGATTTATCTTGTGAATCTATTGTTTTATCCCTTTCATGTCTGGTGTCTTTTTAAAGGTCACAGTGCGATTGGAAAAATGGCCTCAACATCACTGAAGTCACTGGTAGGGTTAGAAAGATTGAAACATATGAGACTTGTGTTCTCCTTTTTTGAGTGGTCTCTCCAAAGATATCTGTTCATCTCCCCCAAACTAGGTGTTTGTGTTGCAAATATTTACAGCCCTTTGTTCTGGTCTGGGTATTTAAGGAAGGGTAGCAGGGCTGCCATTGGGGAGCATTCTGCAGCCAGAGCCCCCATGCAGTGTTGTGTCAGTGCCATAAGAGACACGCACACACACTGTATGTATTGTGCCAGATATGACTCTTTGAAACTATTTTCATATCACTTTTATGCTGAAAGTTGTGTACCATGGATTCATGTTTAATTATGATGTTTAAGTTCTGTCTGGCCAAAATAAATGTTAATCTTGATTTATTCTGTATCTTTCTGAAATCATTATTCTAGTAGTGTCGCATGAGGAGTTTGTAGGAGTTTCCGTAAATCTTTCTGTCAGGGCAGATTCATACGGAGGACCCCATGACCGGAGCATGGCGCTAAGCATGAGGGACAATCTGATTTCTGACTGTCACTGTTATTAACAAGTTGCAGCTCCCATGACTATTGCTAAAATTACACTTTCTGTTATGAGTAAGCATGTGCGACTCACTTAAAGGTAAAATATTTCAAACTGACTAATTTGCGTCCATGAGGTAATGTAATTAATCGCGAGCATTATCCTCTGAGCGACTCCGGGTCCCATGGAGGAACGAGTATTTGAAATGAAGAGATACTAAGAGAAATGAACGATCTAAATTAAATCACAACTAAACTTATGATCAGCTGTTAAGTTACAAATGTAACAAAGTTACAAAGAATTGGAGTCAGATAAAATTATTCATGGAGTCAGATTTAAAATTCAATGGTCATAAATTAAGTGAATTCAACAGAAGTGCTGAAAAGGCTTACATGCAGAAGTCCTTCGACCAGGCCGTTAGATTCCATCCTTGGGCTAATGGATGGACCTTACAACACTGGGTTTATTTCAGTAAAATACATTTTCACCACATTGACCCATCCTGAAATTGTATTAATTGTGCTCTAGTCCTGAGAACTCAGTTCAGCCTTTCAGTAACCCAAACAATATGAATAATAATAATAACAATGTATTGAAATTTAAGATTGAATGATAGAATTCATAAATACTGTTCTAAGTTTCATACTGGATGTTTGACATAAAACATACAAAACCACTGCTAGAGAAAACAAGCATTTGTGTAATTAAATATCTGACTCAAAACCTCATACAGTTGTGAGTGAAATAAAGAGCTTGTGCAAAACAGGTCCATATGACAGCTTTCTATCGTGACACATTAGAAAACACTGTTCTTTAATAGGTTTCACATCACAAGTACAGAAACACTTAGTCTGCTCACAGGAAGACAAGTGGTGAACTTCACACCAGTTCTCACATCACTGTTACTTTAAGCAAACACTTGTTACTTTTTTTTTTTTTTTTTTTTTTAATGCTTTTGGCAGATGCTTTTATCCAAATATTACATTATATTTAATACTGTATGTGAACTTGTTCTGCGTTCTGAACCCATGACTTTGGTGTTGGGCTCATCATGATCTGTCTGAGCTACAGGAAGAGAGCTTTTTTATTTAAATGACAGTGTTTGATTCCTAGGGAACTCATGAATGGATAATATGTATACCTTGAATGCAATATAAGCCGCTTTTGACAAAAGCATCTGCTAAATATGTAATTGTTGAATGAACATCGAAAACCTTACACAGTTACTGCAGTGCTAAATCTTAGAAATAGAAATTCTAATGCAAATACTGATAATATCCCAGCCTTACCTTTGTGCTGAGAGCAGTTTTCATCTGGAGGAACTGCTGAAAGAATGAAATCAGAATTTCATAGTCTGAATCCATTTCATGAGCCTGACAGAAGACGCATCCGCTGAGACTTCAGTGCTGCTCGAGTTTATTCAGAATAAGGAAGACGCATAAAATCTCTTCAATACAGACAGGAAATGATGAAGTTATGAGACTGAAGAACAAATCTAGCAACTAATGTTACATGAATGATATACACCGATGAGCCAAAATATTATGACCAGTCACAGGTGAAGTGAATCCTGTTGTTAAGATCTGAGAGGATTAGATGGTAGGCAAACAATCCGTTCTCATAATAAACGTGTTGGATTCAGGAGAAATGGGCAAGAATAACGATCTGAGCCACTTTGACAAGGACCAAATTGTTATGGCAAGGCGACTGGGTCAGAGTATCTCTGAAATGTGTGTTGCTCCCATTCAGCAGTGATGAGAGTTTACTAACAGACTAACAGTGTCCGAGGCCAAACCACATACTGACGACAGGGTGTTGGGAATCCAAGGCTCATCGACGCACAAGGGCAATGAAGGATATCCTGTCTGGTCCGAGCCAAAACAAGGTCTACTGTGGCACAAGTCACACACAATTTAACTGATGGTTATGGGAGGAAAGTGTCACAAACTCACTGTGGGACGACTACAAGCCGGTGGAGGGAGTGTGATGTACTGTACTAGGCAATGTTCTGCTGGGAAAACCCTGGGTCTGGTCATTCATGTGGACATACATTTTACATGTGTCACCTACCTAAACATTGTTGCAGACCAGGTGACAATGTTGTTCCCTGGCGGAAGTGACTCTTTCAGCAGGATAATCAGGTTTACACACACAGCGCTTATGGCCTACGTCCATTAAACTCACTTCCATCTGGGTCACCAGTAATACATAAAATGTAACCAGTCTCCGGCGTGGGAGGCAGGCACACTAACAAGGATGTTAAGGAGCGCAGCTCCTATTATTAGTATTATTATTATTATTGTTGTTTTATATGTTGGTTGTGTTTTAAAAATTGTACCCTGAATCCAGTCCATTCTACACAGTCATCGTGTAACATACACACACATATAATATATATAATATATATATATATTTTTTTTTCTGATGATAGTTAAACTATAAAAAATAGCACCTACGTCACATTACAGCCTAACCACAAATAGCAAGAGTAATTGCATCTAACATTCATGCATAAACTTGTTCAATGAGAAATTGCAAAAATGTTGTTTTCCAGTAGATGGCAGCAATCTTTAGTCCACTAAACTATGCACATTCATGTTTTCACCATGAATGAGAAATTTTGATATTTAATGTGAATTTTACACACACACAAAACAATAGTTTTATACAAAACCATACAAAAATAGTAAGTACTGATGTGCCGTTTCAACGATCAGAACATGCTTCATGAAGTTACAAGGCAAAAAACAAATTTAGACCTACTGTTTATTTAGCTAATGTGCTCCTGTCAGGTTATAATGTGTTATACTTCCATGAGTAATAATTTATGATCTGAGTGACGGATTATGGTGACTCTGGTCTCTTTTTAATGTGAGAATCTGCTCGGACCCATTTTCAGCCTGGGAGTCTATGCCCAAGACCAGCCCATCCACCCCCCAAATAACAAATCACATAGGGTAAATTAAGCTACCCATTAAGCACACTACTATCTTTGAGCTCAGATTATAAAAAGAAAATATATATATATATATATATATTTATCATCCTACTAGCTAATCAGACCATTGCACACTGAGATTGCGTATCTCAGGGTCAGCTCTCCCGTCTCTGCAGGACATCTACACCAAACACTGCAAAGGTAGAGCTACTAAGATCATCAAGGACTCTAATCACCCTGCAAACCCTCATTTCTCGCTGCTGCCATCTGGTAAGCACTGATGGCCAAAAGCCTGATGGCCAAAACTGAGAGACTCAGGAGGAGCTTCTTCCCCCAGGCCATCAGACTCCTGAACTCAGTCACTTAACACCACGTGACTTCACTTCAGGATAAACATCGATACACTGACATTGCACTGCACTTTCTGTTCTCGTTGTTACTGTGTAACAACCTGTCATAAACCTGTTTGCACATTATACCTTTTATACATTTCCACTTCTTTATTCTTACTTTTTTATTCTACTTGACTTGATTATTTATAATTCTACAGATATATATATATATATATATATATATATATATATATATATATATATATATATATATATATGAGTACTTTTTTATTTTTAATTTCTATTATAATTTCCTCCTTGTGTTTTTAACTGTGAATTTGCACTGTCCATGGAGCGGACCTGTTTACATTTCACTGCCGGTTGTACACTCACCTAAAGGAGTATTAGGAACACCATACTAATACTGTGTTTGACCCCCTTTCGCCTTCAGAACTGCCTTAATTCTACGTGGCATTGATTCAACAAGGTGCTGAAAGCATTCTTTAGAAATGTTGGCCCATATTGATAGGATAGCATCTTGCAGTTGATGGAGATTTGTGGGATGCACATCTAGGGCACGGCTCTGTTCCACCACATCCCAAAGATGCTCTATTGGGTTGAGATCTGGTGACTGTGGGGGCATTTTAGTACAGTGAACTCATTGTCATGTTCAAGAAACCAATTTGAAATGATTCGAGCTTTGTGACATGGTGCATTATCCTGCTGGAAGTAGCCATCAGAGAATGGGTACATGGTAGTCATAAAGGGATGGACATGGTCAGAAACGATGCTCAGGTAGGCCGTGGCATTTAAACAATGCCCAATTGGCACTAAGGGGCTTAAAGTGTGCCAAGAAAACATCCCCCACACCATTACACCACCACCACCAGCCTGCACAGTGGTAACAAGGCATGATGGATCCATGTTCTCATTCTGTTTACGCCAAATTCTGACTCTACCATCTGAATGTCTCAACAGAAATCGAGACTCATCAGACCAGGCAACATTTTTCCAGTCTTCAACTGTCCAATTTTGGTGAGCTTGTGCAAATTGTAGCCTCTTTTTCCTATTTGTAATGGAGATGAGTGGTACCCGGTGGGGTTTTCTGCTGTTGTAGCCCATCCGCGTCAAGGTTGTGCGTGTTGTGGCTTCACAAATGCTTTGCTGCATACCTCGGTTGTAACGAGTGGTTATTTCAGTCAAAGTTGCTCTTCTATCAGCTTGAATCAGTCGGCCCATTCTCCTCTGACCTCTAGCATCAACAAGGCATTTTCGCCCACAGGACTGCCGCATACTGGATGTTTTTCCCTTTTCACACCATTCTTTGTAAACCTTAGAAATGGTTGTGCGTGAAAATCCCAGTAACTGAGCAGATTGTGAAATACTCAGACCGGCCCGTCTGGCACCAACAACCATGTCACGCTCAAAATTGCTTAAATTCCCTTTCTTTCCCATTCTGACTTTGAGTTTGGAGTTCAGGAGATTGTCTTGACCAGGACCACACCCCTAAATGCATTGAAGCAACTGCCATGTGATTGGTTGATTAGATAATTGCATTAATGAGAAATTGAACAGGTGTTCCTAATAATCCTTTAGGTGAGTGTATATTCTGTATATAACTGTGTATGTGACAAATAAAACTCTTGAATCTTGAATCTTGAGATATGGGTATTCATGTGTTCACACTGTCTGGCGGCCATTTTGAAAGCTGTCTGAAAACTTTCACCAAAAGAGTAGCCCCTTAAATGTGCATTTTCTAGATGTTTAAGCCTATATTTTGGATAAGTATAACTTCTTACTGCAAAATTAAGAGATTCATATTTAGACTTTTGCATATTATAACCTGAAACCTGGATGTGGGAAATAATTATAGTTAGAGCCAAAAGATGCTTCAGAACATTGATAGCTTACTAGCTGTATTAGATTGTGTGCTACAGTAATATATCACTTCACAGGCATTACTGGCTTGTGCTTTTAAATCCATTATATTATAAATGTACAGTTTATTGATGTTCTGTGGTTTTACAGTGCTGTAATTTTTAAAGAACTCATATTATTGTGTGGTGAGCTTAAAGGGTGCGCTCTATGAAAATCACAGCTTCAGTGCGACATCAGTAAGAAAAAGTATAATTTCATAGATATTTTCTATAATAGTTGCACATTAAAATATGTATGAACTTAATACATGACCTAGATTAGCAAAATTGTCCTTTTAAATTTATAAATGTAATATTTATGAATTAAAAAGGTTTGCTATTCCACTTAAGCTCAGTGTGCTCCTTTAGCTCATCCACAATGAACGTCTGTGTAAATACTTCATAAACAGACTTTAAATATTAACTGATGGTTGTCACTTCAAGTTAACCTCTATAAAATTATTCTTTAAAAATGTTATTTAAAATAAACAAGAATTTTCCCAAAAAAACACGTTGTGAGCTTAATGGCAAAGGGGTGTAAAGGGTACAAACACGAACCCATTAAGCACAGCCAGACTTTTTGCATTTAATGATGTATATTTTAATTTAAACACTTTTGTCATTTAAAATAAAATTTAATATTATTGTGTGAGAGATTCATATTTTATTTTAACATAACTTCTTGTACTCAAACCAATACCCCGTGCACTAAAGTGCACTAAACGTTTTCTGCTACAAAGAGTCCAACTGTTACATTATGAAAAAAATAAAAATAAAAGGTTTGCATTCAAACAAAAATATTTGTTTTTGAATATAAATTTTTTTATATTCACATCAATTTGATAAATAAAATAATGAAATAAATTATAACACATTTCTGCTACAAAACATAAAATAGTAGCATTATGAAAAAAAAAAAAAAAATTCACATTTAAAATAAGTCAAAAGGCTAAAATCACTGAAATTTTATTAAAACAGATCAAAAGAATTAAAAACATCCTAAAATGTAAGTCACTTTTTTGCAGTGTTTGCCAAATGCATAAATGCACATGTAGCTCCTGTAGTCACTGCACCTTGAGTCACTAGTTTCTGTGTGCTCGTTTGTCTAGAAAATGTATTTGTCAGCACATTTGGCCGCGTCATAATTCTTTTTTTTTTACCTGGCTTTTTCAGCTCCCCTGCATCTTTTTATTATCTATTTTATCCTTCTGCGATTAGCACTCTCGCTAACTCACGCCACAGCATTAAATGATGGTGTGTTTTTTTTCCCATGGCAATGACCTGAGTACAGGTGCCCTCTGAGAACAGAAAGCGGCACTTTTTAATGCACGGTCTGATGATCACGCGTTGATTTAAATTCAAATCTAGCATTAATTATCTGTGTTATATCAGTCACACAGTAACTTAACACATATAGACATACAGAAAAAATGAAGAGAACGCAGGCGAGTCTGCTGGCCCAATTTATGAGCGGGCAGAGCAGCCCACCGGGAATTTTCCCGATTCCGGGCCTGCACTTCGGGCTTAAGGGGCTAATAAATTATCTGTGGGCATTTTGAGCTGAAACCTCACAGTCTGGGGGTTATATCTTGTTAAAAGGGGCATAACAGGTCCCATTTAATGTCATAAGATACTGTATGTGAGTATGTGGACCCTTATTAAACATTACAATTTAGTTTAATTGCAAGTCATGGAATGTCATATTTCAATTTTAAAAAAGTGTGACGTTATCATTTGCAGCTCAAAATTGTGTAAGTTCAGAAGTAATTATCTTAAAGGTGCAGTATGCAGGATTGACAGCTTGTGGTCTGTGACAGGCAGGACGAGTGAGAGATCTTCCATGCCTGCAATACGCTGTGTTTTCCACCAACTGGCAACCCGTAATACTATCGGGTAAACTGGCAACGTGCGGTTTCTCACAGACCAAAACAAAAACAGACATTTCGACACGGAACGCACATTTCAAAGTAGAATAACTGTCTGTAGTTTTGTTTTTCTCAAAGACAAGTAGGTGAATTTAGCATGTTTCCTAAATATCTGCAAACATATTATGGTATTTTTATGTTTTAGTAAAGTGAAAAACTTACATACAGCACCTTTAAGGTCCTTTTTATTTTTTTCTATAATATGTGTGGCCTTTTCACCTTTAAAACTGTGCATTTCTGTGAACTGTTATATTTTAATGTGCATTGTTTTGTAGAGCTAGAACTACAACCAAGTAAACACTTTAATAAATATATTATCACCTGGAAAGGGTACACAGCGTTTGTGATTTTGTACATTGATAAATAAAAATTCTTTCTGGTGTACAAAAACTAGCAGATGCTGATTGGTGCACTGTGTTTGCATTTTATTTTAGCATGTACATTTTTAAATAATATTTAATAATACTGAAAAAATATAATAATACTGCAATGCACAAATACTACAACAAATAGTCACTGAAGACAACATAAAAAAAGAAAGAAAAACCTTCTTGACCTGTGGGTGATTCTGACCTGTTATATGAGAATGTGCTAGCCTGCAGTTTAACACACAAGTGTTTGTTTTATTATTCATACCACATCACTAAATAAGTGCCTTTATAGAAGTCTTATATATTAACTTAAACGAGACAAATGCAATTGTTTTTATTTTAATTTTAAAAGGACAGCAATATATTTAATCATGTCTGGTGACTGGACAAATATGTTTTCAGTATGATTGGTATATCAGTGCATTACAAATGAACTGGTTCTATTTCCATTCAAAGTGATGAAAACTTAATGCATTAAACTGCTGCAGCAGCTTCACACACAAATCTTTTCTCTTGAAAACAGAAAGCATCTGTCCAGAAATCCGTCTCTCCTGCTGGATGTCCCAGACTAGCACAGTCTTCACCGGCAGG
Source organism: Paracanthobrama guichenoti (assembly GCA_018749465.1). NCBI lineage: Eukaryota > Metazoa > Chordata > Actinopteri > Cypriniformes > Gobionidae > Paracanthobrama > Paracanthobrama guichenoti. The sequence goes on from CM031961.1 coordinate 3,477,545, forward strand.
ATGGCCTTTAGTCCAGTTATCAGGCTCTCTGACTCCATTCCCTCGCTTTATCCAGAATCTGCAGAATGAAAAAACAAAATACATCAACTGAAGTCATTCTCTTTAGAAAGGGAATTCGCATTGCGTCCTGAGACACATTGGGGAACGCCTCAGCATGACTGATGACTGAAGCACTGTAAAATCACGACAATTGTATTGTTCGGTGACAGCCATGAAGTCACTACTAGTGCGACCCAGAAAAGGGGTGCCCAGAGAACAGGTCATCCTCTTCTTCATCTTTAGGGACTGTTTTGCTGAAGTACACGTAAGTGAATCATGGCAAGTGACAAGTGCTTTAGGAAGTATGCCAATCCGTGCCCGAGGTATCTGACAACAGAAGACACACACAACCTATATGCGTTGCATGTCTGGGTAAAGAGCACGCACGCTTGGACCTCGAGGGGTCTGTTTGCGTGCACTTTGAGCGTTTTCCAATGAAGACTCTCCGCTCTCATTTGTCTTTCTTCTCAGGGTAAGGAGGACAATCAGCTGTGCCCTGTGGCTCTGGTCCTGCTCGCGCTGAAGCGGAGAAGAGACTGAGGTTGTAAGGATCTCAGTTGGAGCTTGCTGAGGAGTTTGAGAGGGGTGCAAATCTCTTGCGCACCTCGGTGGCTTTCGAGGTTGAGCTGCTGGAGGATGACGTATTGTCTCTTGCATCATCAGATCCAGCGGCCAGTGCTCTATTGGCATCAAGTCAGGAAGAGCAGGTGGGGGCTGAAGCAGGTGAGGATGTGGAAATGGCTGAACCCACTCAGCCTCCTTGCCCAGCGTATGCAGAGCTGGGGTGGAGGTAATAGAGTGTGTCTCAGGATACAGTGTGTAGCGAAATCTAGCCCAAGGGAAATGGTGCGGGATTTATGCATGCGTTTAATCGTGTTACGATCAAACATACATAAATCGGCACAGAGGGGAATTTGGATATTAACAGTTGATTATAACGGATTATAACAATTATTAATATCTATGGCTTGATTCAACTTGTAGAATTTTCTTTAATTCTAGAATTGAGTTCAAAGGACGGATAATTGTCCACCAACTATCTCCCTTATAAAAACTCTTAGACAAGACTTCTTTGGCCAGAAGAAGTATCTTTCTTTTAATTTGTAACAGGGTCGGTTCACCGTAAAAGGGACCTATGGATGAGCAACTCGGGGACAATCACGTGTGAATATATATATATATATATTTTAATAAATCAACAAACAATAAACAAACATACACAAATTAACTGAAAGCAGGAAGAAGAGAGAGAGAGAGAGAGAGAGAGAGGGAGAGAGAGAGAGAGAGAGAGAGAGAGAGAGAGAGAGAGAGAGAGAGAGAGAGAGAGAGACAAAGAAAAGGTGGTATTACCGCCAACAACCTATTGAGAACAAGCAAGAAATCAGTCCAACTTATTGGTATAAGCTCAAGACTTTATAACGACAGCTTAAGGGATACTTGCATAGGTTTACTTCGTGGCTGATCGCGGATTCGTGCATGTGGGGAATTCCGCGATCCGGTCCGTGTTTTGAATCTTGCAGGGTGGGTCCATTAGAGTCCGCGGGAAATTCAACTTTGGTTCCTTTGTGTGTCTCGGCCTGAATCCTTCTCTCTGCCACTGGATTGAGGACTTCCTCACTGGCAGGCCTCAGGTGGTGAGAATAGGCCAGTCCACCTCCACCTCCATCACCCTGAGTGTGGGAGCTCCACAGGGCTGTGTCCTGAGCCCCCTGCTCTACTCTCTCTACACGCATGACTGTTTGTCCACACACAGCTCCACCTCTATCATCAAATTTGCTGATGATACTGTTGTCCTGGGCCTCATTTCCAACAACAATGAGACGGCATACTTGGACGAGGTGGAGCATCTAACAGCATGGTGCCAGGACAACTGTCTCTCTCTGAATGTTGGCAAGACCAAAGAAATGATTGTGGACTTCAGGAAGAGACAGCAACGGACATACTCCCCCCTCATGATCAGCGGGTCACCAGTAGAGAGAGTGAGCAGCTTCAAGTACCTGGGAGTAAACATCTCCGAGGACCTGACCTGGACTGCTCACATTCAGACACAGGTGAAAAAAAGCCAGGCAAAGACTGTACCACCTGCACCAGCTGAGGAAATTCAGGGTTTCACCAGCTATCCTGAAAACTTTCTATTTAGGGGCGATAGAAAGTGTTTTAACTCAGTGCATCACAGCGTGGTATGGGAACAGCACCAGTCATGACCGCAAAGCCCTGCAAAGAGTCGTGCGCTTATCCGAGCGTATCTCAGGGTCAGCTCTCCCGCCTCTGCAGGACGCCTACACCAAACGCTGCAAAGGTAGAGCTACCAAGATCATCAAGGACTCTAATCACCCTGCAAACCCTCATTTCACGCTGCTACCATCTGGTAAGCGCTTCCGAAGCCTGATGGCCAAAACTGAGAGACTCAGGAGGAGCTTCTTCCCCCAGGCCATCAGACTCCTGAACTCAGTCACTTAACATCACGTGACTTCACGCCAGGATAAACATCGATACACTGACATTGCACTGCACTTTCTGTTCTCGTTGTTACTGTGTAACAACCTGTCATAAACCTGTTTGCACATTATACTCTTTATACATTTGTTAACCACATATTTATAAGTCTACAGTTTACTCACTGCAAAGTCTACTTCAATTATTTTATTCCACTTTATCCTTATTTGTTACCTTTTTTTCTCTTGACTTGATTATTTATAATTCTACAGATATAGACATATATATATATATATATATATATATATATATATATATATAGTACTTTTTTTATATCCTATTTCTATTATAATTTCTTCCTTGTGTTTTTAACTGTGAATTTGCACTGTCCATGGAGCGGACCTGTTTACATTTCACTGCCGGTTGTATATTCTGTATATAACTGTGTATGTGACAAATAAAACTCTTGAATCTTGTAATGTCCTTTGGAAGATGGTGCGCTGGCAGCCCGAGAATCCGCGCCAAGTAGGCAAGAGGGTGAAAATCAAGAGAGTGGAAAAGCAAGAGAGAGCAAAGCAAGAGAGCGAGAGGAGAGCTTGCAGGCCTTTCTTAAAGGTCATCACGGGGCATGCCTCTTTTGTCGGAACAGCCAATCAGAGCGAAGGCACTAAGAAGTGGGAAATCTCCCTTTGTCTTCGGGTCTCGCCTCATTAACATGTTTATGGCTTTCTTAAGTTTGCAGACTTTGGGGTTTTGGCATAAAAGAAAGAGTTTGATGCATCATAGTACCACAAAACACACATAGCCGGTCTACAAATTGAGAGACAAAGATTTCGAGACCAAGCATGGGGAGTTTAACTTATGAATTAAAGGAAAGGTGAGGATTGGCGTCGTTCTTCATTAAGCATTCACTGGCTATAAGTTTCTAACCTATCAAACACATCTAAAAATGGTTATGACAAAAATCATGCATACATACAGGGAACACAGCACATCTAAAATGAAAAATAACTAAGTTAAAAGTCATATAGCCCCCTTTGGGTGTTTTATGGTGTCCCGTGGAATGCAGCTGAGGCTGGTTTGTGTCCTTTAGAACCGTTAACCTGTCAGTCTGTAGACTTCACGGCGCCGGTCCTGTTGACTTCATTTTGAATAATCAAAGTATGGGTCTGTTCGATCATTTAGGAGCACCGTCCATACTCTACAAGTGTGTCTCAGGACGCAGTGCCTCGTTCCCTCAGGGAATCAGGGTTACAGTTGTAACCCGAGACTCTTCAAGTATTGGTTGTTTTTCTATGCAAAGGTTGTATTTTAAACATGAATGAAGCTCTTACTCTACTGAATCATTAAGTGGCTGGTTGTTCACCCAAACCCAGTGACCCTCGGTGTCCAGATCATTGAGACCAATCCAGTGCGTCACTTTAACGTTAGAGGTGAGAAAATCCTGATGGAGGAAAAAGGGAAGTTTTAATAGTGAGATCAGATGGCACGTACGGTTCAGAGAAGAGAACTATATAAATGGTTGAAGTCATACTTCTTCTAAGAAAAAAATAAACCACAACCTTGAACAACTGAAATTCCAATAATTCATCTCTGCATTTAACTTCTGCTTTCTGTTTATAAATCTAGTTTATACTTGAAACCTGGCATCATGTACTGCAAATATTGTTGGTTCTTAATAATACAATGTTTGTGAGGTTACTCATTTGTAAGTAACTTTGGATAAAAGTGTTTTTTAAATGAATAAATCAGCTACAGATGGAAAAAAAAATCCTGACTTTCATTCAGTTTCACTCAGAAATATGCCACGTTATGGAAGTAAAAATGGTTTCATGATGACCTAATATTTACAGTAATGTTTAGCATATTTTTTCCAGCTTAGCGTTTTGATTGCTAAATTATCATCAGTGGTCGTAAATAAGTCTTAGTTCAGGTCTATAAAGAAAACATACATTTGTAGTGCAATATATAAGCAATCAGTATAAACAATCTTTAACTGTAGAATATGAAATCAGATGTCATAAGGATGCATCACATGTAGTATAAATATATACACACTCTTAAAATTAAATGTATCAAAAGAGGGCTTTCACAGTAATATTATAGAAGAACAATTTTTTGGTTGCCCAAATAACCTTTCAGTGATCAGTTCTTAATTTTTTTTTTTTTTTTTTTTTTTAGTGTGAAGAATATTTTAATAATCTAAAAGAACCTCCACTTAAAATAACCTTCTGTGCAATGTTTCATGGATTTTATATGAAAGAATTTTCACCTTTTTTTTTTTTTTTAAATGTTTAATTTTTTACTGCCAACGAGTGAACAGCTTGTTATGAAACTTAAAAATATGAGACCTTCCATTCCTAGGTTGTCTATGAAAGCCTTGACTGATTTTTTATGTGAAGGATGATGGGAAAATGCTGGGTAAATCCAAAGGAAACTTTATTGTAATTTTAATTAACCTCATCTGTGCACAAGTTGCTTGCTGCAATTCACTTAACGGCCACCAGTGTCGCTAATAACAAGGGTTTTTGAATTCTATCCCTTTTATGAAGTCTTGATTTTGAATTTGGGGTGTAATAGAATATGCTTGATTGTTAAAAAACAACATTATTTTTCACATATTTTACATTAGAGCACCTCTCTCCCCAGTCTGTGTCGAGCATGCCAAATAGTTCCTGTTTGGTTGAAGCCCCTCCTTCCAAAATACAAAATGTGCTGTGATTGGTTAGCTGGCCCAGTGTGTTGTGATTGGCACTGCTCAGCACGTGTTCAGGAAATGTCCCACCCCTCCATAATTGTGAGTTCTGCTCTAGCCTAGTGTAAATATTAATGATGCCGTCAATTTCAAACCAATTCGAGCCCGATTCAGGCCCTGACAATGTTAAAGAACAAGAGGATCATGCAGAACGGATTTCACAGGACATTTTGAAAAGGAACCATGGTTTTACTACAAATAAAACCAAAAAAAAACATGGTTATTATAGTTAAACCATGGTAGCCACAAATGAACCATGGCTTTGCTACTCTAACCATAATTTAACCATGGTATTTGTGGTAAAACTGTGGTTATATAAATGGTAATCAATTAGCCAAAAAACTTCTCGGTTACGTATGTAACCCTCGTTCCCTGAAGGAGGGAACGGAGACGTACGTCGGAACTGACCGATGAATTGAGATCTATTTTTTCGGAGACCAATCTACTTTGACAAACGAGCCAATAATCATTGGCATGTGGTCCCCGCTCCGCCCGTAGCGCGGGTATAAATACAGAAGCGGAAGTACCGCATATCGCTTTTTTCAACTAAGGAGCCGAGACTAGTGACTTCAGATGAAGCACAGCATCTGGCGATGGGACGTACGTCTCCGTTCCCTCCTTCAGGGAACGAGGGTTACATATGTAACCGGGATGTTCCCTTTCAGTCAGTCACATTCGACGTACGTCGGAACTGACCAACGAATTAGGATCCCTACCAAAACACCAGGGATGCTGGCCCTTCCAGCACCCTGCCTGAGCTCGCTGGACCCCTCCTATGTTGGAGTGGCAGTCAGGGCTCCCGGCAGGGAAGGTCAGTCACTGCTGTTCCTGCAAGACCCACTCAGTGTGACTATTGGATAACACTGGGAAAGCGAGCCCATCTCAGGGAGATGGTATACTGCGGAGCCACATCCTTCAATGGAAGGAGAGGTGGCAAATAAACATTGCCGTTATGCCGTTGGCGTTATGGAACCGCTACATATGGATACCCAGGCTACACACATGTTCCACAAGCATACGGGTGCAGGTCTGGCATCAGACAGCCGCAATGTCTGACACCGAAGGGGTGACAGAGGATCTCACAGGGTTAGCCGTTTCCGGGGAACACAACTGGAGAGAATAGATGCACGTATCCAGCCCAGAGGGCGGAAGTGGCGTTGCAAGCCGACACTAGAATGGGCACTTAGCGCTACTAGCCACTAGGGGCGAGGATTTGGGAAGATACCGGCTCTACATGGAGGCTATAGAATCTAGCGAATGTGTTAGGTGTCGCCCAGCCCGCAGCTCTACATATGACTGTCAGCGAGGCGCCTTGAGCCAGCACCCAGGAGGAAGCTACACTCCTTGTGGAGTGAGCTCGCAACCCGAATGGGCAGGGCACGTCTTGGGACTGGTAAGCCAAGACGATAGCATCCACTATCCAGTGGGCTAACCTCTGCTTGGAGACAGCCTTTCCCTTCTGTTGGCCTCCGTAACAGATGAAGAGCTTCTCTGAGGTTCTAAAGCTTTGAGTCCGGTGGACGTAAGCTTGAAGAGCACGGAGCGCTTGCAGGTTCACCACCTGGTCCCAAAAGGGAGTGGTGGAAACCTTGAGTACGTATCCAGGCCGGGGTCTCAGGACAACGTGGGAGTTGGCCGGCCCGAATTCTAGGTATGATTTGTTGACTGAAAGTGCGTGCAGGTCCCCTACCCTCTTGATTAAGGCCAATACAGTCAGGAGCACTGTCTTCATGGTCTTCATGGACAGGATGTTTAACTCTACAGGCTGTAACGGCTCAAAGGGAGGACCCTGAAGTGCTCTGAGCACCAGGGCTAAGTCCCAAGAGGGCAAGGTCCATTGCGGTACGCAGTTCCTGAATAATCCCTGGGTCGGAACTACCCTTGTGTAGTTCCTTGAGCGCTTTGGCCTGGTAGACCTGCAGGAGCACCATGGCATGCAAAGATGACGTGGCTTCTCCACAGGCTGTGTAAGCCTTGCCAGTTAGTCTGGATGAGAACTTACACACCCGGGAGGGGAGACACAGATTTCCCCGCCAGTCAGTAGCGGTCTTTGGACACAGTTGCATCGCTACCGACCGCTCTACTGGGGGGATCTCCACATAACCCTTAGCCGTGCCACCTTCGAGGGTAGTGAGGACGGAGGAGTCAGTCGATTGGTTTCTAGTGCTGTAGGGCGCTATCCATGACTTTGTGAGCTCCTGATGCACTTCTGGAAAGAAAGGCACTGGGGCGGGGTGCAGAGTGGTGCTGAGGGCTGCTGAGAACCAGCATGGAAACAGTGCTGAGATACCAATCATCCAGCCACGAGGGTACGGTGGAGGGTTCCACTCGAGCCCGACACTCGCGGCGGCCTGGGAAAGCATGAGCTCGGGATCAGACGCGGGCAACACTACCACACCCAAAGGGGGCAACACAGGTGAATCCTCATCTCCCGAGTCCATTAGCTCGTCCCCCGATGCAGCTATCGAAATCATGTCCTCAGCTGGAGCCCCAAAAGTAACGGCTGGCCCACCACGGGAAGGACCAGCACGCTCTTCTGGAAGCTCTACTGGCGCAGCGGAGGGGGGAGGGGCCAGAGGAGCCTGGTGACCCGGCGGGAGTACCCTCACAGTAACTCTCAGGTCTCCACCAAAGGCATCATCCAAAGTAGCAGCCCTCTGCTTTGCAGCGGTTGGGGTATGCAGAAGCAGTCAGAATCCTCTCGAGCAGACTCGTAATAAACAAAAATAACAAACTCTCAGTAGAAGCAAAGAAAGGCTGGTAACAGCACAGTTACTACACTTTTACTATGATAAAACCATGGTTAATTTTCATAAGGGCAGAGTGGCAAGTTTCTTCTTATGCACACCCTTATATGGTCTGTTATTGCAGGAACATCAACTTTACATTTTCACGCCCCTAAACATGACGCGGAACAAAACCAACTGCGATTGGTCGCGTTACATGTCAGTCAAATATCCTCTTGGGTGGTCCTCGACCAATAAAAGCTGCGACAGAGTCTGAAGGTCTGGCTATGCGAAACTAAGCTCAACCAGGCCTCTGCCCACTTTTTTGTGTATCCCATGTAAATAGCTTAAATAGCTAAAGTTGAAAAAGTGAAAAAAACATAATAGGACCCCTATAGACTGACATGATGTGATGTGTCTTGAAGGCCCAGTATATTAACCCATACTGTGAATTTGTCCTCTGTATTTAACCCATCCAAGTTAGTGCACAGATATTAGGAGCAGTGAGTAGTGAACACACACACACTGCAAACCATGGACACACACACCTGGAGCAGTGGGCAGCCATTCACTGCGATTGGGGGTTAGGCGCCTTGCTCAAGGGCATCTCAGTCGTGGGAATTGAGTGTGGAAGAGAATGCTGTTCATTCACTCCCTCACCTACATTTTCCTGTCAGTATTGAGAATCAAACCAGCAACCTTCGGGTTACAAGTCTGACATCTCTACAGCTCTAACCATTAGGCCCAAAGGCTTAAAAGTTATTCACGTAACCATATATGCCAATAAAGAACCCTTATTTATAGGAGTGTATGAAGTGTTGAAGTGCAGAACACACCTGCTCTTCTTGGCTGTTTATGATCACTAGATGTCCTCCTAGACTCACACAGTGATCTCGACTCTGTGTCCAGTTCATCTTGACCGTAGAGAAGTAGTAGCACTTTCCCCCAGAGTGAATCCAGTGGACGGCACAAAGTGCACAACCTGTGCTGGCTTTAGTGAAAGATTGACAATTCAGTTGTTCATTATTTCAGACTCATTTTCTCTTTATTTTAGTAATTGTGCTTATTTACAGTATGTGTGTAGTGAATGTCTTTTAACTTTGCACAAGGCTCAAATCTTAAGACGTACGGTTTAATCTGTTCAGCTTTCTAAGTGTCTCCTCATGCTGGCTGTGAAGCACATCAAACTGTTCTTTGTAATCTGCATCCAAAACAAAGAAGCACAGTGCAGATTAGATAGTGCTGGATAGCCTAGACTTTTATGTTATTTTCATTCACAAATCAGAAGTGAAATTTTCTGGTTGCCTTATTTCCCTCACCTGTGGCGTTGTGGTCCTGATCAGACACAGACATATTGAAATCTGAATAAAAAAAAAGCAACAGATGCAACACAAATAAACAGAATATGAAGTGCTTACATTTAGGCATGAAAGATGAGTTTAGCAGAAAAATAGTTACGTGTAGCATGTGTTAGAAGCACCGCCAGAGTACAGATGCCTCCAAGAGCAAATACAAGACAGACACTGAGAACTATCAGAAGAACTTTAGCCCATTTATGCAGAGCGACTTCTTTCTTGAAGGTCTTCTGACCTGTGATTAGAAGTCAGATGAAGTTTATAATAATTATCTGTGCAAGTCAAGTGTTTAAAACAAGAATTAAATACAGTATAGGTAAGGAAAAATGTTGTTGTACATTATGCTGTGAAAAACACAAGAACTTGACAAATATGTAAATAAATTCACATTAAATACTGATTTATGTGTTGTCATTTTACAGCATTTTACCATTTCCCCAAAATTAACACCACATTAAAGATGTATAGATTTTTAAAATAAATGATATTCCTTCTACCTGCATACCCATGTTGTTTACAGTAGTAAAGTCACCTTTATTTCTATAGCACTTTATTTAATACAGATGTATTCAAAGCAGCTTTACAGTGAAAGTAGGCTGAGATATGTGTGAAGTAAAAGAAAGAGTCTGAACTGAGCCATAGTTCAATTCCTTGAAGGAAGGAAGGAAGTCTGACATTTAGAATAAGCTTTTAATAAAATAAGCTTTTAGTGCTTTGATGTTTGATTTAATTTATTCAAAATGTGTTTGTATACAAAGTAAAAGTATGTGTTGTGCGTCATTGTATAAAAGTACATTTTGCATTGCCAAAGCAATAAAATTAACAATTAAAATATAATTTGATCAAGACAAAAAAAAAAAAAAACACTGAGAAAAGAAATGATAGATAGATAGATAGATAGATAGATAGATAGATAGATAGATAGATAGATAGATAGATAGATAGATAGATAGATAGATAGATAGATAGATAGATAGATAGATAGATAGATAGATAGATAATAGATATAATGATAGATAATATATAAATATATAATTATTATTATAGAAACTGAGTAACAAAATTGATAAAATGTGATAAATTGTCTAACCTTTGTATCTGGAGCATGTGTCACTGGATGAAGTTGTTGAACGTATGAAATCTGAATTTCCATAGACTACATCCATTTCATCAATCTGACAGATGTCTTGCTTCTGAGTGATTGAGAGTAGGGAAGTCACAAAAACTTATCAGTCTCACCACAGACATAAAAGAAGCACAAGAAGCAGGGAAGTCATGAGCAGCTGCAAATTAGAACAAAAGACTAATAACATTATCAAAGGCAAAATACAGAATGGTAGAAATACAGTGACAATTATGCCTCAAAACATTCCCTTGTTTGTTATGTGCACTTGCTTTACCTATTATTATTTTATAAAAAAAAAAAAAAAAAAACTTTCCATGAAACCTTTAAAGATATGTCTTTGAGTTAAGATTGAATGCACTGAAGTACAGTGATGGTGGAGGTTGTGGTGGTTTGCAGTGTCAAATGCAGCAGACACATCCAGTAGGATAAGCACAAATGGTTTGGAGTTCGCTCTTGGGTCATTCCTGTTATCCAGTAGCATTTTGGTGTGTATCATTTAAAAAAAAAAAAAAAAAAAAAAAAAAAAAAAAAAAAAAAAAAAAAAAAAAAAAAAAAACTGTATATTCTACCAAAATAGTGACACGTTTAACTATTAGGAATACACATTGGTCAAGCTCAGGAACTAAAAAAAATAATAATTATGGGTAGATTCATTGTTCAGACTCTGGCCGTGAAAGGTGTTCCTCCCTGTTAGGGACATATACATAGTTATTACAAAATGTTAATAATGTAAATGTTAAACAATAATGAACTTTTCTTGGATAGTATATGTCCCTTATGCCATCATGGTATTTTTTTTTCTTGAAACAATAGCAAAACAATTATTGATGAATAGAATGTCTTGATTATTAAGAACAGGTACTTTTTGTGCCCATTTTTGCCAACAGGATGGTAAATAATAATAAAAAAAAAATTCAAAAACATATACTCTATATGCTGTTAATGCTCCTCACCTCCCAAAATAAGACATAAGTATGCAAAACATTTAAAATGATTATTTAAAAATAATATGTCTAACAGGGTGGAACACGATAACAGTGCATGAGTCATTGTCCTGCATGGTTTGCCACCAGTAATATGTGGAACTGCACCTATATAATACTGTTTTATATATATAAAATATTTATACATACATATATGTATATAGAATTTGCAATATACACTAAATACTATTTATTCTATTAGAATTTCCACCTTGTTAGGTTTATAGACCTAACAGGGTGGAATATTCTTAAGCTAAGTTAGCCGTAGCTCTTTGAGTGATCACCATTTAACTAGCTAACCTCATGGTCGTGAGCTCACAAGCTCAGCTGCTTTCACAGCATTCATTGTCTTCAAAGAGTTCGCTGTTTTCAGGCTGTACAATAGGTGAGGGCGCTCCATCCATTGAGTGTGCACAACAGGAATGCACTAATCACCTGTTTGTGTACCGCTATTATCCCTGAGTGCTTCAGCACTAAAGTAAGAGGGCAATTTGTGACACGGGTGTGACACTGCGTCTTTTTCAGGATGTTCACCGCTCTCTTGGGACCCAGAGATATTGGAAACAGCTCTTTTATTAAGGTTTTGGGTACCACTGGCCTCTGCCACAACAAAACAAACAAGAACAAAGAATTCTCCACCAGCCCTCCTCTGAGGGAAGGAGTGGTGTAGAACTGTAGAACTTTCCCCTCCATCTCTGGGTCTCCCGTCTCAGAGTTGCTTTGCCTTCTGCTTGCCACCTGGCTTTGCAGCAGCCTGGATGGGCTGGGTGGACTTCCTGTGACCGGCTCCACACTGTAGCCCGGATGGAGGCTGCTACTGAGCTTTAGCCGGAGTGGAGGATGGTTTTGAATTTGTTCAAATGCAGGATTGCGGCCCCACTGAAATCTTTTCAGAGGCTCCTGGGGCATATGCACATATTTCAGCACTGGCTTTATGACCGAGTCCAGAGATGGGCGTGGCAGATTGGCACATACTGGGTTTCGATAACCCGTCACTGTCGCCAAACTTTCAGCCTGTGGTCGGACCCTACATTTCTACAGGCAGCAGTTCACCTAGAAGAAGTGTCCAGGCATGCTGTGGTCTTCACAGATGCCTCTGTCACCAACTGGGGGGGCCACGTACAACGTTCATGCAGTCTCGGGTCTGTGGACGGGGCCTCAACTGCATTGGCACATCAACTGTCTCGAGTTGTTAGTAGTACCTCTTGTGCAGGGCCGCCTCAAATCGCCACTACTAGGCAAGCACGTCCAGATGGGATGAATATGTTCTAGGTGATCTACCCCAAGTGGTAGTAGACACCGTCACTTCAGCTAGAGCCCTGTCTACGAGGCGCCTCTATGCTTTCAAGTGGAACCTGTTCGTAGTGTTTCCTTCTCGCAATTGCAAACCGTTTCGTTGTGACATCAAAACAAAATATTAGCATATTGCTCGTCCACTGCAGACACCAGGGAAAACTTGAACCACCTCAAACACTGCAGCGGATACTGGATAGCATTGTCGAGAAGACGCTGTGCTCTACAATGTGTTTCATATTGTGTAGGTACCTGGCTAACCAGCTAACTCACGTTATTACGGTCTTACTGAAATGCTACTGTAAATCTGTTGTGGGCTGCAGTATTACCTAAAACTGTGTCTATTAATGCAGAGTGTCTGTCTTCTTACTACTTACGAATTCTAAATATAAAGGATGGAGCGAGATTTGTTTTGCAAACTTTAATGCTGGGCTAACATGCGCTGTTATTGATACAGTTCCCGCATGTGCACCGCTAAATTAGAAACACACACACAGGTTTGTTGATGGATGTAAGCTTGTTAATGCTGACGTTGAGGAATTACAGTTGAAACAACTCATAATGCACCTCAAACTGAGTATCACTGAGAAGCATCCTGCTCAAGGTTCGGGTTAAATTAGTTCTTCCAATGTTTCATCATCGATTTGGACTCACGCTGGGATTGGTGTAAATTCGATATCAGCGTTACTGTCTTTACAGTGTGTACAATCGCTGAGCTTTAGGAAGCCTCCAGACGGAGCTGGAGTTCCGTTATGGTAATGGACATTTTGCTTCCAATCACAACAGACTGGGCCATCTGACCAATCAGAGCAGAGTAGGCTCGTGAGAGGAGGGATTTAGAGAGAGAGTCAGTGAACATTGTCGTGATGTGCAATGTATATTATGAGAAAATTAAACCGTTTTTTGACCTTTGATGCATGGAAACCTGTTGTTGGAGACCTCCAAAACAAAATTAGGAAATTTTAAATAGCATGTTGAATGTATGACTCACTCATGAAGACCTGCTGGTGTAACAATGTAACTGCACTGACTGACAGCTGCAATTACGTTTCGTTTTATAGGCTCTTTAATAAGCCAAAGTATGCTAATATGGATAATGTGTTGCGTAATGAAAGAATTGAAAATAATCAAAGATATTTGATTTTTGAAAATGAACAAAGACATTTGCTTTACTGTTTTCAACCCCCATCTCTCTCCAGGAGGGCCATTTGGAATTCCTAAAGACAAAGAAATGCTGAAGGCCTGTAGGCCAAATGTGTGTCACACCTGTAGCACCGTGGGGGAAGTTTGGTCTGATTGGTCAGTTTGAATGGCTCACGTTAGGGTTTCAGTCACATGGTCAAGGAATAGATAAAAGAAGATTGTAACTGTTGCTCTGGCTCTTTTTTCTCTGGCTCTCTCTTCTTGGGGGCCTTCTCTTTGGCTCTTCTCTTCTTTGCTCTCTTCTCTTCTTTGTCTCTCTCTCTCTCTCTCTCTCTCTCTCTCTCTCTCTCTCAGGTAAATTTCATGCTAGGTACGATTAATGGTATAAGTTTTCATCATCTCATACGTTTATTTTGTAACTATTTTAAGTGTAACCATAACTAAAATTTGTCATTAAATTCTTTCAATTACAAATGATGTGCTAACTAGTTTTGATTTGGTATTGACTTTGAAGTGTTACCTATTACAATACAATATAGTCACATTATAGCAACGCTCTCCCACGTTTAGCTATTGTAACTGCGCTTATTTCCGTCGTTGGTATAAGCTGCAGTGGGTGGTAAAGACGAGAAATGTACAGTTTTCTATCATCTTGTTGATAACGTTTCTTTAGTCATTCGGCAACCCTGCAGTCAGAACCACTGTAGAGGATCCACCCTTACAGTAAGCTCTGTTTTAAAAAAGGCCTATTAAAATGTTCATCGTAAAATTTATATTTGTTATGCTCAATTAAAACAACAATTACAACATTACTGTAAATAATATAACAGGCAACATCTGTGGTATTACTTTATCTGAAAAAAAGAAAAAAAAGTTAACAGTGACAATCAACAAAGAGTTTATACACTCACCTAAAGGATTATTAGGAACACCTGTTCAATTTCTCATTAATGCAATTATCTAATCAACCAATCACATGGCAGATGCTTCAATGTATTTAGGGGTGTGGTCCTGGTCGAGACAATCTCCTGAACTCCAGACTGAATGTCAGAATGGGAAAGAAAGGTGATTTAAGCAATTTTGAGCGTGGCATGGTTGTTGGTGGTAGATGGGCCGGTCTGACAATTTGCACGAGCTCACCAAAATTGGACAGTTGAAGACTGGAAAAATGTTGCCTTGTCTGATGAGTCTTGATTTCTGTTGAGACATACAGATGGTAGAGTCAGAATTTGGCGTAAACAGAATGAGAACATGGATCCATCATGCCTTGTTACCACTGTACAGGCTGGTGGTGGTGGCGTAATGGTGTGGGGGATGTTTTCTTGGCACACTTTAGGCCCCTTAGTGCCAATTGGGCATTGTTTAAATGCCATGGCCTACCTGAGCATTGTTTCTGACCATGTCCATCCCTTTATGACCACCATGTACCCATTCTCTGATGGCTCCTTCCAGCAGGATAATGCACCATGTCACAAAGCTCAAATCATTTCAAATTGGTTTCTTGAACATGACAATGAGTTCACTGTACTAAAATGGCCCCCACAGTCACCAGATCTCAACCCAATAGAGCATCTTTGGGATGTGGTGGAACGGGAGCTTCGTGCCCTGGATGTGCATCCCACAAATCTCCATCAACTGCAAGATGCTATCCTATCAATATGGGCCAACATTTCTAAAGAATGCTTTCAGCACCTTGTTGAATCAATGCCACGTAGAATTAAGGCAGTTCTGAAGGCGAAAGGGGGTCAAACAGTATTAGTATGACGTTACTAATAATCCTTTAGGTGAGTGTATATAAAGATTGAATGATTAGGATCGGTATCAGCTGATTATGATAGTTGGTATCAGCTGCAAAAATCCTGATCGGAGCATCCCTACTAGATTCAAGATTCAAGAGTTTTATTTGTCACATACACAGTTATATACAGAATATACACCCTTCAGTGAAATGTAAACAAACAAATCAAAACTATTCGAGCTAGTACTATTAAACTAGCCTCTTGCCTGTCATCCCAGTGTTTGAGCATACACTGGAAAATTACATATTTTGGTCTAGTAGAAGCAAGTAGCAATACAAATTACAGAATCTTACATTTATTTTAAAGAAAATACACTGTAATTTACTTGCATTTTAAAACCAGAAAAAAACAGCCCACAGTGTTAGTGGTGCCAGTAAAGAGGTTCTAAAAATCTATTTCAGGATAGTTTAAAAACATCAGTGTCTGCCATGAAGAGTTGTTAACTTGTTGTTATAATTAATTTCTGTCATTAATTCCTCAGCCCGTTCATCTTCGGAACACAAATTAGGATATTTATGATGAAATCCCAGAGCTTTCTGACTCCTATAGACAATGTCATTACTACCTTTCAAGGTCCAGAAAGGTAGTAATGACATTGTTAAAATAGTTCATGTGATTTACAGTGGTTTAACCTTAATGTTATGAAGTGATGAGAATACTTCTTGTGCGCAAAAATACAAACAAAAATAATGACTTAATTCAACAATTTCTTCTTTTCCTTGTCAGTCTTGTCACATGCATGTGATGCTGATGCAGGATCCAGTCAATACAGAGCCGATTCAATGGCTCTGGACCAATACTGAGCCAGCGTTCTGACATAGAACCCAGAAGCACTGCACTGTGTTTACAATGTGAACATCAGAGACTGACAGGGAAGAGAAGAAATTGTGGAATAAAGACGTTATTTTTGTTTTTCACAGAACTGCATAACAAAACATTATGGTAGGGTGAATTCAGGGTGATTGGGACACTTTTCACAAATCATCTCAATGGCAAAAAGTGTCCCAATCACCCTGAATTCACTCTATATAAAGTCTGTGGACAGATATATTCAAATACAAAATGACAGATCAGGCAGATATTGCATGTAAAAATGCAAAATGATCAAATTATCAGTGATTAAATTCCATTCTGTTTCTCACACAATCCTCAAAAGACTTGAAATAGCTGTAGCGGTATTCGTTTAACTATAGCACATGGGTCTTATAGTTATTTTATTGTTGCTGTTTTTTTGTTTTTTTTTTTGACACAAAACACAAATCTTGTAGCATTTTTAACCTAAGTAAGCAAATCCAAAAGAGCCCTCTCTAGTTTAATGTGCATATGCAAAATCAAAATAGACCTCATTAGTTAGTTCCACTGATGGAGGTAAATTAATATTTCTTTACACAAATAAACGTTTTCTTTTTTTTTTACAAGAAGCATCAAACCAATATTGAAAATTTCCATTCCCATCTCCCAGACTAGCACAGTTCTCTCCAGACGGATCATGTGCTCTCCAGTTATCAGGTTCACTCGGCCCTCCACTGAACCAGAACCTTTAACACACAAACAATCTGGGTTTGAAAATATATTAATTTCTTGCAATAATTTTATAAAACAGCTGTAGTTTAGATTATGACGTTGTTCTTGTTGATGATGTTGTTTCACAATTTGTCAAATTATGTTATTTGTCATTTAAACTACATTGATTATTTTTGAGTAGATTTATGACAGATGCAGTAGTTCTTACTGTACTCCAGTTTCAGTGAGAGTTTGGTTATTCACCCAAACCCAGTGTCCTTCAGAATCCAGATCATTGAGACCAATCCAGTGCGTCACATTCATTTTAGCGGCCAGAAAATCCTAAGGTAGAAAATTTGGTTTGGTTATGTTACGCATCTCGTTACATACAATTCAGATGCCAAACTCATGCACAACTAGGTTAACATAATTTCCTGTAACACCACAGCTGAATACTCTGCAGGAAACAGTGGGCGGTTTTGATAATCATGTGTTTATCTTCTTCCTCTTGAGGTTCAGTCACTTGTGGTTTCATCCTTCAAGCAGGTTTTGGCCATTTTATATTTTAGTATTTTTGTGTTATTTTTTGCAGGTCAGTGCTGTCAATCTTGATCATTCCATACTCATTCAGGTCTGTTGTCATGTACTCTGTCTTTTTAAGCATTGAGGCGTAGGCTGAAAGTTGCCAGCCATTTACTCCATGCCTGGACATTCTGCTCGAGGCTGGCTTTCTCTTCAGCAGCAAGCATAACGTTGTTATGTTGCCTGCACTCTGCCTTTTGGTTCCTCGTACAGCAGCTTTACCCTTTTGATGAGTTCTTTAGGAACTTCATGGGTTCTCAGTGCATGTCAGATGGGCTCATGGGGAACATGGTCAAATGTTTTTGCAGGGGCTTTTGTTTTTCTCGATGCTTCTCAGCATTATCAAATTAGGTAATATTTATTTCCAAGATGCAGGGCTGTATAATCTCTTTATTCATTCTGCTTACATACTGTATAATATAAATTTTTTAATAATTGATCTGTCTTGCCTGTTCTGATTGGCTGGTTATGGTCACCAGATCGGCTCCTTTTGAAACACAGACATCTCGACTGCTCCACCAGTTCAGTTCATCAGAGCTGAATAAATACAGCTTTCCATGACAAGCTATCCAGCCATCCAAACAGAGATTACAAGACTGAGCTGTGAATGATGAATAAAATAGATCATAAGGGTCTAATCAAACTTGAGTCCCTTGTGCTTTCCTTGCACTTTAAAAAAGTGAAAGAGAGAGACAGATAGATGCTCTCTGCAGCAGGATGACTTTGATGAACTTACAGCCAGATTTAGAGTTGGTTCCTGTTACTTATGCCAGTTTGCATACACAAGTTTAGACAAAATGTGATGCTTCACAAAACAATGTTGTAAAAAACACAAGCCAACTCACCAACACAAAGGGAGAGCGTTTCTTTAACTCTGGTGTCACTGGTTTTAAGTTCCTCTAGTTCTCTCATAACTTGAAGAAAATGGGAAGAATAAAGTTACTCGCATGACCAGTTCAGTGAACACTACTGTTAATGAAACATGTTTGTGCTGTGTTTATTAAATATTAATGCTTTCTCACTTGTGCTGTTCATCTCTTGAGCTGATTTTAAATCGGCGAGTGTATTGACATCTGATTAAAGAGAAAACAATAGCAGCAGAAATTACAGTTTGAACAATCTGTCAGTATAAGTCAAAAGAGAGAGTATATTTTGAAGTATAAAGTTGACTAAACTAGAAAACTGTACACCTAATACTGAAATAATCTACAAAAGTTTGAATGGGTTTGTACATTAATGCTTCAGGCTGAATTAACTGCAGTTTAATATGAAGGTTTAGAGGTTTAGAAAAACTAGAGCTTTCCATTTAATATGTAAATTTAGTACAATTATATAAATATTGTATTTTTTTATTATATGTTTAAATTAACTTTAGGCATTATTTTAGGCATCAGAACAGACATTTAATTTTCAATGTAATATCCAGACAAACTTCATAGATATTGTTGGATACAGGTAATCAGGCACAGCGGGTACAAATTCACAAAGGATAACACAACAAGCCGATTAACATTTTCACGGGCCTTAAATGTCTCAAAACAATCATGCAGAGTTTGATTAACAAAAGAAAAGAAATGCTGTGTTTGACGATGCTTGCTTAATTTGCAGTTTAAAACAGCTTTGTTAGAGAAAAGTATGATTTTGAAAAATAAAATTCTGTTGCATCACTACTGAAATGTTTCTGTTCTACACTATAGATAAAGTAAATGCAGCCTGAATGCACCCTGAACAGAGAAAAGATCAGATATACTCACAAATCATCCAGAGAGCGCAGAGACCTCCGAGAGCAAAAACAAGAGAGAAACCCAGAAGAGTCAGAAGAACTTTAGTCCATTTAGGAGAAGTGACATCTCTCTCTCTTTCTTGGTTTTGAAGAGCGATACCTAGGGTCATAAATGGTCCAAAGAATATATTTTACAAAATAAGCTGGAATCTAAAATTGCTAGAAGCTATATGTCTAACCAAGCTGTGTTCTAAGTTTTAAGCTGATTTCACAAATATTTAGTCAGCAAAAAGGATTTAACGTACCCTTTTCCATTGTAAAGCAATGTCCAATTACAAAAGCGTTTTCAGAGGATGAATTATGACGCACTTATGATGATTACACAAATATGTGAAGCAAGAATCAAAGCGCAGCAAGTGTCCTGTATCAGGACACTGACTTTTAGCAGGCTTAATAGTGTGAGACAAAGCATTTTACACAGGTCTTTCTGCTGTGATAAATCTTCCTAAAATGTTCTTCCTACACTCTAAAAAATGCTGGGTTAAAATCAACCCAAGTTGGGTTGAAAATGGGCTAACCCAGTAAATGGGTTGTTTTAACCCAGCGAGTTAAATATTTGCTTAAAACAACCCAATCGTTGGGTTAGTCCATTTTCAACCCAACTTGGGTTGTTTTTAACCCAGCATTTTTTAGAGTGTACTCTCTGTCATATCATCTTAACAGATCTGAGCAGAATATATATTATATAATATCTTACCTCTGTACAGAGAGCAGTTTCCATCTGAAGCTGTTGCTGAAGGCATGTAATCAAAATTCTCGTAGATTGAATCCATTTCTTTAACCTGATCAAATGTGTGTAGGTTGAGTGTTTGCTGGAAACAAAGAAGCCACAGAAATATTACTACTGTTGTTACATGTAATATGCACAGACAGGAGAAGTAAGCAAATGGAGGAAAAAGAACAAAAAAATGTAATTGCTAGTATAAAGACTTTAAATTTTACATTTGAACTTTGATTTAAAGAATGCTGTGTCTTTACACACAATAATATGCAGTACATACTGGTGTTGAGGATGCAGTGATGCTGCTCGAGTGCGTCTGTCTGTGCTCATACTACTACTGTAGAGACATGCAGGAAGACAACCTCCAGCCTGGTCTCATCGTTAATACGTAGATATTAATACGTAACTTTCAAAGACACAAAATGTATGTTTTTGTACGTTTGGAAAGGCGCTGAAATGTAAAATATGGACGTATTGGCGACATTTAAACATAGCATTATTTAAGCATACCCTTTTTATACAGAATATTCAAAGAATAAAATGTAATGGACAGAAATGTGTAAATTTTAGTAAGAATATAGCATTAAATAAATATTTTGAGCCACTAATCCTACACCTACCCCTAAACCTACCCATAACCATTCCTCAAAACTGTACTGTTAAAAATAAAAGCATAACGGACAGACAAGTGCAATCACAATAATTAATTTTTTAATTTTTTGCAAAAATGTTAAAAGCTCTACCAAAAGTAGTTCAGCTGACGATGTGTTGCAGTCCCATTTCGTCGCAATCTGTGATGAAGCAGGTGAGAGCCAATGAGCATTGGATACCACTGCCGTAAAGCATGCCGTGACGCTTCTTTAGTGCGCGATTTTTAAAATTTTGAATTCATAACGAGTCAAGCATGCGCAGGATTTGACGTTACAGTCGCTGGCTGCTTAGAGATGAAGATCGCTGGATAAAGGGCTAATTTTGGATCTGTTCCTCGCAAACATATGGATTCTAAAGATTTGGATTACACCAAACAAATAAAACTGATGTCTTTTGTGGAATTATGTTGTGTTTTGGTGTATTTTATGATTGTATTGTCGCTGCATAGGAAAAATATTACAGTAAGTAGATGAGTAAACTGCATTTAATAAATGCGACTGAAAGCATGTAATTGATATGACAATACAATAGAATCAAAAAAAGAAATTCCACGATTTTATTATTCGTGCATGGGAGCTGCTACACAAGTTTTTAGTGCTGTCAGTACGTCAGTATTGTATGCGTTATAGTGTGACAACGTAACGTATGTTGTAGTACCACACTTTACGTAAAAATAGACACGTATTCTCATGAGATCACGCTGAAACCTCAGACTCATATCTTAAGAAAGATAGTTGTTCTATCTGGTATCTCAGTTCAATGTGAGTTCAATGTGGAAAAGTATGTACAACCCATGAAATATTTGTCCTTTTTCTACATATTTGGTCACTGGACAGTTACCAGTACTGGGTGATGTAATGCAACAAACAAGTATGACAATTTTAATAATAGATGAAAAATAGTTTGTTCATTAAAATATCTACAAAACTTCAATTGCATCCTGTGGAAAAAACAAAAAAAAAAAACATCTATGATTAAAAACAAGCTTCAGGCTAATTGTCTCTAACATCAACAAAGTGGAAATGGAAATAAAGTGCCTAACGAAATGTTTCATAATAATAAAAGTTGTATTTATTGGGTAGGTGTAGGGAGGGCTTTTATTGTCCCTTTAAGGCGGCATCTATTTAATAATTTTAATAAATATAATCATTTACACTGTTATTATTGCATCCTGTAAATGTACAACAATACTGATGTGCTGATTTTGTGCTCCAGGGTCACAAGTAGCATCTAATTACTATTTACACATATTGCAAAGAACTGCTACTTGTACATGGTGTAAATAGAATATATCACAATTTTCACTTGCTTCTTGAAACCTCAAAACATCACAGTCTATTTTGAATGCTTGATTCATAATGATGGAGGTTAACCGTTCATTGAACCACCACTGGATGTCACTGGATGGTAAAAGCTGTTAAAGGTAATAGTGGTGCAATAGTGACATTTAGGCTAGTGGAGAATAGAGGAAAAAACATTGACAGAGAACAGGTGGAAAAATTTGTTCATGCAATGCAGTCTAAATCATCATAGCATAAAAGTTCAATTATTGCAGTTACATATCCCAAACAGTCCTTTTGCATTATTTCAAGCTAATGATTAGTTATGGAAATGGTATTCCCTGGTGGCTGTGGCTCTTTCAGCAGGATAATGCTCCTGCCACAAAGCAAAAATGGTTCAGGAATGGTTTGAGGCGTTCACTTGGCCTCCAAATTCTCCAGATCTCAATCCAATCGAGCATCTGTGGGATGTGCTGAACAAACAAGTCCAAACCATGGAGGCCCCACCTCGCAACTTACAGGACTTAAAGGATCTGCTGCTAACATCTTGGTACCAGATACCACAGCACACATTCAGGGGTCTAGTGGAGTCCATGCCTCGATGGGTCAGGACTGTTTTAGCAGCAAAAGGTGGATCAACACAATATTAGAACATAATGTTATGCCTGATCAGTGTATAATATATATATATATATATATATATATATATATATATATATATATATATATATATATATATATATATATATATATATATATATATATATATATATATATATATATATATATATATATATATATATATTATATATATATATAAAAATATAAATAATATACCAGTGGTGTGCAGTATATATACCTGGTCTAAAGTCAATGGTGCAGTCCATTTCAGTTGCCTGCAATAGCAACGTGCCAACAATGCGCCTGAACACACCTGGTTTTCAGACCAGCATGCCCATGGGCACACAAATGGTCACGAATGCATTTGCTATTTAAATGACATGGTGCTGGATGTGAGAAAGATAACTGTGTTGGGCTGAAACTAGCAAAAAACACTTTTTGCATCTGGTCTGGCGCCGTATTATAGGGTCCATGATAGGGTCCATAATGTTAATGTACCTAATGTAACTACCAAAATCTGCCTTTTACTTTAAAAAGTGTACCAATAACCACCACAATAATACTATAGTGGCACTGGCACAATAGAAAGCCACATGATGCATCAGAGTGCATTGTAAACGGCCTGTTCATAAAACAGTCAATATTCCTTCACTGATAACAAAAATATATTTTTTTATATAAATCATATATGACATGTAACACAGGGACTTCTGGGTGGGAATGTCCTTTTTTTTTACTGTAAATTATATGGTAATTCATAGTTTTTACTTGCAAAACCCATACATTGACAGTATTTAAACTGTAAAATTTCATGTGATGCTAAACAATTTATATATTTTTCACTGATAAGGTAACGTCTCGTTCCCTGAACTGACCGACGAATTGGGATCTATTTTCAGAGACCAATCTACTTCGAGTGTTTACAAGCGAGCCAATAATCATTGGCATGCGGTCCCCACTCTGCCCACAAAGCGGGTATAAATATGGAAGCGGAAGTACCGCATACCGCTTTTTTCAACTGAGGAGCTGAGACTAGTGACTCAGCCTTCAGCTGAAGCACAGCACCTGGCGACGTACGTCTCCGTTCCCTCCTTCAGGGAATGAGGGTTACATACGTAACCGAGACGTCCCCTTTCAGTTGGTCACGTTCGATGTACGTCGGAACAGACCGACGAATTGGGATCCCCATCAACACGCCAGGGATGCTGGCCCTTCCAGCGCCCTGCTTGAGCTCACTGGACCACTCCTAAGTTGGAGTGGGAGTCAGGGCTCCTGGCAGGGAAGGTCAGTCACTGCTGTTCCTGCAAGACCCACTCAGTATGACTATTGGATAACACTGGGAAAGCGTGCCCATCTCAGGGAGGTGGTACGCTGCGGAGCTACATCCTTCAACAGAAGGAGAGGTGGCAGATTACACATAAGGAGTAACCTATCAGGGTAGTGCAACATATGGCAGTCTCTGGTGTGGATCCAACCTGGTCCCGGGGGGAAAGAGCACCGCAGGAGACGACTTTTGTCAAGGGAAAGACACAGGGCTAGCCGAGTAGGGTAGCTGGTACCGTGGAAGAATACACATATGGGGTTGCCATTATGGAACCGCTACATATGGAAACCCAGCCTCTACACACGTTCCACAAGCATACGGGTGCAGGCCTGGCATCAGACGGCTGCAACGTCTGACACTGAAGGGGTGACGGAGGATCTCACAGGGTTAGCCGTTTCCGGGGAACACAACTGGAGAGAATGGACACACATATCCGGCCCAGAGGGCGGGAGTGGCGTTGCAAGCCGACTAGAACGGGCACTTAGCGCTACTGGCCACTAGGGGCGAGGATGTGGGAAGATACCGGCTCTACACAGAGGCTATAGAATCTAGCAAACGTGTTAGGTGTCGCCCAGCACACAACTCTTGGGACTGGTAAGCCAAGATGATAGCATCCACTATCCAGTGGGCTAACCTCTGCTTGGAGACAGCCTTTCCCTTCTGCTGGCCTCCATAACAGACGAAGAGCTGCTCTGAGGTTCTAAAGCTTTGAGTCCAGTCGACGTAAACGCAAAGAGCGCAGACAGGACACAACAAAGCCAGGACTGGGTCTGCCTCCTCCGAAGGCAGCGCTTGCAGGTTCACCACCTGGTCCCGAAAGGGAGTGGTGGGAACCTTGGGCACGTATCCAGGCTGGGGTCTCAGGACAACGTGAGAGTTGGCCGGCCCGAATTCTAGGCATGATTTGTTGACCGAAAGTGCGTGCAGGTCCCCTACCCTCTTGATTGAGGCCAATGCAGTCAGGAGCACTGTCTTGAAGGACATGATGTTTACCTCTACAGACTGCAATGGCTCAAAGGGAGGACCCTGAAGTGCTCTGAGCACCAGGGCTAAGTCCCAAGAGGGTACCGTGGTTGGATGAGGAGGATTCAGTCTCCTCGCACCTCTAAGGAACCTGACGATTAAGTCGTGCTTCCCCAAGGACTTGCCTTCCACTGCATCGTGATACGCCGCTATTGCCGCAACGTACACTTTGAGGGTGGAGGGAGAAAGCCTTCGCCAACACCCACACCAACGAAGCAGTGGAATCCTCTCTAGCAGACTCGTAGTAACTCCACATGCCAATGATTATTGGCTCGTTTGTAAACACTCGAAGTAGATTGGTCTCCGAAAATAGATCCCAATTCATCGGTCAGTTCCGATGCCAAACGTGACCGACTGAAAGGGAACTTAAATTAACATGTTTTACTGTAGCATTTTTACAGTATTTTTCTGTAAAAATAATAAATTCAAAAATTAAACTGCATGCTACAATGTCAAATATTGAGAAAGTGACAATACATTCTTCAAAATGAACGCCCAAACACGTGAGAAGTTTGTTTGGAAGACATGAAAATACGCAAATGCCAGAATTGTATTTTTTGAGAACTATTCAGGAGGAGTGAATTAAACGGCTGCAGCAGATTCGCAAACCAATCTTTTCTTTTCAAAACAGAAAGCATCTGTCCAGAAATCTGTTTCTCCCCCTGGATGTCCCAGACTAGCACAGTCTTCCCCGGCCGGATCTTCTTGTGTCCAGTTATCAGGCTCGTTGAGTCCATTCTCTCGTTTCATCCAGAATCTGCAGAAAGAAATGCATTATTACACTTCTTTTTTCATGACATGTTGCTCCAAGAACACATATTTATGCAAAATAGATACAGTGTATAGACACATTGCATTGAATGGGAAAATCCATGTATAGCCATTGTAAAATGGTATATTAATTAATGCTGATATATCGTTCATAACATAGTTGAGAATTATCTTTAACCAAACTTTGTTTAAAGATAATTCTCAACTATGTTATGAACGATATATCAGCATCAAAATCCTGAAACCTAAAAATTGATTGGTGAATGAAAAAAAAAAAAAAAAAAAAAAAAATCTATTGTTTTTTGCCTATGCATGTAATTTTAAGTCCTGGTGTCCACTACAGAGGACATAGCATAACATGAATAAAACATAATTTTTCAAAAATATTTTTTTGGTATGCTCTAAAGCAGGGGTACACAGTTTAGCTCCGACTTGCCTCAACACACCTGTCTGGAAGTTTCTATGCCTAATAAGACCTCGATTAGCTGGTTCAGGTGTGTTCCATTGGAGTTGGAGCTAAACTCTGCAGGACAGTGACCCTCCAGGAACAAGATTGGACACCCCTGCTCTAAACAATGTAATAACATGAAAAAAATACTTCTCTTACTCTACTGAATCATTAAGTGGCTGGTTGTTCACCCAAACCCAGTGACCCTCAGTGTCCAGATCATTGAGACCAATCCAGTGCGTCACTTTAACTTTAGAGGTGAGAAAATCCTGATGGAGAAAATTTTTTTATCATCTTGTGATATATTATAATGCATATAAGGTTTAGAGCAGAGAAATAGCCTAATGTCTGTGAAATCAAAATTGGCTGTTTATTTTAGTAATCTTTTGGCAATGAATACATTAAAAAGTAATAACATGCTCCACTGCTGAAACTACTTTCCTTTTGAGATATCATGCATCAAATTGAAGGCTTTTGACATGTTTGGTTGTTTGACTGTGCCTGGTTGTTTCTTCACAAGTCTTTTGAACAAGATGCTAACTTTCACTCGATCTGCTGACACCATCAGAGACTTCATTAAACCATGATCATCTTATACTGTACTTGGCATTGTGTACAGCAAATATTGTCTCTTATGACAAATTGTTTGGGATGTTTCTAATTTCTTTGGAAAAAAAATTGTCTACCTTTTTTGTGTAATTCGGAAATACATCATGTTACAGAAGTAAAAAGGATTAATATGCTGTATATGAAGAACACACCTGCTCTTCTTGGCTGTTTATGATCACTAGATGTCCTCCTAGACTCACACAGTGATCTCGACTCTGTGTCCAGTTCATCTTGACCGTAGAGAAGTAGTAGCACTTTCCCCCAGAGTGAATCCAGTGGACGGCACAAAGTGCACAACCTGTGCTGGCTTTAGTGAAAGAGAGACAATTCAGTTAATTAATTATTTTCTCTTAATTTTAATCATTGTGCTTATTTAAGATATTTAAGATTTGAGCCTTGTGCAAAGTTAAAGACGTACAGTTTAATCTGTTCAGCTTTCTAAGTGTCTCCTCATGCTGGCTGTGAAGTGCATCAAACTGTTCTTTGTAATCTGCATGACAAGGCCAAAAACAAACACAATCAGGATGAGATGAGAATGATCCATTCTTCAGGCCATGATACTCTTGAAGTTAATCAAAGTTTGGTTCAGTGTGCAGAACACTTTGTCTAAGCCTGTGTTGTGTGTGAATTAGAAATGCAGTCTGGTGTAAATGTCTGTAAGCTCTCTCACCATGACTGGTTAAAATAAATTTTTGAAGAGAGGGAGAAAACAAGTAAAGTGGTTCAAAGAAATAATCTTTACTGAACAAAAATAAATGAGTTCAGAATTATTAGCATGCACTTTCTCCAAGCCTTTTGGTTTGTATGAATCTGAATGTAACAGAACTTACTGGTGTAGTTGTCTTTAAGCTCTCTCACCATGACTGAGACAGAAACATACAGAAGCAGTTATGAAAAGGAAGAAAAAACAAGTGGTTGGAGAAATATTGAAGTGGGTTGAGAAGGTTAAATCAAAAATAGTTCAAGCTAAAATTAACATAACGCACTCTGGTTAATGTGCAGGCGTTCTCTAACTCTGGTGTAGTTGTCTGTAAGTTCCTCAAGCTCCCTCGCCATGACTGGTACATAAACAGTTATGAAGATGAAAATGGAGAAAAGAAAACAGACAGTCACTCATGTAGTCATTTGTCTTTGTGCACTGTGAATGAAACAGTTACTGTACTGATGCATGAAACATTTTACTCACTTGTGCCATTAGTTTGCTGGGAAGACAGTTGCATTGAAACACTGCTATCTGATTAAAGACGAAACATAAACAGTAGCATCACACTGAGGTATTTATATTTGTGTGTGTGTGTGTGTGTGTGTGTGTGCTTGTTTATGTGATTTATGAGGACACAAATTTGAATAATGACATGGGTATTACAACATAAGTGTGGTTTATGAGGACATTTCATATTCATATTTCAAATAGCTTTAAAACACACTAAACAATGTTTTATTAAAAATGGCTTTTATCACCTAAAGGATTTTTTCAAAAGGCTTATAAATCATACAGAATAAGTTTTTTTTGGGAGAAAGTAAAAATGTGCAGTTTCCTGTGAATGGGTAGGGGTAGTGTAGGGGGGATAGAAAATACGGTTTGTACAGTGTAAAAACCATTACGCCTATGGAATGTCCCCACAATTCACAAAAACAAACGTATGTGTGTGTGTGTTGTACTCACACAGTATCCCAAGAATACAGAGAACTCCAAGAGCAAAAACAAGACAGACAGCAAAAGCAATCAGAAGAACTTTAGTCCACTTAGGGGGATGGACTTGCCTCTCTTTTTCTTGCTCTTCAGTAAAGTTACCTGGGGTCAGAAATTTGATGAGATGTTATTTCTGAAAAACTGAACCCTTGAATCAGCACAGAATTTTAGTCTGTAACTATTGCTGAATTTACATTTAGCTAACTTCTGTATTTATTTATTTTTTTTACAAAATGCATTTTCATTGTGTGACAACTACCCCAACCAGACATTTTATGAATTGTACTCTTGTCCTGAGAACTCAGTTTTTAAGTTTCATTTAAAATATACCTTCATATTTGCAGTTGACTCTTGTCTGAATGTTTGCGATGATTATTGGTACTCAAAATAAATGGGAAAGAAAGGTGATTTAAGCAATTTGAGCGTGGCATGGTTGTTGGTGCCAGACGGGCCGGTCTGAGTATTTCACAATCTGCTCAGTTACTGGGATTTTCACGCACAACCATTTCTAGGGTTTACAAAGAATGGTGTGAAAAGGAAAAACATCCAGTATTGCGGCAGTCATGTGGGCGAAAATGCCTTGTTGATGCTAGAGGTCAGAGGAGAATGGGCCGACTGATTCAAGCTGATAGAAGAGCAACTTTGACTGAAATAACCACTCGTTACAACCGAGGTATGCAGCAAAGCATTTGTGAAGCCACAACACACACAACCTTGAGGCGGATGGGCTACAACAGCAGAAGACCCCACCAGGTACCACTCATCTCCACTACAAATAGGAAAAAGAGGCTACAATTTGCACAAGCTCACCAAATTTGGACAAAATGTTGCCTGGTCTGCTGAGTCTCGATTTCTGTTGAGACATTCAGATGGTAGAGTCAGAATTTAGCGTAAACAGAATGAGAACATGGATCCATCATGCCTTGTTACCACTGTGCAGGCTGCTGGTGGTGGTGTAATGGTGTGGGGGATGTTTTCTTGGCACACTTTAGGCCCCTTAGTGCCAATTGGGCATCATTTAAATGCCTACCTGAGCATTGTTTCTGACCATGTCCATCCCTTTATGACCACCATGTACCCATTCTCTGATGGCTACTTCCAGCCGGATAATGCGCCATGTCACAAAGCTCGAATCATTTCAAATCGGTTTCTTGAACATGACAATGAGTTCACTGTACTAAAATGGCCCCCACAGTCACCAGATCTCAACCCAATAGAGCATCTTTGGGATGTGGTGGAACGGGAGCTTCGTGCCCTGGATGTGCATCCCACAAATCTCCATCAACTGCAAGATGCTATCCTATCAATATGGGCCAACATTTCTAAAGAATGCTTTCAGCACCTTGTTGAATCAATGCCACGTAGAATTAAGGCAGTTCTGAAGGCGAAAGGGGGTCAAACACAGTATTAGTATGACATTACTAATAATCCTTTAGGTGAGTGTATATATTACTGTTTTTCATAGCACCTTGAGAACATAAACACTTACACCAGAAGCCAAGAGATAAAGTTCACAGCAGTTCTCACTTCATTGTTGCTTTAGCCAGTATATCTAAATACATGCTAAATACATTTGTGGTTTTGGCAGATGCTTTCATCTAAAACATATTGTATTGCTTTAAACATTGCATGTGAACTCTTTCTGCTTTCTGAAAAACTGACCTTGATGTTAGTATCATCATGATCTTCTGTTTGTGCTACAGGAAGACATCGCTTTTTTATTGAAATGACAGTGATGATTGATTCCCAGGAATGCGTATGAATGGGTAGAATGTATACCTTGAATTCAATGTCGCTTTGGACAAAAGCATCTGCCAAGTGTGTCATTGTTGAATGAACATACACACTTCAAAAGGCTTCAAAAGGTGACCAATGACATAGAACCATTTTTAATTCCCGAAAGAAGCTTGTGAACAATTCTCAAAATAACAGTTTTTTTCTTAGTGTCAAGACAATTTTAATAATCTGAAGAACTGTTTGTGGAATGGAATGATTCCATGAATGTTAAAGGTTCTTAATGGAATCATCAATGCCAATAAGTAACATTTATCTTTAAGAGTTTACAAATGAAAACCTCATACACCATTACTACAGTGCTAAATCATTAAAACAGAAATGAATGCATACTGATAATATCCCAGCCTTACCTTTGTGCTGAGAGCAGTTTTCATCTGAAGCAACTGTTGAAAGTATGAAATCAAAATTTTCATAGTCTGAATCCATTTCATAAGCCTGACAGAAGACGCGTCTGCGGAGACTTGAGTGCTGCTCGAGTTTATTCAGAATAAGGAAGTCACATAAAATGTCTTTCACATGAATACAGACAGGAAATAATGTTTGTTTTTTAAATATGAATTAAAATATTATTATTATTTAATGATATTTAATGTTTAAATATGTCATGATTAAGCATAAAATCTTAAAATCAACAGATCGTGACACCTTCTAAAATACTGATTTGACAGTCATTCAGAGGGAGCTGTGCATTCCAACACTTTTTTTTTTTTGCAATCATTATATAAACAGCAAAAATTGTGTAATGTTTTAGTCAAAATTGTTTTTGGAGGTGTGAAATTAATTATAAATCACCTGCTTTTGATGTCACAGAGTTTGGGAACTATCACTTAAATAATATATTAACTTCTTGTTATTACCAACCATGTTGTACTTAAGAAGGTTCAGGGGAAAATACTCGGACATTTAATTTTTCTTTATTTTGTTAAACCTTATGACTTAAAATACAGAATTGAAATTTAAAACAATTCAACAGATTTTTATGAAACACATCCAGCTACTTTTTTTAAGAAAACAAAACAAAATAAGTAGTTCATAACGTAACATAACGTAACGTAACGTAACATAACATAACAGTATATGTGGCAAGCAGGGAGGGCCCGAGAGCTGTGGGAAAGGAGTGAGGCCGGTGGTGTGATTGTTAATGAGTGTCACCTGTGCACCACACCAGTTTTATATCTCTCAAGGAGGAGCTTGGGGAGGATAAAAGGAGAAGTGACGAAGGACGAGGAGAGGACCAGGCCTGGACTTTACTTGTTTTTTGTTTATGTCTGTGCGGCAGACGTTTCGTTTTGTTGTTTGCAGTGTTGGGCTAGTTACTAGTTACTTATTTTAAAAGTAATTGAATTACTTTACCAATAATGTATATCAAAAGTAATTAGTTACTAGGGAAGATAACTTTTAAGTTACTTTTATGTCTGATTTTTAAATGTAAATATGAACAGTACTGAACAGGCAAACACAATAAACATAATTTTTAGACCCATTTATTGTAATCAACAGGGCAACAGGCCTTCAAATCAAGCAGTAGTACAAAAGTTCCCTTTAACACTTGAAACGAAATGACAGGTTAACAGGTTCATTTAACAGGTTTTTATTTTATTAATTTTTTTAACCACATTAGGCCCAATCAAATAAAAGGGATTGGCCTACAGTATTAACACTAATTACAAGAGAAAACAAAGGTGCCTTGAGGTGCTGCCTATAGGCTAATTGAATATGTGATTTAACAAAAGCTTAACAAAATGCTTTAACAAACATGCCTCATAAGGCAAAGCTAAATAGAGATAAGATTCTCAACAAAAGTTAAAATGAGCTAACAAGTCTCATCTCTTAAAGCTTATCGTTCTGAAAAGCGCGGCGTGCTCTGATTGGCCAGCGATCCAGTGCATTGTGCCAGAGTACCTAATGCGTCTGACGGAAATGTCACGCTTCTTACCATATTTGGAACATCAGCTCCCAAAGTAAAGCAATATTGACAGATGATAATTTGATCGCGATGATGCCGATGATCAAACTGATCAATCAACATTGACAGCGCAACTGGACCAGAAAGTATCAGACTGGCAAGTTTGCATTTGTTATTGTAGAAACAACAAAGACATAGAAACTGTCTGTGCTCTCCCAGGTGCTAGAAACAGTCCTCCGAAAAATGCAGAGCACACAGTCGAATATTTCGTTGTACTGTTCTGGAACGGTGCTGTAAATAAAACTTAGTCTCTTGTGGAAGGCCAAACAAAGTAGACATGGCGGCGCGGGCAGCAAGAGTACTACAGCGACAATTAACTTCTTGTATGCAAGCATTCATTTTTCACAAAAGAGAGTAACATGAGTAATGAGCATTTCAGTAATTGCAATTGTGTTTCTTGATTTAAAAAAATATTTTGTTACATGCGCGTTACAGTAACAAATTACTTTGCAACGTGTTTCTCCCAACACTGGTTGTTTGTTTATTTTGATATTAAACTGTTTGAACGTTCACTGGTTCCCACCTCCTCCTTCCCTGAGCTTTAACTTTGTTACACTGGTGCCGAAACCCAGAAGGAAGCTGTCAAAGACCCCTCACTGCTGGAAATCTACTGTGAGAATCTACCGCCATGGATGATGCAGGCGTTGGGCTGGAGTGAGGTGTCTTGTATGTGATGACAGTAAAGGACCAGGCCTGGACTTTACGTTTAGCTATAGCACACAGGTCTTATGCTTACTGAAGTAACTTCTTGCTGTTGTTTTAAACACGGAACAGATCTAACCACAAGGTTTCATATGATACTAAAGCTTCAAACTGACTGCAAGATGATGTTTTTTTTTTTTTTTTTTTTTGAGGAATCAAAACAAAGCTTTTGTATTAACAGGAATAGTCTGCTTTAGCGCTTATACTGTAGATTAAAGTGTAAAGAGAGGATAAATTATAATTAGACAGGATGCATTATAATGGAACTTTCAATTCACTGGAGAACCAATACAGCATTTTTACCTTGACATGAGTAAGAAAATTCCCTCTAGGTTTATGTGCATATGCAAAATCTAAATAGATCTCATTAATTAGTTCCACTGATGGAGGTATATTAATATTCCTTCTCACAGATAAACATTTTCTCTGTTTTACAAGAAGAATCAAACCAAGATTGATGTGTGTGTTAGCGAGAGCAAATTAACATAAACATAGGCATGCTGTAGAATTATTAAAATCACAAAAATGTTCTTAGTTGTATGTAAGTGGATGGTTGTTTCAAAACACGTTTACAACCTACCCCACCACTGTCACTCGTTGTTTAGCTAGCTGTATTAGCATGGTGCGTTGAAATTAGCAGGAGGTTGAAACACCATTCTTTACTAGAGCAACTACACTTTGACCTGATTTAACTCATACAACATTATCTACAACGGTAGAAGCACTAAACAAAAATTTTTTTTTTTTTTTTTTTTTACTTTTAAAAAAAGAATTAGATTTTCTGTTGTAGCTTCAGGAGAGATTGTGTGTGTGTATATATATATATATATATATATATATATATATATATATATATATATATATATATATATATATAAAAAATGAATAATTTTCCCTTTTCCCACAATGAAAAAAAAACCAAGATGGTGCCGCCGTGTTCGGTCACCGTTCAGGTCACTCCACGAAGACTGTGCTTTTATTTATTATTTTACTTTCTTTTGCTCTCAATTTTTACAAATTTGTCATCTGCATTGATCCGCTATGACAGCAAACACTTTTGGACATTGGTTACCTCTTCACTGATCCTCTGTGGCCATCTGAGATTCATAGGAATTTCGAGTTGAACAATGGCCAGAGTCGACGGCGAAGAATCAAGAAACACCGCAGGAAATGCGCGGGTCTCCGCAACAGACTGTGAAAATGGGCTTTCAGCCCACCTCTCCAGAGCATCCTGTTCGCAAATGTCCAATCCTTGGAAAATAAGATGGACGATCTCAGAGCCAGGATAAGTTTTCAATGGGACATGAGAGACTGTAACATCTATTGTTTGTCTGAAACATGGCTCACGCTCACGGTCCCGGACACAGCTGTGACGCTGTCGGAGAACTTCTCTGTTTTTCGATACATCTGTGGTCCCCACCTCCTTCAAAAAAATCCACTATCATCCCTGTCCCTAAGAACAGTAAAGCCTCTTACCTAAATGACTATCGTCCAGTGGCTCTCACGTCTATAGTCATGAAGGTCTTTGAGAGACTCATTAAAAACACCATTTGCGCCTTCATTCCTGACACTTTAGACCCTCTTCAGTTTGCCTATCATCCCAATAGAGCGACGGAAGATGCCATCTCTCATGTCCTCCACTCCTCCCTCACTCACATCGACAGCAAAAGTGGGAACTACGTAAGGCTACTATTTATTGACTATAGCTCAGCCTTTAACACCATAGTTCCCATTAAGCTAACCGCCAAACTCCTGGATCTCGGCCTGAATTCTTCTCTCTGCCACTGGATTGAAGACTTCCTCACTGGCAGGCCTCAGGTGGTGAGAATAGGCCAGTCCACCTCCATCACCCTGAGTGTGGGAGCTCCACAGGGCTGTGTCCTGAGTCCCCTGCTCTACTCTCTCTACACGCATGACTGTTTGTCCACACACAGCTCCACCTCTATCATCAAATTTGCTGATGATACTGTTGTCCTGGGCCTCATTTCCAACAACGATACGGCATACTTGGACGAGGTGGAGCATCTAACATCATGGTGCCAGGACAACTGTCTCTCTCTGAATGTTGGCAAGACCAAAGAACTGATTGTGGACTTCAGGAAGAGACAGCAACGGACATACTCCCCTCTCATGATCAGCGGGTCACCAGTGGAGAGAGTGAGCAGCTTCAAGTACCTGGGTGTAAACATCTCCGAGGACCTGACCTGGACTGCACACATCAGACACAGGTGAAAAAAGCCAGGCAAAGACTGTACCACCTTCACCAGCTGAGGAAATTCAGGGTTTCACCAGCTATCCTGAAAACTATCTATTTAGGGGCGATAGAAAGTGTATTAACTCAGTGCATCACAGCGTGGTATGGGAACGGCACCAGTCATGACTGCAAAGAGTCGTGCACTTATCCGAGCATATCTCAGGGTCATCTCTCCCGTCTCTGCAGGACGTCTACACTAAACGCTGCAAAGGTAGAGCTATAAAAATCACCCTGCAAACCCTCATTTCACGCTACTGCCATCTGGTAAGCACTTTCAAAGCCTGAGGGCCAAAACTGAGAGACTCAGGAGGAGCTTCTTCCCCCAGGCCATCAGACTCCTGAACTCACTTTTGACCCTAGTCACTTAACATCATGTGACTTCACTTCAGGATAAACATTGACATATTGACATTGCACTGCACTGCACTTTCTGTTCTCGTTACTGTGTAACAACCTGTTATAAACCTGTTTGCACATTTCTGTTAACCACATATTTATAAGTCTACAGTTCAGTCACTGCACAGTTTATTTCACTTATGTTATTCCACTTCTTTATTTATTATCTTTTTTTCTACTTGATTTATTTATAATTCTACAGATATATATATATATATATATATATAATTATTAGTACTTTTTATTCTATTTCTATTATAATTTCCTCCTTGTTTTTAACTGTGAATTTGCACAGTCCATGGAGTGGACCTGTTTACATTTCACTGCCGGTTGTATATTCTGTATATATCCGTGTATGTGACAAATAAAACTCTCTTGAATCTTGAATCTCTCTTTTCTGGGAATCTAAACATTTCTTTTATCTATAGGGTGGAGTAACAGCTATATAAACGTACTGTTCATAATGCCAAATTCACTATTCTTTGGGGCTCTTGATTGACACTGAGGACATGCCTTGCCATAATTTCTCCAAAATCTGCCCAGCACTTGTCCAGTGAGAACGTTATAGGATATTAGGCTGCTATAGAATTGTGCCTCGTAGGTGACGCTCAATCATGCACCGGTCTCCCACGTCTCTCGCTCGTCCACCTCGCCACAAGGATATTACTCTTGACCATTGACAATAATATCCTAATATTGATCCAACACTAAGAGCATGTAGCAACAAACCGTATGATTAAGGACTCCAGTTTATAAGCATAAAATACAAACATCACATGTAATACAAACAAGACTTTATTATCTAGACTAAATGCTACAAACATTCAAATTGTTTAGCTTAGACATGAAATTATGGTAGTATTTGAAGGTACATTCAGTTTTTAATCACACACCTCAGTGACAAGGGGTTTGTGATACTTCATGCATCAATTAAGAAAGATTAAGCTTGATATTTGCATGCCTTGCCTGTTTGAAAAAAAAGTGTCCTGATGCAATTTGTTGAAGCTTTGCTGAAGTATTGATGAGCGAGTACAGGATTGATGCAGAAGGTCTTTGATAAATGAAAAGGTGTCTGTCAAGGTCTTCTTCTAGTCGGGATTATCATCATCATCATCATCATCATCATCATCCATCATCATGTCAGAACATATAACTCTCCCAGACTCTCCTCCCTACTTTAACCGTGAGCGAGCCAATGAGAAGTTTGAAGAAAGTTGACTCTTTGTCTTCCAGCATGGTGCTTTGCATACATTAAAAAATATAAAATTGGATGTTAAAGGTGAACTGATTAATTTTCAATGTTTGACAGCTGCTAAAGGTAGAGGTTGCTGCAATAATGACAGCCAGTGGAGAATGGAGAGAGAGAGAAAAAAAAAAAAACACTATAACAAGACAAATGAGTTCATGCACTGCAGTCTAAATCTTACAGTCATTGGAAAATTGTCCTTCAAGATAATATTTATTCTGCTCAGAACGGCTGCCATGGATTGTTTTACATGATAACTAAAGAACTTCATTAATGCATCTTGTATTTCTAAGTTGAGAAGAGTTATTAGATATGAAAAAGCGTTTGTGTGAGCAGCTCAGAATGTTCTAGACATGTTTAAAGCAAAGAAATGTGTCAGATGTCATCAGTAAAGGGTAATGGATATTTTTTTTCACAGATAAACAACTTCTGTTTTTTACAAGAATCAAACCAACTGTCTAATTTGCCACCAGTATATCCCAGACTAGCGCAGTTTTCTCCAGAGGGATCCTCCCGTCTCCAGTTATCAGGTTCATGGTTCCATACCCATACAGCCCAGAACCTTTACAAGCAGAAACAAACATTTGACATCAACTTCATGGAATTCTAAATGTAACAGCTACTATTTGCATGCTAAACTGTGAGTGTTGTTTTTCTTTTACATTATTTTGCATTCTGAATTGTTATTGGTCTTGTACTCCTTGCATTTATTTATTATTATTTGCTAGGAAATACACATCTAGTATGTTTTATTTGCTTATTTTCAATTAGCAAATAAATAAAATTCAACAACTGAGATACTTGTCAACTGATTAATAGTACAAACCAAAAAGTTGGGACACTGTACAAATTGTGAATAAAAACAGAATGCAATGATGTGGACGTTTCAAATTTAAATATTTTATTCAGAATACAACATAGATGACATATGAAATGTTTAAACTAAGAAATTGTATCATTTTAAGGGAAAAAATAAGTTGATTTAAAATTTCATGGCATCAACACATCTCAAAAAAGTTGGGACAAGGCCATGTTTCCCACTGTGTGGCATCCCCTCTTCTTTTTCTAACAGTCTGCAAACGTCTGGGGACTGAGGAGACAAGTTGCTCAAGTTTAGGAATAGGAATGTTGACTCATTCTTGTCTAATACAGGCTTCTAGTTGCTCAACTGTCTTAGGTCTTCTTTGTCGCATCTTCCTCTTTATGATGCACCAAATGTTTTCTATGGGTGAAAGATCTGGACTGCAGGCTGGCCATTTCAGTACCCGGACCCTTCTAGTTTCAAGTTTCAAGTTTATTTATTTGTCATTACACATGTACAAGTACAGTATAACGAAATTGTAAGGTCCAACTGATTGGCCCAACGTAGGAATCCAGCAGCTGGTCGAAGGACTTCTGCGTATATGTCTTTTCTGGCGCTTCTAGAAAAATCATTTTAATTTATTAAAATGTGAAGATCCAATTTAAAATCTGACTCCATGAATAATTTTATCCGACTCCAATTCTTTGTAATTTAGTTGCATTTGTAACTTAACAGCTGATCATAAGTTTAGTTGTGATTTAATTTAGATCATTGATTTTCTTAGTATCTCTTAATTGCAAATATTCGTTCCTCCATGGGACCCGGAGTCGCTCAGAGGATAATGCTTGCGATTATAATTACATTACATTACCTCACGGACGCAAATTAGCCAGTTCTGAGATTACAGAGGATTACAGAGTGAACTATTTTACCTTTAAGTGAGTCGCACATGCTTACTCGTAACAGAACGTGTAATTTTAGCAATAGTCACGAGAGCTGTAACTTGTTAATAACAGTGACAGTCAGAAATCAGATTGTCCCTCATGCTTAGCGCCATGCTCCGGTCATGGGGTCCTCGGTATGGATCTGTCCTGACAGAAAGATTTACGGAAACTCCTACAAAACTCCACATATGACACTACTTGAATAAAGGAATTTAGACTTATACAAGATAAATCAAGATTAATGTTTATTATAGCCAGGTAAACATATCAAATAAAAGAATTTAGAAAGAATCCATAATACACAACTGATCAGCATACAATATAAAACATCATTCTAAAAACATAAAAATAGTTTCAAAGAGTCATTGTTACCTGGCAATAGAGACACACTTCAACAGCGTGGGAAGTTCTGATTACAGATGCTTCCCTGAGTGGTCTGCCCATTCCCTTTAAATACTCAACCAGAACAAAAGAACAATAAACATTTAGCACCCAAATATTTATGCAGCTTTTGGTTGAAACTTTTCTCGTGACCAAATGGTCACACCTAGCTTTGGGGGGATGACAGCAAATGTTTATAAAAAGATCTTTATGAGCATCTCCCACACCAGGGGAACAAGCTCTGTTGTCTTTATTATGACCTGTTCCTCTGATGTGGGAATGAAACCTGTTTACCAGAAACACCAAAAGTCAAAGAAAACACCTTGTGGCAGTATCTGTGAGATTTGCATGATTGTGTGGTCTCCGAGGCAGGAAGAGTGAGAGGGTCAGAACTCGGCAGGGGAGGAGATAAGATTGAGTCTTGTTTTTTCTTATTCAGATGAGTGAAGTTTTATTGTCTTAGTGCAGCTTAGATCTCTTGAGTTTGCTCTCAGGTGAAATCCATTCTTACAAAATGAAGTTTGGAGCAAGCCTCCGGGCCGCAGCCATTTCAGGCGCCGCCACACGCTTTCCAGAAATACAAGAATGCAGTTTAGCAAGCATTACATAGCAAACACAACAAAACATAACATAACACAGTACACGTGGTCACGTGATGGGATTTTTTGTATGGACTGGGGGAGGAGATAGATAAAGACAGGCAGACGGTTGTAGTGGGATCGGGTTAGGTTTGTGTATGGTGCGAGTGAGTCTGAGATTGTGTTGTGTGAGAATGTTAGCCATAACTTCAGATGTTTTCGAGTTCAGTTCTATGGTTTGTCCTTGAAGGGAGATAAGGCAGTGCACAGGGAAAGATAGCAGACCAAGCTGTCAGGCTGACCTCCCAACCGAGAGATAGGGACAAGTGAGGTTCGGGTGAGGTTCGGGTGGGGTAGTTGATTAGGTCAGGCAAATACAATTTTTTTAATCCATTTGATGATCTTCGGTAATTTGTCCGGATCATAATCAATCAGTTCTGGTCCTCAGCACTCGCGTCCGGTCCGTGCAGTTTCCCTAGACATTACGTCCAGCCTCATGGCCAGACCGGTTACAGTCCGTAAAAGTTCACCAATCTGACCCCCGATGGAGCCCACTCTTCCCTGCGTATCCGCAGTCCGGACTGCGTTGTTACGGTTCAGTTCCTCAATCTGTATCACTCTCTGATCTAATTCCTTCAAACCCCGAAGCATTCTTTAATTTCCACAGACAGCGGCTGGGTGAATTTGCTTGCAGCTGTCTTACCAATCTTCCGATAGGTCAGGGCAATCCCAAAGCCAAAGAATAGGAACCCCGCCATCAATAATCCAATCATGTATAAATCTTCCGCATCCTCCACGGACAGAGCCTCCAGGCACAGGACTTGCCAGTTGTTCCATGCGTCCATCACGTACCCTGCAGCAAAGGTCCCGTCCGGGCAGGTGGGTTCTCCCGGGGCACCCTTCCTTTGTGAGAAAATCCTATCGATCGCGCTGATTGACCAGTTAATAAATTCCATTTCAGTATTTTCAGGAGTCCAGCAAGCAGCGGGTCACAACAGCCATGATGTTGTAATTGATGCAGTATGTGGTCTGGCATTGTCATGTTGGAAAATGCTTCCCTGAAAGAGACGACGTCTGGATGGGAGCATATGATGTTCTAGAACTTGGATATACCTTTCAGCATTGATTGTGCCTTTCCAGATGTGTAAGCTGCCCATGCCACACACACTCATGCAACCCCATCCCATCAGAGATGCAGGCTTCTGAACTGAGCGCTGAGAACAACTTGGGTTGTCCTTGTCCTCTTTAGTCTGGATGACATGGCGTCCCAGTTTTCCAAAAAGAACTTCAAATTTTGATTGGTCTGACCACAGAACGGTTTTCTACTTTGCCACAGTCCATTTTAAATGAGCCTTGGCTCAGAGAAAACGCCTGCGCTTCTGGATCATGTTTAGATATGGCTTCTTTTTTGACCTATAGAGTTTTAGCTGGCAACGGTGAATGGCACGCTGGATTGTGTTCACCGACAATGTTTTCTGGAAGTATTCCTGAGCCCATGTTGTGATTTCCATTACAGTAGCATTCCTGTATGTGATGCAGTGCCGTCTAAGGGCCCGAAGATCACGGGCATCCAGTATGGTTTTCCGGCCTTGACTCTTACGCACAGAGATTGTTCCGGATTCTCTGAATCTTTGGATGATATTATGCACTGTAGATGATAACTTCAAACTCTTTGCAGTTTTTCTCTGAGAAACTCCTTTCTGATATTGCTCCAGTATTTTTGGCCGCAGCATTGGGGGAATTGGTGATCCTCTGCCCATCTTGACTTCTGAGAGACACTGCCACTCTGAGAGGCTCTTTTTATACCCAATCTTGTTGCCAATTAACCTAATAAGTTGCAAATTGGTCCTCCAGCTGTTCCTTATATGTACATTTAACTCTTCCGGACTCTTATTGCTACCTGTACCAACTTTTTTGGAATGTGTAGCTCTCATGAAATATATTATTTGGCAATATTTGGCATGCCATTTCAAAATGTCTCACTGTCAACATTTGATATGTTATCTATATTCTATTGTACAATATAAGTTTATGATATTTGTAAATTATTGCATTCTGTTTTTATTCACAATTTGTAAAGTGTCCCAACTTTTTTGGGTTTGTAGATTTATGACAGATGCAGTAGTTCT
Source organism: Paracanthobrama guichenoti (assembly GCA_018749465.1). NCBI lineage: Eukaryota > Metazoa > Chordata > Actinopteri > Cypriniformes > Gobionidae > Paracanthobrama > Paracanthobrama guichenoti. The sequence continues at coordinate 3,519,404 of CM031961.1, forward strand.
TACTGTACTCCAGTTTCATTGAGAGTTTGGTTATTCACCCAAACCCAGTGTCCTTCAGTGTCCAGATCATTGAGACCAATCCAGTGCGTCACATTAATTTTAGAGACCAGAAAGTCCAAGAAAAATCACAGGATCTGTATTGCTGTGCCCTCATAAATAAAGATGCTGGTGCAGCTTCAAGCAAACAATAGTCTTTTTTTAAACTAAATTGTGTTTTTAATAAAATGTCTCCGGCTCACCTGTTCTTCTTCACTGGTTATGGTGACCAGGTCAGCTTGTTTTGATATGCAGACATTTCTGCTGTTTGACCAGCTGAGTTTATCTTTGTAAACTTTATCTTTGAAGTAAACTTTTCCACGACTAACTATCCAGCCATCCAAGTAAGAAGACTTAGCTGTGAATATTAAAGAATAAAAATGTTTTATTAAATAAAATAAAAAAAAATTAAAAAAAATAAAATAAAAACATTTTTCCTGATGTGTAGAAACACTGTCTCACCATAGCACTCACCTTCATAAAAGGACAGCCATTGTCTCAGACTGTTGTACCTGGATGTAAGTTTCTCAAAGTTTCTTTCCATGACTGGTACAGAGAAAATGAATAGTAAAGATTTTAAAAAGGAAGCAGCCATCTCACTCACAACCCAATAGTTGAGACAAGTTGAAATCTGTAATTTCTTAATTCCCTGACATTAACACTACAAGTACTTCCTCTTTCCCATTCTCTTAGTTGCACTTTTCCTCTAAATTAAGCTTTTTTTGATTGTTTTACTTTATATTTCCTGAGATTCAGATTCTTGTTTGAGCAGTTGTTTAGTGTTTGAATCTTCTACAAATTTATAGAACACATTTGCAATAGACATTATAGAAAATGATGGAATGCTTTGGGATGTTTCGCTCACTGAATGGGCTTCATTATGAACAAAAAGGTGTCATGCACTATAGTTGATGCTTATGAAATTAATTTACTCACTTGTGCTGTAATTCTCTTGGGCAGACAGTTGCATTATGTTCTGTTGCTGCTTGTTCAAAAATGCAAAATCTGAAAGTGTATCTATTCTTAATATCTTAATAGAAAACTATAGTAGTCACATTAGCCAATATTCCATCCACTTTTTACATTGTTTTGTTATCGACAAAGTGAATATGCATCAAAATAGATTGAGAAATTTGCTGCCTTCCATCCAATTGGCCTTTAACCGATAAATGGTATGGATAAAAAAATGGGTAACACTTTACAATAAGGTTTCATTTGTTAACATTAGTTAAATGTATTAACTAACATGAACTAACCATGAGCAGTACATTTGTTACTGTATTTGTTCATCTTTGTTAATGTTAGTTAATAAAAATACAGCTGTTCATGGTTTGTTCATGTTAGCTCATGGTGCATTAACTAACGTTAACAAGATTTTATTTTATTAGTAATTGTTGAAATTAACATTAACACAGATAAATAAATGCTTTATAAGTGCAGTTCATGTTAACTAATGTAGTTAACTAACGTTAACTAATGAACCTTATTGTAAAGTGTTACATAAGTTTTGTTGTATCGCTAAAAACACTGCCCTCAAGTCGTTTCCATAGCCTACATAATTTTGCGTATATTGCAAATTATATTGTATCTTTTGCATCCCAAATATTTGTAGAATAATAAAGAATAATAAACCTGAATTAAGAAATATTAGGAAATCAGAAGATCACAGCGTAAGGATGTCTGTCAGGACTGCATGTAACTGCCTTTGTGATGAAGCCCATGGATTTGTACCAAAAAATGGTTTAGGTCTATACAGCTTTTTCGCTAGTCTTAGGGCGTGGCCACTTGAGTGACAGGTGGATTGCCACTATGCACGAGCTAGGTGGGCGTGGTTTCAGCAACCGGGCACCTCATCTCCATCTACGTCCCACCTCTTTGCCCATTTTCAGTTATCCGGGAGTGACAAGATGACAACAGCCAGCTCCGCCCACTTTAGGCTTCAAATAGGCTCTTCAGAAACCTACGGGTGACGTTACTTTTTTTTTTTTTTTGTCTATGGTTTGTACACAGGACAGCTCCTGTATGCAATTTTAGGATCCATAAAAAGTTTATGTATGGTGAAATGTTCAGTCATATAGCAACAATCTTTAAAGTCCTCATTAAATCAAAATTGACCCCATTTACTTTGTTAGCACGTTAAAGGTCTTAGGGTGAACAATTAATCCGTGCAAGTTAATACACAGACATTTTTTTTTTGTTGCAATTTTTAAAATCAAAATATGAAAAGTAACTTCCGATGTGGAAATGACGTTCCTTCTCAGAAGATGTCAGTTTGACGGCTTGGGTTTGAAAATACATAACCACTCCCCTCCAACCGTTAGTCTGCTATGAGCGCGAGATGGAGAGCGCTGAAGTAAAACCCTGCCCTCTATTCAATATTCCCCTTCACTTGGAAATTCGTCACAGCACTGAAGAAAACTCACTTGCTACTTCCAGTTCACTGGGACTTTAACGTAAGCCTTGTAATCAATCAGTCACGGTTTGACGTGGCCAAGAACATATTCAGAACATTCAAACAAAAAAAGTTATTTGTTCCCATTCAGTCGGTCACTCTCGACACCACGTCGGAGTACCGACGAATAGGAATCTCGCTCGCGAGAGCCAATCTACTTCGAGTGCAACTAAAACGAGCCAATGCACATTGGCATGCAATGATTGCACCAGGTGCTCATGCCAATCCGTGCGGGTATAAATAAGACACAGGTGATTGCATCAAATCAGCATTTTGCTTCGGCGCCGAGTGGTAGATGGTGATGTCAGCTATCACTCCTTACCTCGCAGTGACTGAAGCGGAGCCGCCTTTTGGAAGCAATCTCTTCAGTCGGTGTTGGTGTGACGGCACTGCAGCGGGTCGTGTGGTTTCGATCATCTCTCTTTGTTGTTCACAGCTGGTTCGGTACGCTAGGTGGAGAGCGCTGAAAAGCCTCTCCCACGGCTGGTAAGAGCGCCATCGTGAGAGAGAGCGTGCACGTCAGGCTGCACTACCCCCTGACTGTGTCGCCGCGACCCCTCCCCCTGCGTGCTTCAGCACCAAGGAGAGCGTCCTTCTGAAAGAGCTTGCACAGATAGAGCTTGCGTCTTTTTCAAGATGACATTCTATCTGTGTGTTTCTGGATGCGGTGGTTTCCTGTCATCAGCGCTGTATGTCGCATTTGGGCGTTCAGAACACTGAGGCAGCGCTGGTGGATGAATCATGTTCTCACTGCGGGAACATGACCATCTCGGAGTTGCGATCGAGGCTCCGTCTCGCAAGGGGCGGAGCCCCCATGCCTCTGCCTCGATCTAACCCTCCTCAGAGAGTTACTTCAGGCAGTAGCCCGGCTGATTTGAGGGTTACGCTGAGCGCGTTTCCCCCGGGGAACGCTCATCCCTCTCACACTCTGCAGCCAGTAGAGCTGCCATTGGAACGCGGTGGGCCATCCACGAGATGTGCATCATCCGTATCCTTTGGGGCTCCTCTCTAGGACCAGATGTCCATCGCTGCATCGGAGGGAGGGTCAGAACTCTCTGGAGTGGATGTGTCGGCACAGGGGGCTCCTCCGGGTAGACCCGCTGTGCCCGATACTGATCCGGAGATGATGGCTACGCTTGCCTGGGCCGCCGAGAGAGTTGGGCTCATATGGAACCCTCAGCGCCCTCAGGAACCCTCAGTTCTCAGCGCTCAGTTCCTGTTTTCCTGGAGGTGCACGAGGAGCTCACAAGGTCGTGGACGGCACCTTTTACTGCCTGAAACCGGCCCAGTGGGTCCTCCTCCCTCACCACCCTCGATGGCGGACCTGCAAAGGGATACACGCAGGTTCCTCCCATGGAACGGGCCGTTGCTATGCAATTGTACCCTAACTCCACTTCCAGGGGGAACCCGTGTCTTCCCTCCAAGGCCTGTAGGTACTCATCCGATCTGATCGGGAAGGCCTACCAGGCTTGTGGAGAGGCAGGCTCCGCCTTACACGCTATGGCGTTGTTGCAGGTCCATCACGCACTAAAGGCCCTGCACGAGGGTGGTCACAATCCCGCAATTCTTCAGGAACTGAGAACTGCAACGGACCTCATGCTTCGTGCAATGAAGGTTACAGCGCGGGTCGTGCGATGTCCACCATGGTGGTCCAGGAACGCCATCTCTGGCTGTGTCTGGCAGACCGACAAAGTCAGGTTCCTTAACTCCCCCGTCTCCCAGACTGGCCTCTTCGGCGACGCGGTCCAGAACTTTGCCCAGCAGTTCTCGGCCACACAGAAGCAGACTGAGGCGATCAGTCACATCCTGCCACGGTGGTCAGCTGCTGTCTCCACCCTGCCGCCGGCAGTGCCTCAGCCTGCTCATCGCGAGAGCGGCTGCCTGTGTCTGCCTCCGCTCCCGCGCCGCAGCAGCAGCCTCCACCCAAGCGGTGTCGCGCGCAAGCTGTGTTCCTTTTTGTTTCTGTTCCGCCACAAATTCTCAATAAAAGAACACTTTCTTCCATCTCCAGGTCCTCAGGGGGCTCGGAGAGTTGTGGCCGGTCAAACGCCGGACCACACTCATCCTCCCCCTTCGCCAGCGGGCAGCAGTGGACAACCCCCTCACGTTCCTGCTGCCCACCTGTGGAATCATGTAATTGTTGCACGGCACACTCACCTCGCTGCGGGCCGCCTCCACGAGACAGCCGCCCCAGCCCGGTACCTGGATTCCATCTCGCTGCCCCACAGTGGGTATGCCGGTGGTCCCTATGGTCCCACTTGTACGGTCCCTGGGAGCCTGGCTAGCGCTCCCCGGTCCGTCTCGCTGGCTCATTCAGACCATCAGGCTCGGCTATGTGATTCAGTTCACCCGGTGCAAGGGCGTCCACTTCACTTCGGTGAATGCTGCAGCTGCCCATGTCCTGCGTTCGGAAATCGCTGTCCTGCTGGCGAAGGATGCGATAGAGCCGGTCCCTCCAGCCCGTACTTCATTGTACCCAAGAAAACCGGTGGGTTACGGCCAATCTTGGACCTGCGAGTCCTGAATCGGAGCAGAAACGCATTTTTTTCGAATGCATCCGTCCCCAAGATTGGTTTGCAGCGATCGACCTGAAGGACGTGTACTTTCATGTCTTGATCCTTCCTCGACACAGGCCGTTTCTGCGCTTTGCGTTCAAGGGTCGAGAATATCTGTACAAAGTCCTGCCCTTCGGACTGTCCTTGTCCCCCCATGTCTTCACGAAAGTCCAGGCATGCTGTGGTTTTCACGGATGCCTCCACCATGGGCTGGGGAGCCACGTACAACGGGCATGCAGTGTCAGGGGTCTGGACGGGCCCACACCTGCATTGGCACATCAATTGCCCCAAGTTGCTAGCAGTACATCTTGCTCTGAGCCGCCTCAAAGGGCGGTTACGGTGCAAAGATGTACTTGTCCGCACGGACAACACTTTGACCGTTGCGTATATCAACCAACAAGGTGGTCTGCACTCCCGTCGCATGTCGCAACTTGCCCGCCATCTCCTCCTCTGGAGTCAGAAGTGTCTGAGGTCGCTTCGGGCCATTCATGTCCCTGGTGTGCGCAACCGTGTGGCCGACGAGCTCTCACGAGCTGCGCTCCTTGGGGAGTGGCGACTCCACCCCCAGGTGGTTCAGCTGATCTGGAGACAGTCCGGGGTGGCACAGGTCAACCTGTTAGCTTCCCCAGAAACGTCCCACTGCCAGTGGTTCTATTCGCTGACCGAGGGTACAATCAGCACGGATGCCCTTGTGCACAGCTGGCCCCAGGGGCTGCGCAAATATGCGTTTCCCCCAGTGAACCTACTTGCACAGACACTGGGAGGGAGGTCAGGGAGGACGAGGTCTTGTTGGTGGCGCCGTACTAGAACTTATGCTCCTCGCGACAGAGGAATCGGCAAAGGAGGGGCTGAGGAAGGACCTTCTGACTCAGAGATGGGGCACCCTGTGGCACCCGCGTCCAGACCTGTGGAAGCTTCATGTCTGGCCCCTGGATGGGATGCAGAGGTTCTAGGTGACTTACCCCAAGAGGTAGTTAACACCATCACTTCGGCACGTGCACCATCTACAAGACAAGCTTACACCTTGAAGTGGAACCTGTTCGTCAAGTGGTGTTCTCGCCGAGAGGACCCCCGAAGATCGTGTCTGTGCTTTCCTTCCTGCAACAAGGGTTGAAGCGTAGGCTGTTGCCCTCCACCCTCAAGGTCTATGTTGCTGCAATATCCACCAGCAGAGCTAAAGATTCTGTCTATGAAGACTTTGCTGTTGGCTGCATTGGCCTCCATCAAGAGGGTAGGGGACCTGCAGGCATTTTTGGTCGACAAATCGTGCCTAGAGTTTGGGCCGGGTACTACCCACGTGGTACTAAGACCCTGGCCTGGCTATGTGCCCAAGGTTCCTACCACTCCCTTCAGGGACCAGGTGAACCTGCAAGCGCTGCCCCCGGAGGCAGACCCAGCCCTAAGCTTTGCTCTGTCCCGTCCACACTCTGCGGATCTACATGGATAGAACTCAAAGCTTCAGAACCTCAGATCAGCTCTTTGTCTGTCACGGAGGCCAGCAGAAGGGAAAGGCTGTCTCCAAGCAGAGGATGGCCCACTGAATAGTGGATGCCATCACCTTGGCTTACCAAGCACAAGATGTGCCCTGTCCACTCAGGGTGCGAGCACACTCTACTAGAAGTGTTGCATCCTCCTGGGCGCTGGCACGTGGCGCCTCGTTGTCAGACATCTGTAGAGCTGCAGGCTGGGCGACACCCAATACGTTCGCTAGATTCTATAGCCGACGTGTAAAGCCGGTCTCCTCCTGTGTTCTCACCTCAAATGGGTAGAAGCACTGAGAGGCCCCGGCTCTTGTTGGCTTGCTGCGCTCTGGCGCTCTTAATCTCCAGAAGCAAACTCTGTGAGTCCTTCATCACCCTCGGTGCCAGGCATCACGGAACGTCGGGCATCAGGCCCCTTGCCGCTGAATCCTTGAGAACCGGTAATGGGCTGGGGTTATATGAGTGACCCTGCGGGAAGCCTGTGTCTTTCCCTTGGGAGAGCCTTCCCGTCACCGGGACTGAGCCCCCTCCTCCCTTGCGGGCTACGGCTCAGCATTGTACTCCACATAACTCCTTCGGGGTACGATGTGGCCTCCGCAGCGTCCCCTTTTCTAGGGCACACTTTCCCAGTATTATCCAATAATCACTGAGCAGGGTCATGCAGAACAGCAGTGATGGACTTCCTGGTGTGAGCCCTGTCTCATCAGGTAAGAGAGCTCAGGCAGCTCACACTGGGCACTGGAAGGGGGCAGAGGCCATGGCACTTTGGCAGGGATCCCTATTCGCCGGTACTCCGACGTGACATTGAGAGTGACCGACTGAATGGGAACATCTTGGTTACGTATGTAACCCACGCTCCCTGAAGGAGGGAACGGAGACGCCACGTCCCATCGCCATGTCCTCTGTACCCTGCTGGGGTGCCTGTCTACCTACTCGGCACCGAAGCAAAATGCTGATTTGATGCAATTACCTGTGTATCATTTATACCCGCACGGCGTGGTATGAGCACCTGGTACAATCATTGCATGCCAATGTGCATTGGCTCGTTTTAGTTACACTCGAAGTAGATTGGCTCTCGCAAGCAAGAGTCCTATTCGTCGGTACTCCGACGTGGCGTCTCCATTCCCTCTTTCAGGGAACGAGGGTTACATACGTAACCGAGACGTTCTGGTTTCAAAGTTCAGTAACATCAAATTGATCAAACAAATTCCTGCTGATTTTTTTTTTTTTCTCATTAAAATGTACACACATCATCCCATATATTGACAGAAAAACACAGAATTGTTGACGTTTTTGCAGATTTATTAAAAAAGAAAAACTGATATCACATGGTCTCAAGTATTCAGACCCTTTGCTCAGTATTTAGTAGAAGCACCCTTTTGATCTAATACAGCCATGAGTCTTTTTGGGAAAGATGCAACAAGTTTTTCACACCTGGATTTGGGGATCCTCTGCCATTCCTCCTTGCAGATCCTCTCCAGTTCTATCAGATTGGATGGTAAAAGTTGGTGGACAGCCATTTTCAGGTCTCTCCAGAGATAACCTGAGTTAAATATATGAGTGTCACAGCAAAGGGTCTGAATACTTAGGACCATGTGATATTTCAGTTTTTCTTTAATAAATCTGCAAAAATGTCAACAGTTCTGTGTTTTTCTGTCAATATGGGGTGCTGTGTGTACAATGAGAAAAAAAAAAAACTTAAATGATTTTAGCAAATCGAAAAATTTAAGGGGGTCTGAATACTTTCCGTACCCTCTATTTATTTTTTTATTTATTTATTTATTTATTTATTTAAACAACTCCTGCACAGTTTAGCTCCAGCCCTGTTCAACACACCTGCCTGTAATTATCAAGTGGTCCTGTACACACATTTCTTAATCCCAATTTTGGAATAAGGCTGTAACATAAAATGTGGAAAAAGTGAAGCGCTGTGAATGTGTCAGTTCCCTTCCAACAAAAGTGAAGAACTATAATGAAACCGAAATTACTTCCACGTAAATAAAAAAAAATACATAAAAATATGCAGCCTTACCTTTGCTTTGCCTGCATTTCTCACCTGAAGCAGCTGTGGAAAAAATGACATCTGAATTTTCATAGACTGAAGCCATTACATTAGTATGCAAGAAGACTTACACTGGTACCACTGTTAACTTGTACTTTACACTAGTAACTTGTTTGTTGGACACAAGGAAGGCACATACAAAGACAGGAAATGTGAGACGAAGAAAAAAAGGTTTAAGTTCCAGTGAACCAGCAAATGTCTGCCAGTTAATATTTCTGCTTTTTCAATATACAGCTTAAAGCTTGAAGGGGTTATTTTAATGAAACTTATGTGGAAGTACACAGGGTTTTGTTCCACAGACCCTTGTTTAGATTATTTTATTTCTTGTGTGTGTGTGTGTGTGTGTGTGTGTGTGTGTGTGTGTGTGTGTGTGTGTGTGTCGTCTTGCAGGGATGACCAAGACAAATGACTCTGTAATTAGAGGAATCTGATACCAATGTACTGCAGTATTATAAGACTTGATTGACTTTTTGAATGTTATTCAATATGTTCTTTTTCCATCACAACCACAAAAGCTTTTGAAGTGTTATTCCTTTGCTAAACACTGGAGGGTGCCATATATAAATATTGCATTCTATCTTTTGATATTTCAAAAATAATCTCTGGGCATTAGATGTAGTACCTATATCACTCCCTTCTTATTTTGGTCCCTTGCCATTATGTCAATACTATCAGGTGCATTGATCATGTTTATTTTCATCCGGTTTCAGGTTGTACTGGTCCACACTAGTTAAAAAGGCTTATAAATCAGCCAACACTTTTTTTTAGTCTAGTGTTTTGCACGTTTCTGTGATGGGTAGGTTTAGGGGTAGAGGTTGGGTAATATAGTGAAACAATAGTGACTATAGACTTTCATGCAGACTATGAAAAGCAAGATATGGACTTATATCTTTCCTTCTGGCTTTGACATCACAGCTCAGGATAGTCATTTGTAAAGAGTTTGAGGTGGAATTAGGACAAGCATTAATTAATTGCTGTAAAACACAGTGACAAAATCATGTGGTTTATGAGGATAGATGAGAACAAAATGTTAGACTTATCTGATTCCAGAAGCTTCCAAACTCTACAAAATTATATAATAATTTACTTGCCCTCAAGTTGTTCCAAACCCATAAGACTTTATTATTCTTCACAAATAAAAATATTTTTAATGAAATCTGATTTTATTGCCCTCCATTACATGTCTCTTCATCCAAAACGTTTATAGAGGGATCATAAAATATATCCATATGAATGGAGAAGCGACATGATCGCTTTATATGATGAACAGACTGACACGCGAGAATGAACCTCATTGTTTCTCACATGTCAAGCAATACTTGAGCTTCTGTTACCATATTTATGAAATACATTTCAAAGGCCTATATTAAATTTGTTCATCATATAAAGTTATACGAGAGTAATAGATGACAGAATTTTCTTTAAAAGGAATGCGTCACCTTTCATACTCCTCACTTCCCTTTAGACAGTGAAATGACTCTGATATGCCTTGCACAAGCTTTATTAGAACAGTTTACACACAGTCCCATAACAGACTCTGGGCTTCAGATATATTTGTCAAGGTACTGCATTTGTAAAAATATAAAGGAGTTAAAAGCAGGATTTTAGAATGCCAAGTTAGGATTTTGGAAGAGCTAAATAAAAGCATTGACACTTCTAATCCTACCCTGCCAAAAAAATGCAGCATAAGGTATGTTTTGCATACTGGGATCAGCTTGGTGTGCTGGTGGACCAGGATATGTTGTCTTTCGAGTGCTGGTATGATCCCAGCAAGAGCACAAAACTTGCTTATCACATTTCTTAGCGTGTGTTCATAGTTAAATAAAGACAATAAAAAAAATAAGTTATTTAATAAAGAAAAACACATTTTCCTGGCAATTCATTGACACCTGAGCATTAGTCACTTGCGGTTAACAAGCAGAACCACTAAAGATAAGAGGAACAACAAGAACAGATAAAAAGAGAAGAGATGGAGCAGAAACACAACTACAACATGACTTACAACCGCATGCACACACACACACACACACACACACACACACACACACACACACACACACACATGTTGTGTTTTCATTTTTTAATGGGGACATTCCATAGACATAATGGTTTTTATACTGTACAAACCGTATTTTCCATCCCCCTACACTGCCCCTAAACCTACACATCACAGGAAACATTATGCATTTTCATAAAACATCACTTAGTATGATTTATAAGATGTTTTCCTCATGGGGACCAACAAAAAAAAAAAAAAAAAAAAAGTGTCCCCACGAGGACAAGGATTTCGGATATTGCCATCTTTGTGGGGACACTTTTGTCCCCATTAGGTAGGGCTTACTAGGACGCACGCATACACGCGTTGAAGGTGCCACCAGGATAGAAAACAGAGACGGATTTTATAACCAATATTTGTACACAAGCATTTACTCAAAAGCAGGTTCAAACTAAGGCTGGAAACAATTTAATAAAGGACTACCACGATATTTGCTCACCTTATTCAGTATATGTGCCTGAATTTCACTTATTTATTGTTTGTGTTGTGTTTTATATTTTTTCTTTCCATTTCTCCAGTGTTTTTGCATTGATAGTCTTATCTTCATCTTTGTTTTCAGCCCAGTGAGCTTCAGACACCCATGCGTTACTACTACTATTATAGCAGCAGAACACAGTCCACATGTGTGAGGGAATGTTTACTCTTTTATTTAAGGGTGCACTTCCGCCCGGCACAGCTCCTGTCAGCACATACGCCAAGGTTTTATTAGTGTTGTCTTTGTCACGGCAGTAAGAATCCATATCATCTCGAACCTTTTGCTCCATTCTGAGCCAGCTACCATTGTTAAAGGTCTCATACTGTGGCACAGTATTGGTCAGTGTGAATGTAGATTCAGCAGTGTCTTTATCAGCTGCATGAGCGTTGGGAAATAAGTGACCGCGATTCAATGCCTTCTGTGTCCAGTAGTCTCCCGGGGAAGCCTGACTGACACATGGTTCAGAGAGTGATAGTCAATAGATTGCTCAGGAGAACTTGAGGAAATCTGAAACTAAATTATTAACTGTAGAAAGTAAAACCAGTTCCCCGATAAAGCTACACTCAATGCTGCATAAGCGTAAGCATATGGGAAGTGTCTTATCACGACCAGCTGTGAAAAGTGTGTTTAAACACGTCAATGAAATTGACCTGGAGGTATTATAGCCTCGGTCTGTGACGTCCTGCTACACGAGGCTATAAATAGATGAGCTCTAGCTGTAGCCATCAGGTCTCTTTTGTTTGAAGACCATCAGCACGGCCTAGTGATGCAGCATCTCGTTCCGCTTTATCAGGGAACAGGGTTACAGTCAAGTAACCCCAAGTGTTCCCTTTCAAAAGCTACACTCAATGCTGCATAAGCTTAAGCATAATGGGAAAGAGAATACCCACACTGTTAATGATTTTCAATCAAGCTATTAAAACCATTTCATTTAAAGTTCATCAGCAATTTACAGGTATGGCTGTTAAAGGGATAGTTGACCCAAAAAATTTAAATTCTGTCATCATTTTACTCACCCTCATGTTGAACACAAAGGAAGATATTTTAAAGAATGTTGGTAACCAGATGGCACCCATTGATATCCACAGTAGAAAAAAAACAAACAAAAAATACTATGGATATCAATGTCTACCGTAATGTGCTGCTAAATCTACAGCAACATTTAACAGAGTGGCATGAGCATCCAAGCTATAAAACCTTATGAATGTGTGCGGAGAGGACCAAACTGCTGCATCACAAACACTTTGTAAGGGAGCACCCCTTGCTAACGCAGTAGAAGAGGTGGAGTGAGCTTAATCCTATAGGCGAATCTTGACCACGCACCTCATAGGCAAGAGCATCCCTGACCCAAATGTGACATTGTTTGTTTGGGTGGCAGCAGAACCTCTGTTACAGCCCCCATGGCAAAAAAACAATTGCTCTGACTTAGGCCACTGGCTAGTGCGGTGGACGTAGGCCTGAAGAGCATGGTCTATGAAGTCTCTCCTGATCCGGCGTTTCGAACGGCGGAAGGCAGAAGGTTTCAAGAGTGACAGGATGTACAGTCGAGAAAGGAACCTTAGGGCAGGTAGTCAGGATGGGGATGCAAAATCACTTGCAGGATGATAATATTGACAGAGCCTGCATATCCCCAATTCTTTTTAGAGAAGTTATTGCCATAAGAAAAAACAAATTTTTAAAACTGCAGTTTTTAATCCCATTGCCATTTAACTATACAATTATGCAATCTTTGTTAATAGGCTTTTATTCTGTTGGCAGAAATTTTAAATTTTACTATTTTTTACCAGATGGTGCCATTTTTTTCAAGGTTTGGCCTATAAATAAAATACTAACTTTATAATATGCAGAAGCAGAAAACAGGAATAAAGACAACTGGGTAAATTATGCAGCTCTAACTGTGTGGGTGTGTTGGTATGGATGTCAGAGATTGGTTTGTATGTGTGTTAAAAAAAAGAAAAAAAAAGAAAAAAGGTATGTGGGTGTGCCTGCGTGTGCTTGTAATATTTGAGAGAGAAACTCAACTGTACTGCAAATCACAAGAGTTTTGCTGGCATCTAATGGGGAAACTCTGGCACTGCACCCAAACAAACTGACAGAAAGCTCATTGAGATATCAACCTCAAATTTGGAACACAACAAGATTTATGGCTTTGATTTTCTAGCAGTTTTAGAGTTTACCATGTTTCATAAAAATATATATTTTATATAAAATATTCATAGATTTTCATAAACTTAAATAACTTCTTTTTGGTTTCACTTTTTAAACTTAGTTTGGCTTCAACAATAATCTGTCAAGGCTCTTCTTTAAAATAAGACCAAACTTAGGTTTGTGCTCCCATTTTTATGACAGTATTTTGACATGGATATTTTTGTCCTCTATGGACCTATGTGTAACTTTTTTAATTGATGCACAAGGGTTAAATGTACTATGCATGTTAACATTTAGGCGGTTGGAATCAGAGTCCCTGCTACTGAAGTCAAAGAGCTTGAAAACAAATCAAGACGACGCAAGGCTTATGAGAAACTAAGCATATTGTATTATTTCTGTTTATTGATTGAGGGACTGGCATTGAACAGGCAGCAACTCAACCTCCATCCTTGCGTTTAATCCATTACGGTTATGAATACATTTTAAAACCTCCACCTGCCTCTCCTTTTGTCTCTTCCATGGCTGCATCATGATTCCTAATAAATTAACAATTGTAGCCTATATGATATTGCAAACAAAGTAATAGTGGACTTATATATGATCAGTTATGTTTATCTTGGGCATACAGAAGAATGTGGAAAATGTGGAAAAGGCACAAACTTTCGCATATTCATCATTAATTCCTTTTAAGACCTCACCTAACACCCTCCACCTGTTACTCCATGTGCCTCTCCTTCAGTGTTGCGACTGACTGGACTGTGAGAGTGTTTTTTGGAGGAACAAATGCCTGGGACAAAGTGGGCGAAATATAACAAAGACTGGGAGAAAGAGAAAGGAGTAAAAGAATGGATTCAACCCGTCGAGGGGGACGACTCAAAAGCACTGTGCAGAGTATGTAAGTGTGAAATACGTGCACACCATGCAGACCTCGTACAGGTTCGTTTTCTTAAACTCACTCATTTGTTTATCAGAGCAGGAGCCACTTTATTGCTGCACACTAAGATCAATGATTTCTCCTGTTTCTGGGTTATAGTTATTTAAAAATGGGATACTCTGCAGTCCCTGCAATAATAAAGAATTTGTGAGTTCAGGATGATATTTATGTGTGTGCAAATTGTTTTTGTTTTTTTTTGCGATGTTTATTGTGTATATAATGTACTTGGTACATCAGTCTATATTTGATATCCCATCAGTTTTCTAATGTTAAATAAATGTTAAAAGGTGGTTTAACTCCCTCTTGTGGTCATTGTCCTGAAGCGCAGAGGGGAGAAAAATAAATAAACTGTACCATCAGTTTACCAATCTGTCCACATGGATGTAAATTGACAATCTGTACCCACAGTTTAAAATCCATACCCACGGATTGCAAAACCATGCACACTGTTTATTTATTTTAAATAGCCCCCTAGGGGGGCTCCGTAGAAAAAGTTGCTTGTTCTGGGCTTGTTTTCACAGGCCTGGTTGCTTATTTGTCTCGTGAGATCTGGCAACACTGCTCTCCTTCCTCTTCCCTGATGGTACCAGCCTTCTCCTGATGACACATTATATATTTTTTTTTTATGTAAATATAGGCTTGGTAAATGATAGTGATGTTGTCCTGTCCTTGTGTAAAATGTGTTGAATAGTTACTTGCACTAACCTTACTCTTTGTAAAGAAAAACTTCAGTAACGTTATGTCCTTTGATGGTTTAAATTTTTTTCTGGGGTGGCATTGTGCTGAATGAGATCTAGATCTATGTGGCAATCTCTTGCAAAGCATAACACACGTGCCATTCAAATCTCCATGGTTGATTTAATCGTCATATGCATCGTAGCCATAATTACATTTTAAAAAGCTTGCCAATTTCAACCACTTGATTGAGACCATTTACCTCATACAAAGTCAAGTCATTCTAGTTCAAAGCTGGTGCGCACTGGTAACGTATTTATACATGTTCTTAGTGTAACGTTAACTTCTCTCTACCAATCAGATGCTCTGAGTCAGACTATAGGTGAAAAGTGAAGAATATGAAGCTGGTGATTGGCGAATGGCGATTATTCAAACATAGCATGAAATGGGAAAGCTTTGAGAGAAGGTTTTCACTCTGGGTTTGACTTGCAAGCAAAACCGAACATCTTTGTCACGCTTTCAAAATAAAAGTTCCAAATGTACAGTTTTTGTTCCTGCGGTATAGGCTAATTTTTGGGTGTATTTTCCAATATTGAGGGGGACACATCCGACACGTCCCACCAGGTTCCTACACTACTGCCAAACACACACAGTAGCAAACGTGTGTATCCAGTTCTGTCATTTGGGAAAGAACATGGAGAGACGCAGCGTTTACCCTGCTGACTCATTTTCTTTTAACTGATGTTTTTTTAACAGAAATGAGAAAGAGAGAAATCTGCGCACTGCCAGTTGAAAACTAACTCCTAACAAAGATCTCAAGTCAAGTCTGAAAAGTTTAGAGAGACACAGAGTTTTCAGAGAGGTTGTTTGCACACCACACAGTATCGGTCTGAAAACAAAGAGACCTGATAGCTACAGCTGGAGCTCATCTATTTATAGCCTCGTGTAGCAGGTGCACTGATGACATCACCGACCGAGGCTATACCTCCAGGTCAATTTCATTGACATGATTAAACACACTTTTCACAGCCGGCCGTGATAAGACACTTCCCATATGCTTAAGCTTATGCAGCATTGAGTGTAGCTTTTGAAAGGGAACAATATGATTAGCTGTTTGGCATCAATGACACGGGTTTAGATTTAGACCACCAGCAGTTTTATGTTGTCTTGTAGCTTTATCTGTTATTGATTTGTTTTTCTTGTTAGTACAGCCATGCATGAATGAATTAGTTCAGCATTTACATTTTACAAAGCAAATTTGGACTTGACATGTCAGTATCACAATACTATTCTCAAATTACTGACAATAGTTTATTGCTTTTTTTTATAGCAACCGTCTTCATCGAAAGACATAGATGATTTATGAAGTAGCCTTTATGTTGTGTAATATTTGGGGGAGCAGCATGTATTCTGACGAGAAAATGTCGTACGTGTAGGCTAATGTGACTACATCAGCTTGTAAGCTTTAAGCACAAACATGAGCCCAGCCCTTCCCTTAATGAAATAAAGAAGAACGCTGGGGAACAATAGTCTGTTTGAGGAAGGGGAGAAGGAAAAGGAAAAAGGAAAAAAGTAAAGGGAAAGAGAGAGAGAAGTTTAAGAAATGTATGAGCCCTTGTGTGATTTTTACTTGTTTTGTGGTAAATCGTCATATTTTGCTGAAAAGTACTTTCCCCTTCAAATGTCAGGTTGTAGGCTAACACCGACAAGGACTAAAACTTTTATTTAATTGTTGACCTTATCTGTAACCCAAGTTACCTTCTGGGTTGTTTGATGATGCTGGTTCATCATGAAATGCAATGGATGATATTTTTCTATGTAATATGTAGGGGAGAGCGGGCACACCCTAACGCTTTTTGACTTTCTCAGTTTGTGTAAATCCACTTGGGGTTCAGAGTATTTATTTTTTCCCACATTCATTTCCCACATGTCTAGTACTAATATGTGGTTTTGTTTCATTAATACAGTGTATACTTTTTTTTTTACCCCAAAAGAATGGAAGCGAAATGTGACAACTGCCATATGAACAATAAAGATTTTTATTTGAACAAAAACCAATCAACCAGGTGGTGGACCACCTTTTTGTTCATTGGTTCACCCTTGATTAGTCTCCCCAGGTGTGTCTTGTTTGTTAACCTTCACAAGAACGCAGATGCACTGAAGTATTCTTTGTTTAAGGCCACATCCACAAAGCCAGCGCTTTCCCTATTCAACCTTTTTTTTCCCTCCTCAAAATACAAATATTTTACGTATAGGCTACAGCTAAACACGTCTCTGTGTGGACGGGCCTAAATTAGCCTTGTCAAACAGCACATCATTAAAAATAGGGGAGCGCAGGGCACAACCTAACGCGGGGTTGATTGTAACATGCATAGTTTAACACTTTCCACACATGCCAGGATGACGAAACTGTATTTACTAGTTGCCATATCAACATTGTTTAGAGAATCAATTGTACCAAAATTAATCTGATATTTTAATCTTATATCTGTTATTTAACAGTTGAGATTGTTCTTTAATGCTGATCTAACAGCAGAAGACACGAGCCGCGGTTTAAATCCCAGTTGCTCAGACGGGGCATGTTGTCACACTGCGTCACAATGAGCCCCTATTAGAAATATGATGTTATATTCTATACTTTTATGACTTCTATTGAGAAACCATGAGAAAAGGGTGAATAATGACTGAGAGTCAATGTTCAGAAACTCCTGTATGAACGTCATAAAAATCCTTGACAAAACAATATCCCTCAGGGCTTTTAGATCAAAAGCATACATTTGGGGAAATACTGATAGATTCTGTACTGAAATTTCAATATAGAGGCGTAAGATTTATTTAATTTCTTCCCAAAATGCACAGATGTAATAATTATGAGTGCTGGATACTGACAGCCTGAGGGCAGAGACACATCTGGGGATTTGAACTGTACTTGGCTAGATGTGAACCTCGAATTGGAACAGGACTTGTGCAGCGACTGATGGCGTTTCACAAGTTCACGAGAACACAAGTACAGACAAGAACGCATATTGAGAAACGGCCCAAGTCTTGCAGGCCCTACTAATGAGCTGATGAGTTGATTCAGGTGTGTTAGATGAGGGAGACCTGCACAGTGTGCACTGATGGGGGGTCCCCAGCAGGTTTGAGAACCACTGATGTAAAATGACCCACATTTGGTTTTCAACCGCTGAAAAAGTGTACAATTTACTCATTTACTCCTGGAGCCACATTAAGTTCTCCATATCTCTGGGATTGAGCCATCAAGGGCCTTTAAAAGGAAGATACCAAAAGAAAAGTTAGAACCAAAATATAAAAGGATATTAAGAGATCTTAAATACTTCTTGAGTTACAGGCATGCAAACTTGGGGCAAAAAAAAACTGTCCCCTTAGACATAATGCAACAAAGATGGCTAAAGTCAACAGATTTAACTTATAGAGCTTGAGCAATTCCAGCGTTATGACGTGACAGTTGAGGTCAAACCTTGATAATTCTTATAACTTCTTATAATTCTCATAGAATGTATTCATTATCAATATATTGAACCATCTCTTTATATTTTCTTAAAACCCTAATCATAGAATTCAGGCATCAGAAAAATATCAGTCTGTACATGTGTTTTATATTTTAGAAGAAGAAAATAAAAATGTGTTACGGACGGGTCTAAAAAACAACAACATACTTCTGCGAATTAAAATGCACAAGACAAAAGAAATAATACAAACTGAAAGGATAAGGGTTGGCTCTCTATAGAACATAAATTATTTGTTTTTGCATTTATGAGGAAAAAGCATCGTTACGGACGTGATGTCTCTCCGTTACGGATCTGACTGCGGAAAATCAGATAAAATGCTTTAAAAACTTTAACAGAGACCTATTTGTCGGTCTCTGCTGGCTATTTAAACCAACAAACTTTTACCTTTGAGACATTGGTACGGTAAGGCTCCACAATGAATCAAATGAACACCGAAATCACTGTTATAGATTAGCCTGCGTTCACGCGGATCTCTCATGCTGTTAAATGTCACCAGCCTGTGCATGTTCAAAACTCAATTCGGACATTTCAAGATTCAAGAGTTTTATACACAGTTATATACAGAGTATACAACCGGCAGTGAAACAGGTCCGCTCCATGGACAGTGCAAATTCACAGTTAAAAACACAAGGAGGAAATTATAATAGAAATAGAATAAAAAAGTACTTTATATATATATATATATATATATATATATATAGTGTGTAGAATTATAAATAATCAAGTCAAGTAGAAAAAAAGTTAACAAATAAAAATAAAGTGGAATAAAATAAGTGAAGTAAACTGTGCAGTGAGTAAACTGTAGACTTATAAATATGTGGTTAACAAATGTATAAAGAGTATAATGTGCAAACAGGTTTATAACAGGTTGTTACACGGTAACAACGAGAACAGAAAGTGCAGTGCAATGTCAGTATGTTTATCCTGAAGTGAAGTCACGTGGTGTTAAGTGACTGAGTTCAGGAGTCTGATGGCCTGGGGGAAGAAGCTCCTCCTGAGTCTCTCAGTTTTGGCCATCAGGCTTCGGAAGCGCTTACCAGATGGCAGCAGCGTGAAATGAGGGTTTGCAGGGTGATTAGAGTCCTTGATGATCTTGGTAGCTCTACCTTTGCAGCGTTTGGTGTAGACGTCCTGCAGAGACGGGAGAGCTGACCCTGAGATATGCTCGGATAAGCGCACGACTCTTTGCGGTCATGACTGGTGCTGTTCCCATACCACGCTGTGATGCACTGAGTTAATACACTTTATATCACCCCTAAATAGTTTTCAGGATAGCTGCTAAAACCCTGAATTTCCTCAGCTGGTGCAGGTGGTACAGTCTTTGCCTGGCTTTTTTTCACCTGTGTCTGAATGTGAGCAGTCCAGGTCAGGTCCTCGGAGATGTTTACACCCAGGTACTTGAAGCTGCTCACTCTCTCTACTGGTGACCTGCTGATCATGAGAGGGGAGTATGTCCGTTGCTGTCTCTTCCTGAAGTCCACAATAATTTCTTTGGTCTTGCCAACATTCAGAGAGAGACAGTTGTCCTGGCACCATGATGTTAGATGCTCCACCTCGTCCAAGTATGCCGTCTCATTGTTGGAAATGAGGCCCAGGACAACAGTATCATCAGCAAATTTGATGATAGAGGTGGAGCTGTGTGTGGACAAACAGTCATGTGTGTAGAGAGAGTAGAGCAGGGGACTCAGGACACAGCCCTGTGGAGCTCCCACACTCAGGGTGATGGAGGTGGAGGTGGACTGGCCTATTCTCACCACCTGAGGCCTGCCAGTGAGGAAGTCCTCAATCCAGTGGCAGAGAGAAGAATTCGGGCCGAGCTCCAGGAGTTTGGCGGTTAGCTTAATGGGAACTATGGTGTTAAAGGCTGAGCTATAGTCAATAAATAGCAGCCTTACATAGTTCCCACATGATACTGCTTGCTAATGTGGTGTTTACTTTAGACCCCGGAAGATATAAAATTGCTAATCTACATCAGCAGCTATTAAATGTTTATCATATCGTTAAGTTCTGGAGATCGCCGGTTTCCCCTCAGTCCACGGTTAGATGAATTGAGACGTTGTCCGATTGTATAAGTGTGTAGGCCTGTGTCTATATAGGACAATCCATGTGGAGAATGGCAAAACACAAACTTGTGTCACAATGATCGCAATATTATGTTTTGTGTCAAAACGATCGCGCTGTTTATACCCATTTTGCGTGGCTGAATGCGCAATATTGAGTAAAAATAGCTGCGGTAATCTTTCAGGTAATAATGCTAACATTATGGTATGTCAATTTTCATGATGATTTCGTTATTAAAATAAATTGTTTTCCGAAATGTTCCAATATACAGTAATAGAGATCAATGCAATATATGTCAGTAAATTTAACAGCAATATCATGGTGAACAAATATGCGCTGGTCACATCACATGCGTGGCCTATATTTATTATGAACCGTCCGTAATGGTCACGTCCCTAACGCATCATTAAGGTTGTTTAGAGCAAAAAAGTTAAATGAATTGTAAATCATAATTAGCATTGACATATTTTGTCTTTGCTCAGAAAGTTTCAAATTATTTGTATTAATAATTATTATAGAATATAAACTTAATCTCTAAATCGTTACGGATGTGACACAACACTGAAGCGTCGTGACTTCCTAAATATAGCCCTTATAAATTTAAAAGGCATATAACAAAGTAAGAGTATTCATATCTCGGTCATGCCCCCATCTTTCTGCAAAATGCTTACTGTTAACTTTAAGTGTAAAAAAGGGAGTCTTTGATTCATCTTTTGAAAGCATGAAATATGTTTGGTTGAAAATGTAATTTTAGTATCTGTGCACACCTCATTTGTGGTGAATAAACAAAGCACTTTCCTTCAAATTTCCATGACAGCACACCAATAAAATAAAATACAGACCTAAATGGATAACTTGTAACAGGTTTTGATATTTTGGTAAAAACAAGGTTGACATTTGCATGGAATTGCTTGCTTCCAATTTCTGTGTAAAAATAAAATAATGATGCTGCCATCTTTCATTTTGCCATTTTGAGCCCGAATGTGTTTGATGTGACAATGTTCAACACAAAAATAAAACTGTAGAAACAAGTGTCATGTTGCATGATTTGAAAGCATTTATTTGTTTGATTTTATTTCAAATAGTTTTGTCAAAGAAATAACAGTCAGAGTTAATAAAAGAAATCTAGAATCATCATAGAAGCATCTCACAGGTTATTATAACTAAAAAAAAAAAAAAAAACTTCATAAAAACAAACAAACAACAAAAAAAACCCTTTAAAACTTGTATATAAAGCTAGTTTTGTAGTTGCAAACGTCCGTTTACAATCTTATGCCGGCGTATGAATTGCATTCGTCTAATGTGTTTAACGTCTGAACAGTTATCGATGAACAGTTTGTATTCTCCATTATATTTTTTCTCCAGAAACAGCTGTAATTTGTCCAGTGTTTTTGCATTGATAGTCTTATCTTCATCTTTGTTTTCAGCCCAGTGAGCTTCAGACACCCATGCGTTACTACTACTATTATAGCAGCAGAACACAGTCCACATGTGTGAGGGAATGTTTACTCTTTTATTTAAGGGTGCACTTCCGCCCGGCACAGCTCCTGTCAGCACATACGCCAAGGTTTTATTAGTGTTGTCTTTGTCACGGCAGTAAGAATCCATATCATCTCGAACCTTTTGCTCCATTCTGAGCCAGCTACCATTGTTAAATGTCTCATACTGTGGCACAGTATTGGTCAGTGTGAATGTAGATTCAGCAGTGTCTTTATCAGCTGCATGAGCGTTGGGAAATAAGTGACCGCGATTCAATGCTTTCTGTGTCCAGTAGTCTCCCGGGGAAGCCTGACTGACATATGGTTCACGCATTTCATTACCTAAAGTTTCAAGCTGCAGAACACAGAGATGCATAGATCTTGAGAAAATCAAAAGCTAAATTATAGAAAGTAAAACCAGATGAATACATTTGACAAAATAATTTTTTTAAAGAAACTGTAGCAAACGTCACCTGTGGCTCGATCATCCATGGAATATGTGGTCTCCCTGTATAACTCCCAGTATATCTGTAAGCTGAGAAAACAGGGATCTTCTTTGTTGTGTCGTAGAAAGTTGCATATCGGTAAACGTTCTTATATTTTTGACAGATTATCTTGTAATTATTATTATCCTGAGAGACTGAATTCTTCAGAATTCCAAAGATCGTTGGAGGCTGTTTTTTAAAAAAAAAATCATTGCAGTTTTGGAACGAATCAACAACTTCAGTCATGATGAAAGGCAAGCCAAACACCAGCAGCACAGAGACACCAAACAGACTCATTTTCAGCTGAACTCAATCACAAACCAAAAAAATAAAGCTGAAGAGATTGTAGAGGCACTGATGCAGTTTCACATAAAGGTCTTGCAACTCAAACTCGAGCTTCTCTGAATGGGCATCAATTCCCAGTTCGCTTTTTAATAGTGCAGAAACAGAGGCAACGCCTACATACATTCGTTACTATGAACTCAACACCCACTGAGTTATTGAGAAATATACTCATAGATATCACACACAGGCAGCTGGCTGAAAAAAATGGCACACCAACATTAACAATTTTCACAATCTTCTTTTGCCAATATCATTTTAAGTAAATATAAATACTTAGATTCAAAACTTAAATTGCACAAATAAATTATAAAATCAATCAATAAATGGCAAAACTTAAACAAAACAAACAGATTGCTGTTGCTCTGTGCTGACTGAACCCTCTGGGCCCCTCATCAACATTTTCAGAGATTTTTATTGGCATGACATGATGTTAAACTTAATTTTGTTACTCCCTTTCAATCAAGTGCCAACACTTATCAGTTTATTTCTCAATAACTAGTTTTTTTGTTTTGTTTTTATTAAAGGTGCAGTATGCGATTTCTGAGAAACGCTGTTGAAAGTGGATCGGACCGAACAGCACAACACACTTGTAGCCAATCAGCAGTAAGGGGCATGTCCATACATGATGGGGGGAGGAGAGAGTGTGAGCAAGAGAGAGATTTGAAAAAAGTCCATAGAAAGAGAGATGGCTGAGAGACATTGCAAAAGAAAAGCTCAGATGAATATCACTGGAAAAAGAAGGTGATCAGGCAAGAGCTTTAGGACCCACGTTAATATTATAAAAGCTTTCCAGCGCTGGAGAGACCCAAGCGGAAAAGTCTGGAAATGAACGCAGAGGTTGTATTGTTTCTGTTTATACGGAAGTGTGGCGAGGTTGGCGAGCGAGAGATGTGGGAGGTGCGAGCGAGACCGGTGCGTGATTGATAATGAGCGTCACCTGCGAGGCACACCGGTCCTCTCATGAGGGAGCTCGGAGGCATATAAGGACGAGCGGCACCAGTGAAGGACGAGAGAGGACCAGGCCTGGATTTTGTGGTGTTTTGTTTGTTTTATATGTGTGTGCGTGGCAGCCGTCCATGAGGAGCTGCCTGCGTTACTTTCGTTTTGTTTATTTATTTTGGATTAAAGTCTGTTAAATGTCCACCGGTTCCCGCCTCCTTCTTCCTTATTACAAACTTTGCTACAGGAAGTAACTTTGGTTTCGCCATGTTTCACTGAGTACATGAGACCCTGCAGTGGTGGCTCAGAACCAGGGGGTTCTCCCCGAAGGGAAACCTGTTTCGCATGATCAAGGTTACACACGGATGCCTTCGTACCCTTCTCATATGGAACAAACCATGGTTCCTGTCTCATGGCCCAGTTTTAGGGGTGCCCTGTGACTGGAAGATAGCAACAACAGATGCTTTCCTCACTGGCTGGAGAGCGGTCATGGAGGGCTGCTTCACAAAGGGTCTGTGGAGAGAGCATCATCTCTCATGATGGTACAGGCATGGCCGAGGCGGCACCTGTACTAACCTTGCACTAAACTAAGAGCAAACTCAGCCTTGTGTGTCAATTGCAAATAAAGAAGCTGGCATAAACAAAGGAATGACATTAAAAGCTAAAGCCAAACCTCTAATAATACTAATTCTAGTGTTTGATATGTTGTTATTATTAGTTTCTGATGTGTCTTTACATTTCCAGCTTAAGTAATATGTCAGTATTGACAAGAAAGAACAAGAATTTGACAGTTAATGGCGACAGATGAGGTTTATTAAAACACACTGTTATGATAGTTGATAGATTATTTTCCCAGCAAATCCGTTCTGAGTCTTTCACATAAGGACTTCACATAAATCTACAGGCTTTCATAGACAACCTAAGAAGTCGGAGAAGTTTTGATACAAGCTGTTCACACAGGAATGATTAATACAAGACAATTCTTACATATAGCCTATTTAAATGCATATAGCCCAAATATGGTGAACTTTGATGAAATGAGCCACAGTATTCATAAAACACAATGCCAAGTTTCATGTATAAGTCTAATATATGAGATATACTGTAGCAGAAATGAAATTCAAAAAGAGAAATAACTTTTTTTTTAATTATAGGAAGTGAGTTTAAGTATTACTCAATGTTTCCAAGGAAAGATCTTTTCTTATTTTTACAAGAATTATCAAAACAAATATAGCCAATGCAACATTGCAACTAGCACATTGCTCTCAAGAAGGATCCTGATTTTGGTTATCAGATAATATTCAAGCACTTTTATGCCAACAGAGCAACAAAAAGCGTGTGAAGTTGTTAAGGTACATTGTATGCTAATTTCCTAAGGACTGCCTTGAAAATGTATACATGTGCATAGTACATATGCAAGTAAAAGCCTAATTTGTTCTAACATTAGGACATCATCAGACTTCAGCATCAGTTCTCATCCGATTTGTGTTTTGCACATTGTAAGCAGAGACAGAATCATATAGGTCTTTGAATATTAGTGCATTAAACAACCATAGCATTCGAACAGTGTGGCAGTGGTTGTACAGCAGGTATTCTGTGTCATTGCATCTGTTTGAATGGCCGTCCACCAAACAAGTCTAGCAGTGTATGCTGTTTAACCGTCATGTGAGCATCACTGATCATAATTCAAGTAAAATATTTTCTTTGCACTCAGACTGTGACTTCTGCAATATAGAACTGCAATTTTTTACATCCATAAAATCCTCACTGTCATTAAAAAAATCAAGTAAATCAAATAAAGTACACTCAAAAAAAAAAAAAAAAAAAAAAATGCTTGTTGGTCTAACTTAAAATTGTCACCTTTTTCCACACAGTTGAACTGATTTATTTGAACTTAAACTGGGTTAATTGCACTGATGAGTAAAATTCATCCAAAGTGAATGAGATCACACAAGTTTCATTTGACGTATCACTAAAAAAAAAAGAACTTTGTTGGTTGCACTCAAACCATCCTTGTTCACATTACTTAAAAAAGTAGACTTAAGTACTTAAAGAGTTGTTTCTACTAAAAAATTTGTATTGTCAGCTTTACTTAAGTGTTTGTTCGGTCAACTTAACATTGCTGAGTAAAACGAACAAACAGTGGATCTGTAGTTCCCAGCATGCTTTGCAAGGGACTGCGTTAGGAGAGTAAATTTAGGGATTAAAGTGTTATTTTTCTGTGTTTTTCAGTGACGGGAAAGATGTTTAATGTTTTTCAGTTATGTTGGACATTTAAAGGAGGACATTTTCTGATTTTCTGTAATTTTGTGGTTACTATTATGCAGAAGAGTGGTGCCTGTGTTTAGGCTGTGGGCACTCATATACACATACAACCCTATTCCAAAAAAGTTGGGACACTACAAATTGTGAATAAAAACAGAATACAATGATGTGGAAGTTTCAAATTTCAATATTTTATTCAGAAAGACAGATGACACATCAAATGTTTAAACTGAGTAAATGTACCATTTTAAGGGAAAAATAAGTTGATTTTAAATTTCATGGCATCAACACATCTCAAAAAAGTTGGGACAAGGCCATGTTTCCCACTGTGTGGCATCCCCTCTTCTTTTTATAACAGTCTCCAAACGTCTGGGGCCTGAGGAGACAAGTTGCTCAAGTTTAGGAATAGGAATGTTGTCCCATTCTTGTCTAATACAGGCTTCTAGTTGCTCAACTGTCTTAGGTCTTCTTTGTGGCATCTTCCTCTTTATGATGCACCAAATGTTTTCTATGGTTGAAAGATCTGGACTGCAGGCTGGCCATTTCAGTACCCGGATCCTTCTTCTACGCAGCCATGATGTTGTAATTGATGTGGTCTGGTATTGTCATGTTGGAAAATGCAAGGTCTTCCCTGAAAGAGATGACGTCTGGATGGGAGCACATGTTGTTCTAGAACTTGGATATACCTTTCAGCATTGATGGTGCCTTTCCAGATGTGTAAGCTGCCCATGCCACACGCACTCATGAACCCCATCCCATCAGAGATGCAGGCTTCCGAACTGAGCGCTGAGAACAACTTGAGTTGTCCTTGTCATCTTTAGTCCGGATGACATGGCGTCCCAGTTTTCCAAAAAGAACTTCAAATTTTGATTGGTCTGACCACAGAACAGTTTTCCACTTTGCCACAGTCCATTTGAAATGAGCCTTGGCCCAGAGAAAACGCCTGCGCTTCTGGATCATGTTTAGATATGGCTTCTTTTTTGACCTATAGAGTTTTAGCCGGCAACGGCGAATGGCACGCAGATGGATTGTGTTCACGACAATGTTTTCTGGAAGTATTCCTGAGCCCATGTTGTGATTTCCATTACAGTAGCATTCCTGTATGTGATGCAGTGCCGTCTAAGGGCCGGAGATCACGGGCATCCAGTATGGTTTTCCGGCCTTGACCCTTACGCACAGATATTGTTCCAGATTCTCTGAATCTTTGGATGATATTATGCACTGTAGATGATTGATAACTTCAAACTCTTTGCAGTTTTTCTCTGAGAAACTCCTTTCTGATATTGCTCCAGTATTTTTGGCCACAGCATTGGGGGAATTGGTGATCCTCTGCCCATCTTGACTTCTGAGAGACACTGCCACTCTGAGAGGCTCTTTTTATACCCAATCATGTTGCCAATTGACCTAATAAGTTGCAAATTGGTCCTCCAGCTGTTCCTTATATGTACATTTAACTTTTCCAGCGTCTTATTGCTACCTGTCCCAACTTTTTTGGAATGTGTAGCTCTCATGAAATCCAAAATGAGCCAATATTTGGCATGCCATTTCAAAATGTCTGACTTTCAACATTTGATATGTTATCTATATTCTATTGTGAATAAAACATAAGTGTATGAGATTTTTCCTTTTTTTTAAGATTAAATTATTGCATTCCTTTATTCACAATTTGTACAGTGTTCCAACTTTTTTGGAATCAGGTTTGTATTTATTGGATGGAATTCCTGTCCTCAATTAAATTGAGTTTGTCTAATGAGTTATTTTTGCATTTTGTTTCTAAAAATATGCTTGTTGTCATTTAATAGTTATCCACTTACACTTGTAGAGCAAATAGTCAATAAGGTAAATTAAACTTATAAATGTATTCACCTTACATAATAAACTTTTATAAATGTAACATTATTAAATAAACTGCACATATAAATATTATGTAACAGTGACAAATTCAAATGGTTTGTATTTACTCAAAAAAAAAAAAAAAAAAAAATTGTCAGCTTTAATTTATTTTGATCATATAACTAAATTGTTACTTGTAAAAAATTACACAATATAGTTGTGTGGAACCACTTGATGCTGCTTTAAGTAAATTCAACAAGTATTTTTTTTTTTTTTTTTTTTTTTTTTTAATTCTGTGAATGTTTCCTGAACATAATTTACTCTTGTTGAGCCAACCAGTGCTGTTGCTATTCAGACTGGTGCCCTGGTGCAGATTTGGTAAACCCTACCTGATGGGGACAAAATGTCCCCACAAAGATGGCAATATCCGAAATCCTTGTCCTTGTGGGGACAACTTTTGGTCACCATGAGGAAAACATCTTATGAATCATACTAAGTGATGTTTTTTTGAAAATGTAAAAATGCAGAAAGTTTACTATGATGGGTAGGTTTAGGGGCAAGGGGTAGTGTAAGGGAATAGAATATACAGTTTGTACAGTATAAAAACCATTATGTCTATGGAAAGTCCCCATAAAACATGGAAACACAACGTGTGTGTGTGTGTGTGTGACAGAAAAAGAAAGAAAAGAAAGAAGGAAGGAACCTTTGCAACTTTAATACTTTAATGTGAAATTACAACCTATGCAATGCCTTAATTGTAATTGCAATGCCAATTTATAATTTAACTTATATACATTATGTGCTGGTATTGCCGTATGAACTGTGATTACATTATACGTTGCTACAGTGTGAAAACCTGCTCCAGAGTGCTCAGACTGGGGCACTGGTTCATCTTCCAACAGGACAACAACCTTAATCGCACAGCCAAGATAACAAAGGAGTGGCTGTGGGACAACTCTGTGAATGTCCTTGAGTGGCCCGACAGAGCCCAGACTTGACCCAGATTGAACATCTCTGGAGCGATTGAAAATGGCTGTGCACCGACGCTCCCCATCCAACCTGATGGAGCTTGAAAGGTCCTGCAAAGAAGAACGGGAGAAACTGCCCAAAAATAGGTGTGCCAAGCTTGTAGCATCATACTCAAAAAGGGTTGAGGCTGTGAATACTTATGTACATGTGATTTTTTTTTATTTATTTATTTATTTTTTATATACATTTGCAAAGATTTTAAACAAACTTCTTTCATGTTGTCATTATGGGGTATTGTTTGTAGAATTTTGAGGAAAATAATGAATTTAATCCATTTTGGAATAAGGCTGTAACATAACAAACTGTGTAAAAAGTGAAGCGCTGTGAATACTTTCACTGTACTTGAACGGTGGTTTGGTGTACTGTGTTTGGTTTAGGGTTAGTTGCATGTAATTATGCATAATTTACAGTTATTACTATAGTAACTGCATGTTACATGTAACAATGACACTGTAAAATAAAGCGTTACCAAAAATCGTTATTGCATTGAAAAAACTTTATTACATTGAGCTCAAGATTTTATTACATTTTAACAAAATTATTACATTATTAATGTAATAAAATATTTGTAATGTAAAACGTATTACATTATGTGCAGTTATTACATTATGAGTTGCTACATGCATCATTTTCTATTTATATCCTTAATTCATGATTTCTCTCAACATATAGATACTTTGGTGGCAAAACATGTCCTACCCACACATTATGCCTGTGTTACTGAAATAATTCTGGTACAGGCTCCCACTCTTTTCTGTATGTCTATCTGAACAAGTTTGATTGAAATGCATTAATGTTGTAGGTTCTTGTAACAGTTTGACGTTATGGGAAGGAGGCGGGAACCGGCGAACGTTTAAATATAGAAAAAATGGCCTCCTCACGGATGACTGCTGCAAGAACATAATAAAACATAAACAAAACACAAAGTAAAGTCCAGGCCTGGTCCTTTCTCACCCTTCACTGTCGTGGCTCCCCTTTTTATGCATCCAAGCTCCTCTGAGACACAATATCATTATCAATATCTTTATCATTATCATTATCTCTCACGCCACCAGCCTCGCCCCATTCTCATAGTCCCTCGGCCTTGACGGCTTGCCACAGTTCTGTTCAAGATCATACATTCGTGAACAACTATATTCATTGGGTTGTTGAATTTAAACATAGCCCTACCAAGTAAGTTTAGCAAATAAACCACCAGATAAATATATTATGTCTTAAAAACCAAATGTTGAAAATCTTTTTCAAGACTATAGCTTCATTTCTGTCTGCAGTGAGTGTAGAGTTGCAGGATTAATTGTAAAAGGAACACATCTACACAAACAACCACACAATCTTACTCCTAATGGACAATTCTATTATTAAACCTTTGGCAAGTTGGATCACAGTGAATATACTAATTTTCGTTCACGCTGCTGCTGATCCAGAGAGCAGGTGTCATGTATGATACAGCTTCATGCTTGGTAATACAACCACATAATACAACCACATTGTATTATTATTTCTGTGTGACATTAATTCAAATGATCAAAATAAAGCAAATCAACTTTTGAAAGTAAATTGATGCTTCAAATAAATATTGTATCATTTACATTGTTACAGAGAATTGTGATTTTTAAACAAAAAGGAAAAAAAAAAAGAAAATCATTATTCTCCATTTTACCAGAATCATGTTACAGCATGCGGTAATATTAGTAAAGAAATAGTTGCCTTTTCTGATTGTTAATGTTGTTTTGTGGAATACATTCTAGATTTGACTTTTTTAAGTGTGTTAAAGTGAATGTGTTTAGTAGAGAGCTGCATTGGGATTGGGATCCCGCATAATGTTTTTTTAGTATTATTTATTTTATTTTTGCTATATGTTGATTATCTAGGCTTCATAAACACCCATGATATCTGTGAGGTTTTTATTTCCTATTTATTTGATTTTTTTATGTAATTAGTTTTATACTTAATTTGTTTATTATTATTTTTATTTTATAAGTTATTCAATTAAATATTGTGCCTTGTTGGGTTACCAGAGTTTAACTGTTATGGTTAGGTGTGTATGCCTGTAACGCACGTTTAAATATGTTTTTTAGGCTCCACTAGTTGTCATGTTTTGTTTTAACAGTTGATAGAGTGTTATAAGACTAATAAAACCATAACCCTAATGTTTGTGTAACTGTTTCACAATTTCTACAAGCTGTAACAATGTCGAGAGACAAAATCACTCAGTCAGCATCCCTGGAATGAGGAAGAAAGGAAGCCTGGGAGGAAGTAGGGAGAAAGGAATGAGAAGTGCATTTTGATCAGGGCAGCCATAGTACTTTGTAAAAGAAAAAATCCTAAACACTCAAAATAGTCATCAAAGATGAGAATCTTGGCCCCTGAGAGCCAAAGCAGTGATGTTTTTTTACCAATATTTACCAAAAAAGGTAAACATTTCTCACAACTGGAGAAATAACTTTTTTAAATGTTTTTATTTTCTTACTTTTAGACACCTATGTGTATGGGACATAGAAGGCCTTAGGACTGAGAAAACATACTGGAGGTACAGGGTTCACACTGCAAAAATGCTCTTCTTATTTAGTATTTTAATTAACTGCATATATAGCAGTAGGTACTGTATATTGCATTGCTTTCACTTTAATTCACAGATCTATTAGACACATGTGATTTATTTACTTGCTGTTTACGTTCACAGACACAACTGACTGTGTTTATGTGAACTATGTGTGTATTTGGCATAACCTTGTGTGTATTTGACAGTTTAAGCACAATAAGATGTGAAAGAGAACTTAGTTTAATACTCACGGGACGTCCCGTCTGACATCAGCACTCTGTGAGTGTGCTTAGGATGTATGCGCTCAGAAAACCATATATCAGAAGTTTAGACTGATATGGCTTTAAAACACATGCAGATCATAAACTTTCATGATGATGAAGAACTGTAATGTCATGTGAGCATGACCGCGATAAAGATAATCAAAACCAAACAGATGTTTTAGGTTTTGGCAGAGTATCTAAGGCATGAGCTGTACAGGCCCTGCCCTCTTCTGGAAATTGGGAGCAGCAGCTCATTTGCAATTAAAGATACAATACAGGTACACTAATATGCATTAATTCATGCTTAACTAATGCACAGATAATCATGAGTTAATGTGTGACTCATGAAGAACTAAACCATTTATTAATGATCACTGCATCAGCAACTAATGAACATTCTATATGATTAATAAAGTAATCATTTAATTGTTTTTAGTTAAGTGTCATGTTGTATTAATTCTTATAAATAATTATATTAACTAATAGTGTAAATTCAAATGCTAATTACCACAATGGGTCAAAGCTATGTACTTCAACTTCCAGTTGTCTGCTTTAATTAATCATTAGCTAATGATTTACAAAGGTATCATTATGTTATGACTTTACTTGTTGAGGCACATGACTATTAACTAATTCAAAATTAATTCAAAAGCCATACACAACCACAGTGACATATTACTTGACAATAAGTTAATAGTTAGCTAATGATTAATTAAAGCAGAAAACATCGCGGTTACGTATGTAACCCTTGTCCCCTGAAGGAGGGAACGGAGACGTACGTCAGAACTAACCGACGAATTGGGATCTGTTTTCAGAGACCAATCTGCTTCGAGTGTTTCTAAACGAGCCAATGCCCATTGGCATGTGGTCCACGCTCCGCCCGCCGTGCGGGTATAAATGCGGAAGTGGAATATCGCATCCTCGCTTTTCTGCTGAGGAGCCGAACTAGTGACTCGGTCCTTCAGCTGAAGCACAACACCTGGCGACGGGACGTACATCTCCGTTCCCTCCTTCAGGGAATGAGGGTTACATACGTAACCGAGACGTTCCCTTCGACGTTCGATGTACGTTGGAACTGACCGACGAATTGGGATCCCTACCAACACGCCAGGATGCTGGCCCTTCCAGCGCCCTGCTTGAGCTCACTGGACCGCTCCATGCAGGGAAGGACAGTCACTGCTGTTCCTGCAAATTCCACTCAGAGTGACTATTGGATAACGCTGGGAAAGTGTGCCAGTCTTGGAAGACGGAACGCTGCGGAGCCACATCCTTCAAGGGAGGGAGAGGTGGTGGATCACACATAAGGACTAACCTAGCAGGGTAGTGCAACGTATGGCAGCCTCTGGGGTGGTTCCAACCTGGACCCAGGGGGGAAAGAACACCTCCACAGAGACGACAGAGCAGGCTCTGTCAAGGGAAAGACACGGGGCTAGCCAAGTAGGGTAGCTGGTACCATGGAGAATACACATATGGGGTTGCCGTGAGAACCGCTACATATGGATACCCAGCCTACACACACACGTTCCACAAGCATACGGGTGCAGGCCTGGCGCCAGATGGCCGCAACGTCTGACACCGAAGGGTTTGCCATTTCTGGGGAACATAACTGGAGACAATAATGCACGTATCCGGCCCAGGGGCCGGGAATGGCATTGCAAGCCGACACTAGAACGGGCACTTAGCGCTACTGGCTGCTAGTACACGGGAAGATACCGGCTCTACACAGAGGCTATAGAATCTAGTGAACGTGCTAGGTGTCGCCCAGCTCGCAGCTCTACATATATCTGTCAGTGAGGCGCCTTGAGCCAGCGCCCAGGAGGAAGCTACACTCCTAGTCGAGTGTGCTCACAACCCGAACGGGCAAGGCACGTCTTGGGACTGGTACACCAAAACAATAGCATCCACTATCCAGTGGACTAACAGCCTTTCCCTTCTGCTGGTCTCCGTAACAGATGAAGAGCTGTTCTGAGGTCCTAAACCTTTGAGTTCGGTCCACGTAGGCACAGAGAGCACGGACGGGACAGAGCAAAGCTAGGGCTGGGTTAGTTCGGAGAACCAGGTCCGGTTGGGCCAGTAGGGCGCAACTAACAAGACCTGCTCCTCGTCCTCCCTGACTTTGCACAGAGTCTGTGCGAGAAGGCTCACTGGGGGAAACGCATACTTGCGCAGGTCCTGGGGCCAGCTGTGCACCAGTACATCCGTGCCAAGGGTGCCCCCGGTCAGGGAATAATACAACTGGCAATGGGTCGATTCTCTGGAGAGGCAAACAGTCTACCTGTGCGACTCCGAAGAGGTCCCATATCAGCTGGACCACCTGGGGATGGAGTTGCCACTCTCCCGGAGGTGTCGGCTGCCGTGAGAGCTCGTCGGCTGTCTGGTTGAGCGCACCTGGGATGTGAATGGCGCGAAGCAACCTCAGATGCTTCTGACTCCAAAGGAGGAGATGGCGGGCGAGTCGGCACATGTAACGGGGGCGTAGACCACCCTGACGGTTGATGTACGCAACGGCCGCAGTGCTGTCTGTGCGGACCAGTATGTGCTTGCCCTGTAGCGGCTTTTTGAGGTGGCCCAGAGCAAGACGTACTGTCAGTAACTGTGCTTGTTCCTACTCTTGCCGGAACCCTGAGCGGGTTGGGCACCACCCTTACACCCGGCACCCTGCTGCCCGGATGGAGGCTGCTGCTTGGGCTTGGTAGGGGCAGAGATGGATGCAGGGGGATGCCCTCAGCGACGAGCAGGCGGTGCAGCCGACGACTGGGTGGAGGCAGCAGCTGGTTGTTTTTAATCCCCTCCATCTGCTTCTGGGCCATAAAGAACTGCTGGGCGAAGTTCTCGATGGTGCTGCCAAAGAGGCCGGCCTGGAAGACAGGGGCGTTGAGGAACCGCACCTTGTCGGTATCACACATGTCCGCCAGGTTCAGCCACAGGTGGTGTTCCTGGACAACTAACATGGACATCGCCCGACCCAGGGAGCGGGTGGTGACGTTCGTCACCCTGAGGGCGAGGTCTGATGCTATGCGCAGTTCCTGCATAACCCCTGGGTCTGAACTACCCTTGTGCAGTTCCTTTAGCGCTTTGGCCTGGTAGACCTGCAGGAGCGCCATGGCATGCAAAGCCGACGCGGCTTCTCCACAGGCTGTGTAAGCCTTGCCTGTCAAAGCAGACGAGAACTTACATGCCCGGGAGGGGAGACGTGGATTACCCCGCCAGTCGGTGACGGTCTTAGGACACAATTGCATCGCAACCGACCGCTCGACTGGGGGGATCCGCCCCGCCATTGAGGGTAGTGAGGACGGAGGAACCACTCGATCGGTGTCTGGCGTTGTAGGGTGCCATCCACGACTTTGTGAGTTTCTGATGCACTTTCGAGAAGAAAGGCACCGGGGCGGGGCACTGAGAACCAGCACAGGCTGCTCGAGAAACCAATCGTCCAACCGCGAAGGTTCGGGACACGGCGGAGGGTTCCACTCGAACCCGACACTTGCAGCAGCCCGAGAAAGCATAGCCGTGAGCTCTGGATCGGGCTCGGGTAACACTACCACACCCGAAGGGGGCAATACAGTCGGGTCTTCATCTCCAGAGTCCATTAGCTGTCCCCCAATGTAGCAATTGAAACCATATCCTCAGCCAGAGCCCCAAAAGTAATGGCTGGCCCCCCATGGGAAGGACCAGCGCGCTCTCAAGGAAGATCCACCAGTACAGCAGAGGGGGAGGGTCCCGAGGAGCCTGGTGACCCGGCGAGAGTGCCCTCACAGTAACCCTTAGGTCTCCACCAAAGGCATCAGCCAAAGTAGCAGCCCTCTGCTTCGCAGCAGGAGGACCACTAGATCGTGGGATGCGCAATGGGATTCCACCCCTTTTGAGGTAATCGAGCCTAGGCCGTAGGACTGCGATGGTCATGTTCTCGCAGTGGGAACACGAGTTATTCACGAAAGCTGCCTCAGCGTGCTGAAAGCCCAAACACGTGAGACAAAGATCATAACCGTCAACTGGGGACAGGAAACGGCGTTTAGAAACACTCAAAGCAGATCCCAATTCTTCGGTCAGTTCGTGACCGACTGAAAGGCAACTGGAAGTTGAATTACATGGCTTTGACCCATTGTGGTAATTAACGCATTAATTTAAATTATTAGTTAATATAATATGTTATTAGGGAATTAATACATGATGTCATATTTAATTAATATAAATTCTTATATTACTTAATCTATTAATCATATTGAATGTTCATTAGTTGCCGATGCAGTAATCATTAATAAATGGTTTAGTTCTTCATGAGTCATACATTAACTCACGATTATCTGGCTATTAGTTAAGCATGAAATAATGCATATTAGTGCACCCGTATTGTAAAGTGTTACCAAATTGCTTTACCAAGCATTTGCCAATTGAAAACATGTTCTGACATTTGTGGAGACCAGAGTTTCAAGAGCTTAAAGACAAACAGGCAGTTTGCCTGGTTAGCTATCAATCCCTACTGGTAGATGTCGTAAGTACACTAATTAAAGGGACTAAATGCCTGTTTTTCAGTGACCAGAGCTTTTCAAAAGTAGCCATGTATTGTGACTGAATACTTTATTAAAATTTGCAAATGTTGTAGTAGATCATAGATGTTTAAATCTGACAGATTTTTATTTTATTTGAATTGATTTAATCTTAATTGCTATGGCATACATACAGTATCATTTATGGTTCATCTGTTCCTTGGTGAAATGGATTGTGTGTGTCTGAACTCTTGAGATTATAATGAGAGATTTTACTGGACCTGTACGCTTTCCACTCTACACCCCACCAATAGATACTAGTCCTCATTTCCCTTTAGACAGTAAAATAGCTCTGATATGCCAGCATTTGCATTTTTATTAGAGAAAAGATAGTTTACACACAGTCCCATTTATAACAATAGATATATATCAAATGTAAATGCTAAAAATGGCTTAATGACAGTTGACAATTGACAGGCTTCTAATCCTACAAACATAATTCAGTGCTTTTGAATCTTTATGCTGCTTATAGAGGGTTGTTTAGAGGGTAATTAAAAACACCATTTGCGCCTTCATTCCTGAAACTTTGGACCCTCTTCAGTTTGCCTATCGTCCCAATAGATCGACTGAAGATGCCATCTCTCATGTCCTCCACTCCTCCCTCACTCACATCGACAGCAAAAGTGGGAACTACGTAAGACTGCTATTTATTGACTATAGCTCAGCCTTTAACACCATAGTTCCCACCAAGCTAACCTCCAAACTCCTGGATCTCGGCCTGAATCCTTTTCTCTGCCACTGGATTGAGGACTTCCTCACTGGCAGGCCTCAGGTGGTGAGAATAGGCCAGTCCACCTCCACCTCCATCACCCTGAGTGTGGGAGCTCCACAGGGCTGTGTCCTGAGCCCCTGCTCTACTCTCTACACGCATGACTGTTTGTCCACACACAGCTCCACCTCTATCATCAAATTTGCTGATGATACTGTTGTCCTGGGCCTCATTTCCAACAACAACGAGACGGCATACTTGGACGAGGTGGAGCATCTAACATCATGGTGCCAGGACAACTGTCTCTCTCTGAATGTTGGCAAGACCAAAGAAATGATTGTGGACTTCAGGAAGAGACAGCAACGGACATACTCCCTCATGATCAGCGGGTCACCAGTAGAGAGAGTGAGCAGCTTCAAGTACCTGGGAGTAAACATCTCAGAGGACCTGACCTGGACTGCTCACATTCAGACACAGGTGAAAAAAGCCAGGCAAAGACTGTACCACCTGCGCCAGCTGAGGAAATTCAGGGTTTCACCAGCTATCCTGAAAACTTTCTATTTAGGGGCGATAGAAAGTGTTTTAACTCAGTGCATCACAGCGTGGTATGGGAACAGCACCAGTCATGACCGCAAAGCCCTGCAAAGAGTAGTGCGCTTATCCGAGCGTATCTCAGGGTCAGCTCTCCGTCTCTGCAGGACGTCTACACCAAACGCTGCAAAGGTAGAGCTACCAAGATCATCAAGGACTCTAATCACCCTGCAAACCCTCATTTCACGCTGCTACCATCTGGTAAGCGCTTCCGAAGCCTGATGGCCAAAACTGAGAGACTCAGGAGGAGCTTCTTCCCAGGCCATCAGACTCCTGAACTCAGTCACTTAACATCACGTGACTTCACGTCAGGATAAACATCGATACACTGACATTGCACTGCACTTTCTGTTCTCGTTGTTACTGTGTAACAACCTGTCATAAACCTGTTTGCACATTATACTCTTTATACATTTGTTAACCACATATTTATAAGTCTACAGTTTACTCACTGCAAAGTCTACTTCAATTATTTTATTCCACTTTATCCTTATTTGTTACCTTTTTTTTCTTTGACTTGATTATTTATAATTCTACAGATATAGACATATATATATATATATATATATATATAGATAGTACTTTTTTTTTTATATCCTATTTCTATTATAATTTCTTCCTTGTGTTTTTAACTGTGAATTTGCACTGTCCATGGAGCGGACCTGTTTACATTTCACTGCCGGTTGTATATTCTGTATATAACTGTGTATGTGACAAATAAAACTCTTGAATCTTGAATCTTGTATTTTATTGTTATTTTTTTTGCAAACAGCTGTACATTGTTCACCAAATTTTGACTCAGAAATTCCTGTAATCCCTCCAGGCTCTTATTACTGATCGGTTTCTCTTCATCTTCTCTTTCTTCTTTGTTTAGGGCCCAATAAGCTTGAAAGAGCCTTGATCATTTTGCACTGTGGTAACAGCAGAATGCCATCCACATGTAAGAGGGAATGTTCACATTCTTATTGAGTTGATTTTTTTCCAGGTATAGCTCCGGTCAGCACATGGGCTAAAATGTTATTATTATTGTCATAGCAATATTTATTCATGATGTCTTTCGTATCAACTGCCGTTATTAAAGCTGATCTTCTGTGGCACAATGTTTGTCATTGTGAACATAGATTCAGCAGTGACTTCATCTGCTGCATGATCTTATAAATCTCTCAATTAGAAAAAGTGACCGCGATTCACTTTATAGCTGTTATTTAAGAAGTCTTCATTGATGGCCTGGTTTGCATATGGAACAGTCATCTCATCAACAGCAGGTTCCAGCTACAGAAGTTTAAAAGAAATAGATACAGCCGTTAAAGAGATGAATTACTAATTAATGGAATAGAAAAAAAATGTATGCCCCGTAATGTCGTTACAAACCCATATGTGGTGTTTTTATGTAAAACACATATTTAGAACTTAGCTAGAATCCTAATTGAGTTATTTTCCATGGAACAACCAGTCATATGTCAAGCTCTTAAAGGATTAGTTCACTTCAAAATGAAAATAATTTATTCACCCCCGTGTCTTTCTTTCTTCAGTCGAAAATAAATTGAATAAAAACATTCCAGGATTTTTCTCCATATAATGGATTTAAATTGCAACCATTTGCAATTGTACTTCCACGTACGTCACGACCATGACCTTTCCGACATGATGATGTCATGTGTTATGCAAATGAAAATATCTGATGTCGAGCATTCATGGTTAAAAAGCATATACATTTTTATTTTTTCTTGAAAATGACTGAACGTTTTGCTATATAAGACCCTATTCCTCAGCTTGGATCATGCAGAGCCTCTGAAGCCCTTCCTTTGAAACTCCATTGTGTGGAGAAAAATCCTGGAATGTTTTCCTCAAAAAAAATTAATTTCTTTTCAACTGAAGAAAGAAAGACACAAACATCTTGGATGACATGGGGATGAGTCAGGACATTTTCATTTTGAAGTGAACTAATCCTTTAATAGAAAAAAAATAAAAATAATAATCCTCATGTTGTTCAGGTTATTTTGACCTAGACAGGATTTATTTTTCACGATAATGATAGTTAACTATCTCATTGGACTAGAACTTGCTGACTTTACTCACCCAGGGTATAAATACATCCCCACGTTTTTTTTTTGTTTTTTTTTTGTGATTTGAAAATGCTTTTATTTTGTACAAATTGACACAAAGTCAAACTTGTGTTGCTCCCAGTCAAAAATGACCAGCCTACAAAATTATCTTATAAATCTCTCATTATCACCAAATATCAGATTCAATCTTTTTGTCAACTTTTGTCAACGTGTCTTTCAATTAGAACAGTTTTTGTATTTATTTTTAAACTGACTGATTGTAGGCCACTTTAATCTGAGTTTATATTGGTCAAAATGACCATCCATTGAAAATAAACAGGGAGATTGAAAATTAGAGAAACATTTAGTGTTCAGAAGCATGTTCATCATGTTTATGTTCACATGTGCATATATGTACAGTGGGTACGGAAAGTATTCAGACCCCCTTAAATTTTTTCACTCTTTGTTATATTGCAGCCATTTGCTAAAATCACTTAAGTTCATTTTTTTCTCATTAATATACACACAGCACCCCATATTGACAGAAAAACATTTTTGCAGATTTATTAAAAAAGAAAAACTGAAATATCACATGGTCCTAAGTATTCAGACCCTTTGCTGTGACACTCATATATTTAACTCAGGTGCTGTCCATTTCTTCTGATCATCCTTGAGAAGGTTTACACCTTCATTTGAGTCCAGCTGTGTTTGATTATACTGATTGGACTTGATTAGGAAAGCCACACACCTGTCTATATAAGACCTTACAGCTCACAGTGCATATCAGAGCAAATGAGAATTATGAGGTCAAAGGAACTGCCTGAAGAGCTCAGAGACAGAATTGTGGCAAGGCACAGATCTGGCCAAGGTTACAAAAAAATTCTGCTGCACTTAAGGTTCCTAAGAGCACAGTGGCCTCCATAATCCTTAAATGGAAGACGTTTGGGACGACCAGAACCCTTCCTAGAGCTGGCCATCCAGCCAAACTGAGCTATCGGGGGAGAAAAGCCTTGGTGAGAGAGGTAAAGAAGAACTCAAAGATCACTGTGGCTGAGCTCCAGACATGCAGTCGGGAGATGGGAGAAAATTGTAGAAAGTCAACCATCACTGCAGCCCTCCACCAGTCGGGGCTTTATGGCAGAGTGGCCTGACGGAAGCCTCTCCTCAGTGCAAGGCACATGAAAGCCCACATGGAGTTTGCTAAAAAAAAAACACCTGAAGGACTCCAAGATGGTGAGAAATAACATTCTCTGGTCTGATGAGACCAAGATAGAACTTTTTGGCCTTAATTCTAAGCGGTATGTGTGGAGAAAACCAGGCACTGCTCATCACCTGTCCAATACAATCTCAACAGTGAAGCATGGTGGTGGCAGCATCATGCTGTGGGGGTGTTTTTCAGCTGCAGGGACAGGAAGACTGGTTGCAACGAGGGAAAGATGAATCCGGCCAAGTGGCTTCACAACAACTCCGTGACTGTTCTTGAATGACCCGGCCAGAGCCCTGACTTAAACCCAATTGAGCATCTCTGGAGAGACCTGAAAATGGCTGTCCACCAACGTTTACCATCCAACCTGACAGAACTGGAGAGGATCTGCTAGGAGGAATGGCAAAGGATCCCCAAATCCAGGTGTGAAAAACTTGTTGCATCTTTCCCAAAAAGACTCATGGCTGTATTAGATCAAAAGGGTGTTTCTACTAAATACTGAGCAAAGGGTCTGAATACTTAGGACCATGTGATATTTCAGTTTTTCTTTTTTAATAAATCTGCAAAAATGACAACAGTTCTGTGTTTTTCTGTCAATATGGGGTGCTGTGTGTACATTAATGAGAAGAAGAAAAAAAAGAACTTAAATGATTTTAGCAAATGGCTGCAATATAACAAAGAGTGAAAAATTTAAGGGGGTCTGAATACTTTCCGTACCCACTGTATATGTATATACAAACAAACTTTTTGAGTATTGCAGGCTTTCTTTTTCACAGTGTAGTGGAAATTAATTTTGCTTTATGCAAAATGTATTTACTTTATATTATGTGTGTGCTTGCATGACAACGAACATCTAATCTTGGTGGAAAATTAATGTGTGCTATTTTAAATATGTGTGTCTTTGCAACAAAAGGTGTTACATGTCTACATCCTGCTGTTTCTTAGAAGTAGCTCCGTGGGACTAGAGAATGAGAATTGGTTTTGCCCCTTATATGGCATAGATCTTCAGTTTTAATTAACATAAGAGGAAAACAGCAGAGTGGGGGGTGAGTGATCTATATTAGGCAGCCTGCACTGGGTGAGGCTGTCCTTCTCTGCAGAAACTTTGTCTGTATGTGAATGGCCTTCTTGCAAGAATAAGATCCTTAGAAGATTGATTGGTTTTCATTACAATCTCACCACTAAAGAGTTAACATTTCCACGACAACAGAGATTGACTTTATCCTCAGATCAATGAGGCCTCACGATCAATCAGTTACAAAAAGAAATAAAACCTGCCCTAACTGAAGTTGAAAAAAAGATTAAATGCAATATTTGGTGAGAATAGAGCGTAACAAGATATTTATACGTGTTTTGTTTTTTTTTGGACCAGGAAGACCACAAGTGTGACTTTATTCCATTTTGTACAAAATAAAAGCATTTAAAAACAAACTTCCTGGTTAAACATTAACGCACATAAACAGTGCAATTTTTACCCCATATTTTGTTGAATATTGAAAAATGTATCCACAAATATTATCGACAAACACCCACAATATGTATTGTTTTGTTTCACAAGCTGAGCTCAAGGAGGCATACGAAGTCAGTCAGCATAACGTGATTTACAAGCAGTTTTTAAAAGGCTGATCATTTCTGACTGGGAACACAAAAGGTGTTACAGGGGTTTCAACACATTAAGTAAGTAGTAGTAAGACTCGACTTGTTATATTAGTTATATGAAAGGCTTGTGTGAGTTATTCACTAAAATTCGACAGATCAACCTTTTCACTTATGAACCGTTGCATTAAAAAACGCATAATTCTAGAATATGGCTTTGAAACAAAATGAAGTTAAATTAATGACAGATTTTTTTGTGAACTATCCCTTTAAGACTAAAATAATAGACTAGATGTAAAATCAGTACTAAATGTCATAAACTCTGACATAAAACTAAAGCTACAGAAATAATGATAAAAGGAAAGGAGGTGAAGCACTTTTTTTCTGCAAGTCTCTGTAAAACACCAGAAAAAAGTAAATGATAGATTACTGTACAATGTGTGTAAATGTATCACATGATAGCAAACATACGGTACAGTAACACATAAAAAAACAAGTTATGAAAATCACCAGAGGCTCAACTATCCATGAAATCCTTGGTCTTCTTGGATTTCCTCTTCCAGTATATTTGTAAGCTGAGAAAACGGGGCTATTTGTTGTGCCATAGAGAGTTGCAAACATATATCCTGAACCTTCATTTTTGGAGCTATATTTTTGACAGATTTTTTTGTATCGATTATCCTCAGGGAGTGGATTCAGGATGCCAGGAGTCACCAGAGGCTGTCCTCTGAAGAAAAACTCCCTACAGTTATCAAAAGTTTTTAGAACTTCAGACATGACGAATGGACAGCTGAATGCCAGCATCACAGCGAGGACACTTATGATAAACAGATGCATATTCCCCTTTACACAGAAATATAACTAACAAAAGTAAAGCTGAACGTAAATGCTTTTTGTAAGCAAACTTTAGTTCCACAAACAGCCTCCGTTCTTGTACACTTAAATAGCAGCAAAGGTGATGATCTTTAACACTGATGTTCACACATCAAAACCCACAGACTTTAAACATAGTGATGGAGTGTGAGTTTTCTTTCACACATGATACTCCACTACAAGTCCTGCAACATAGTCATATTTATACTGCATTTGGAGTCACTTCTTAGAATTGACCTAAGCCCTGGTGTTTCCATTTGACTTGTCTTTTGTGACCTGGTCTGTGTCTTTTGCAACTAATATATGCAGTATTTCTATAGCATTCTAGTATCTTTGGTTAGTTATGCCAAAATCAACACAAATAAAGCTGTAGAGACAAGTTTCATTTTGCATGATTTGAAAGCATTTATTTGTATGGTTTTGTAGTTGTCAAAGAAATAACAGGGTCAAAGTTAATGACAGAAATCTGTTATACACTTTTATTCCATGTCAACACTTCCGTAGCCACAGTACCAGGCCCGAATTGCTGCTGGTATATTTTTTATTTTGGACCACCATGATTCGTTGTCTGGCTCATCAGAAGCATCAGCATCTGCTTCTTGAGGCTGACTTACATCTGCTGTTAAAAGATCCAAACAGTCACCATGAAACAGTGTGTAATCTTTATTATATTGGCTCTTCAGAAAGTTCTGT
Source organism: Paracanthobrama guichenoti (assembly GCA_018749465.1). NCBI lineage: Eukaryota > Metazoa > Chordata > Actinopteri > Cypriniformes > Gobionidae > Paracanthobrama > Paracanthobrama guichenoti. Next base: position 3,563,303 of record CM031961.1, read on the forward strand.
AATTCCGCCAGGGTCTGTGCACTGATAGGTTTGCTCTCATCTTTGTTTTCAGCCCAGTGAGCTTGAGACATCCATTTTTTGGTGTCACTGTTATAGCAGCAGAACGCTGTCCACATATGTGAGGGAATGTTTACTCTGTTATTCAATGTGTGTGGTGGTGTTTCTGTGTTCGGCACAGCTCCAGTCAACACAAAGGCCAAGATATCCTCAGTTTTCTCTTCATTACGGCAGTGAGAATGCATGATACCTCTAACAGTTTGCTCCATGATGCTCCAGCTGCCACCGTTAAAGTGGTGGTACTGCGGCACAGCATTGGTCAGTGTGAATGTAGATTTGAAAGTGTCTTTATCAGCTGCATAGCTGCATGGAAATAAGTGTCCACGATCCAGATTTTGGTCGTTCACATAGTCTTCATTGGAAGCCTGATTGACAAATTCTCCAATCATTCCATCGTTTAAATCTTCAAGCTGCAGAACAGATAATTGACCAATAGAAAGACACAATAACGATTTTTTTTCTCAAACATAATTGGGAAAAAAAGAAATTGCAACCTCACCTGTAGCTCTGTCTTCCATACAGGTCGTTTTATCCCTGTCTGATGCCCAATATATTTGTAAGCTGAGAAAACAGGGATCTTATTTTGTATGTCGTAGAGAGTTGCAAATCTGTAATCGTTATTATATTTTTGGCATATTATTCTGTACTGATTCTGATTCTTCGAGACTGAATTCTCCAGAATGTCCTTAATCATTGGAGGCTGTTCCTTTAAAAAAAACTTGCTGCATTTGGTGAATGAATCAACAACATCAGTCATGACGAACGGAAAGCCAAACACCAGCAGCACTGAGACGACAAGCAGACGCATCTTCAGTTGAACTCAATCACAAACCAAAAATGAAGCTAAAATGGCTGCAGAAACGGGAAGGCTATTTCACACGTCACAAGGATGTGCAGCTTCCAGAAAGAAATCTTCAGTTTTTATAGACAGACTACCTGACCTTTTTTTTTTTTTTTTTTTTTCTGTGGCTCCCATAAATTATTCCTGTCTCTGATATAGGCATAAGTATTGGCCATAGAATGTCTTTATCATGATGCTCAAGGTCAAGTTTTAGTGTTTTAATTGACCTCTCAAAGTGGTACGTTCACATTATCATTCATTTATTTGAATTCAGTCACTGATATCAATGTAGGTCAGGCCAGGCCAAATAAAAGTCACTCACTCATTAACTTATGGAAATATATCTTTGTGCTGTATGTGACCGCAGTTCAGTTATGTTCTGTTACTACTGTTAGCTTTATAATTTTACATATTATCTTACTGTGATGTGAAAGACAAGCAAATAGAGTATAATAAAATACTCTTGTTCAGAATATATCATTTCAGCATTGAAGTTAACATAAATATACATTTCTAATTTTAAAAAAATAAATATATATATATATACTGATTTGCTTGTGACTAGTGTGCACTTTGTGTTCTGTGCAGCTAGGTGAACAGTAGGGTTAATATACACTCACCTAAAGGATTATTAGGAACACCATACTTCACCATATTTCGCCTTCAGAACTGCCTTAATTCTACGTGGCATTGATTCAACAAGGTGCTGAAAGCATTCTTTAGAAATGTTGGCCCATATTGATAGGATAGCATCTTGCAGTTGATGGAGATTTGTTGACGGAGAGCACTCAAGCGTGTGGATGTCAGGAAAGCTGCCGGGCCGGATGGTATTTCAGGTCGTGTTCTGCGGTCCTGTGCTGATCAGCTCGCCGGGTTGTTTACATCTATCTTTAATGAGTCCCTCGCTACATCTGTGTGGTCCCCACCTCCTTCAAAAAATCCACCATCATCCCTGTCCCTAAGAACAGTAAACCCTCTTGCCTAAATGACTATCGTCCAGTGGCTCTCACGTCTATAGTCATGAAGGTCTTTGAGAGACTCATTAAAAACACCATTTGCGCCTTCATTCCTGACACTTTGGACCCTCTTCAGTTTGCCTATCGTCCCAATAGATCGACTGAAGATGCCATCTCTCATGTCCTCCACTCCTCCCTCACTCACATCGACAGCAAAAGTGGGAATTACGTAAGTCTGCTATTTATTGACTATAGCTCAGCCTTTAACACCATAGATCCCATCAAGCTAACCTCCAAACTCCTGGATCTCGGCCTGAATCCTTCTCTCTGCCACTGGATTGAGGACTTCCTCACTGGCAGGCCTCAGGTGGTGAGAATAGGCCAGTCCACCTCCACCTCCCTGAGTGTGGGAGCTCCACAGGGCTGTGTCCTGAGTCCCCTGCTCTACACGCATGACTGTTTGTCCACACACAGCTCCACCTCTATCCCCAAATTTGCTGATGATACTGTTGTCCTGGGCCTCATTTCCAACAACAATGAGACGGCATACTTGGACGAGGTGGAGCATCTAACATCATGGTGCCAGGACAACTGTCTCTCTCTGAATGTTGGCAAGACCAAAGAAATGATTGTGGACTTCAGGAAGAGACAGCAACGGACATACTCCCCCCTCATGATCAGCGGGTCACCAGTAGAGAGAGTGAGCAGCTTCAAGTACCTGGGTGTAAACATCTCCGAGTACCTGACCTGGACTGCTCACATTCAGACACAGGTGAAAAAAGCCAGGCAAAGACTGTACCACCTGCGCCAGCTGAGGTAATTCAGGGTTTAACCAGCTATCCTGAAAACTTTCTATTTAGGGGCGATAGAAAGTGTATTAACTCAGTGCATCACAGCATGGTATGGGAACAGCACCAGTCATGACCGCAAAGCCCTGCAAAGAGTTGTGCGCTTATCCGAGCGTATCTCAGAGTCAGCTCTCCCGTCTCTGCAGGACGTCTACACCAAACGCTGCAAAGGTAGAGCTACTAAGATCATCAAGGACTCTAATCACCCTGCAAACCCTCATTTCACGCTGCTGCCATCTGGTAAGCGCTTCCGAAGCCTGATGGCCAAAACTGAGAGACTCAGGAGGAGCTTTTTCCCCCAGGCCAGCAGACTCCTCCACTTAACATCACGTGACTTCACTTCAGGATAAACATACTGACATTGCACTGCACTTTCTGTTCTCGTTGTTACCGTGTAACAACCTGTTATAAACCTGTTTGCACATTATACTCTTTATACATTTGTTAACCACATATTTATAAGTCTACAGTTTACTCACTGCACAGTCTACTTCAATTATTTTATTCCACTTCTTTATTCTTATTTTTACTTTTTTTCTTCTACTTGACTTGATTATTTATAATTCTACAGATATAGATATATATATATATATATATATATATATATATATATATATATATATATATATATTAGTACTTTTTATATCCTATTTCTATTATAATTTCCTCCTTGTGTTTTTAACTGTGAATTTGCACTGTCCATGGAGCAGACCTGTTTACATTTCACTGCCGGTTGTATACTCTGTATATAACTGTGTATGTGACAAAAACAACTCTTGAATCTTGAATGTATTTAAGTAATATTAAAGACTATTATCCACTTATATCTATCTTTATTACAAATAATAAAAAAATAAATAAATACAATTTTCAGTAGATTAACAGAATAATAGTTACTGACAAATAGATAATCTAGATAAAACATTTGAAAATGCACCTGCATTGTTATGCATTTTGTGATTAAATGAATAATTGTTCAGTCATATATTTTGTCATTGTAGACTAATAGTAAAATAATACGCTATTAAAATACTTTCTTGTCGCCTTCTGCTGAAAAAAACAATATTGTGTATCATCTGATATTGTGAGTTAGTGTATATGCCCATTGTATGGTAAAGTAAAACTCTTACCATCAGTATATTCCTAAAACATCAAAAGTAAACACTCAGAATGACACATTCCAGATTTTTATGTTTATAGATTATAAATACTGAATTTATGTGTTCATCTTTAAAGTTGTTTTTAATAATCGTGATGGTGTATAATTTGCACATAGTCCTTCATCTCCAGGAGAAAGTGAAAAATAGTAAAAAATCTTTTTTAATTATGCTTGTGTAGCAGAGTAAATGGAACTGTAGATAAATAGCGCTAGTTGCTGGTTTACGTCCATGTTCGTTTTGGTACAAGATCTCGCACAAGTTATCGCGATATATGCCCGTTGTGACTCACTAATCGTTCAGTGTGTTGTGTAGCAGTCTGGCTCCGTCGTAAATGTTTGTGCTGTTCTCTGACTGATTAAAATCTGCTCCATTCGAAGGAAACAGTCTGTAAGTGTGTTCAGTTCAGTCTTAGAATGTTTCAGCTAGTCGTTCAGTGTGTCCCCGGCTTAAGTGAGTAAGTTTCCTCCTCTGTATTTAGAGTGACGGCCTGTCAGCATTAGAGTCCTGTCTATTTAAAGGGATAGTTCTCCCTGAAATGAAAATAAAGCCATCTTTATACTCACCCTGCTGTTGTTCCAATGCCTTATGTCCTTCTATCTTTTTCAGACCATAAAAGCAGAAATTTAAAAAAAATAGTCCTGCACTCGCTCCTCCATACAATAGCAGGGAATAGCGACCAGGCTAAAACATCACAAAAATTATACAAAAGTATCACGCAATGATACAGTGAAATGCGCGCCATATATGGAAAGTGTTCAGGGAGCATACTATAAGGTTTTGCGAGAAATAAACCTTATTATTCAGTCAAAACACTGAGCTCAGCTGTTACTCTGTGCACGTTCCTGTGACTGCATATGAGCCGTTAGCAGCCCCTCATGCAATGTTGTCATGACAACCAGTACACAACATTCACTTCAGGAGGTTTCATTATTAGTATTATTGTATTATTTCTTATCATATATTGAAATATGACCTTATAGAAAAGACGAGAGTCGCGTTTGTTTCTATTGAGCCTGATTTCTCAAAATGGTGTGTGTGCTTATCCTGGGTGCCATTACAACATGGGTGCGAGTTATAAGCATGAGCGCCGGCGGCGGCTGCTGATGGCTCGCACGCACACTCACAGGAGTGCGGACAGAGTAACGCCCGAGCTCAGTGTTTTAACTGAATAATACGGTTTCTTTCTCGCAAAACCTTATAGTATTCATGCTGAACACTTTTCATATATGGCGCGTGTCTCACTGTTTCATAGACTTTGCTGGCATTGTGTCATAGTTGGGGGCGTAGCGTGGGGGTGGAGTCGGCATGGGGGAAAACAGTCCATTCCCCCACAATGGAAACAAATGGTGTTAACCCAGTATAGCCTATGTAGAATCACTTCTGCCGCTCAACAGAGCAAGATATATAGAAAAACTATATTGGGTCAGATTGTCCGTACAGTATCCGTGACTGATAAACGACCCACCGGAATCAATGGCCAGAGGTGTCATTTTCTTGTCAAAATACATGCTGCTGCTTTTGATGAAGACATTAATTGAGTGTTGCTGAATTTAATGGATTAAAAGTATGTATTACATATATTTAACATTTTAAAATGATCATAAAACATGTTGTGCTATGAAATGTATATTTTTTCTGAATATGTATTATTGTAAATATGAAACAAAGAGATTTCATGAATTGCAATGGCAAAAGTTTGTTGAACAAAACGCCGATAAAGTCATACTTGTTCACACTGCGTCAGAAATGCAGTCAATTTATCGTTAAAGCAGTTTTCATGATCAGCGATCACTAGCCACATAATGCGTGCGTTTATTAATGTACAAAACATTCAAGTGTTCTTTATTTCATGATGGGAAGGGCTGGGCTCATGTTTGTGCTTCAAGCTTACAAACTAGTCACATTATATTTACGAAACGTGTGCATTTTCTCATCAAAATGCATGTGTTGCAGTCAGAGAGAGAAATGGCAGGATAATGCAGATAACTAGATAATGATACTCAATGTCTTTCGAAGGAGAACCAGGAGGACGGAACACTGGAGCGAGGGAGACGAGGCCGAGGAGACAAGGAAACAGGTAAGTAGCACAGGCGAGTCCTTGAGGTAAGCAAACAGGTAAGTGTAGTGCAAACAAGACCAGACAGTGACTGTGTGTGTGCACATGCGTGGAGCTTAAGTGCAGGCAGTGATGAGGTAATGATGAGGTGCAGGTGTGTGTGATTAGTATTCGGGAGAGGCTGTGCGAGGTGCTTGGGAGTGGGCATGCTGCTCCCACATATATTACACAACATACAAACTCGATTGCAAAAAAGTTGGGACACTGTACAAATTGTGAATAAAAAAGGAATGCAATAATTTACAAATCTCATAAACATATTTTATTCACAATAGAATATAGATAACATATCAAATGTTAAAAGTGAGACATTTTGAAATGTAATGCCAAATATTGGCTCATTTTGGATTTCATGAGAGCTACACATTCCAAAAAAGTTGGGACAGGGAGCAATAAGAGGCCGGAAAAGTTAAATGTACATATAAGGAACAGCTGGAGGACCAATTTGCAACTTATTAGGTCAATTGGCAACATGATTGGGTATAAAAAGAGCCTCTCAGAGTGGCAGTGTACAACTATCCTTGCAAAGAAAGTCATACGAGCTCTGTCCTGGTCAGAGATAAATTCCCCCACCCTCTATTCCACCGCTTTGAGTTACTAAACTAGCGGAGTTAAATTAATATCGTAATGCCTGCCTTATGTTTCAAATTGTCAACAGGCTAAACTCTATATTGAGTGTCTTGTTCCTATCTCCAGCCCCCAGTATACATAGCCTACCTAATGAGAATCAAACCAGTTATATCAGGAAAATGTCGCCGACATGTGCGCGCTAGTATGACTGTTGTCTGTAGGGGATCACAGATCTGGAACAGGATTGATGATGACCTTAAAGGATTAGTTCACTCAAGTCCATGTCGTTCTTTCTTCAGCTGAAAAGAAATTAAGGTTTTTGATGAAAACATTCCAGGATTTTTTTTTTTCCATATAATGGATTTCAATGGGCTCCAAACGGTTCAAGGTCCAAATGACAGTTTCAGTGCAGCTTTAAACGATACCAGACGATGAATAAGGGTCTTATCTAGTGAAACGATCGGTCAAACACAGTATTAGTATGGTGTTCCTAATAATCCTTTAGGTGAGTGTGTATATATATAATGATTAGGCATAACATTATGATTCCTAATATTGTTTTGGTTCCCCTTTGCATTAACTCCACGGGACCCCTGAAGGTGTGCTGTGGTATCTGGCACCAAGATGTTAGCAGCAGATCCTTTAAGTCCTGTAAGTTGCGAGGTGGTGCCTCCATGGTTTGGACTTGTTTGTTCAGCACGTCCCACAGATGCTCAATTGGATTGAGATCTGGGGAATTTGGAGGCCAAGTCAACACCTCAAACTCATTGTTGTGCTCCTCAAACCATTCCTGAACCATTTTTGCTTTGTGGCAGGGCACATTATCCTGCTGAAAGAGCCACAGCCACCAGGGAATACTGTTTCCATGAAAGAGTGTACATGGTCTGCAACAATGCTGATGTAGGTGGTACGTGTCAAAGTAACATCCACATGGATGGCAGGACCCAAGGTTTCCCAGCAGAACATTGCCCAAAGCATCACACTGCCTCTGCCGGCTTGCCTTCTTCCCATAGTGGATCCTGGTGCCATGTGTTCCCCAGGTAAGGGATGCACACGCACTCGGCCATCCACGTGATGTAAAAGAAAACGTGATTCATTAGACCAGGCCACCTTCTTCCATTGCTCCGTGGTCCAGTTCTGATGCTCACGTGCCCACTGTTGGCACTTTCGGCGATGGACAGGGGTCAGCATGGGCACCCTGACTGGTCTGCGGCTATGTAGCCCCATACACAACTGGTCTGCGGCTATGTAGCCCCATACACAACTGGTCTGCGGCTATGTAGCCTCATACACAACAAACTGAGATGCACTGTATTCTGAGTATTCTGTATTCTGACACCTTTCTATCAGAACCAGCATTAACTTCTTGAGCAATCTGAGCTCCAGTAGCTCGTCTGTTTGATCGGACCACACAGGCCAGCCTTCGCTCCCCACGTGCATCAATGAGCCTTGGTTGCCCATGATCCTTTCGCAGAGGGCTGTGATGAAGAGCTAATCGGTGTTATTCACTTCACCTGTCAGTGGTCATAATGTTATGCCTGATCGGTATATACCATCAGAGACATGTGTTTATGTACCTGTATAAAAAATATTCTGGGCTGGATTTCCCGAAACCTTCTTAACACTACGTCATTCAATGATTTGTATACCTTAAGGTGTATCTTAATGTTAATACGTATTTCTCGAAACCGTCTGTAAGTCTTTGGTCTGGTGCACTCTTAGGCATACCTTATCATTATTGACAGTTCATTCCGATAGTGACCACCAGTGGCCTGTTTCTTTACATCTCAGTCTATACGAATATAATTCTGCTAATTGAAATGTTTTCATGCAAAAAATACAATTGTCAGTATACTGATGATTGTTAGCTTTTTAATTATATTATCCAAAGGTACATCAGCTGGCAAACCATTATGGAGTCTATTTAAAGGGAATGGTTGTGGAGGGGAGTTTGGTCAAACTATGGCAGCCATACAACAAATAGTTTTGCTAAATCAAAGATGGCGCTGTCCGATTTAATCCGTGAAAACTTTAGTCCCCTGGCTGCCATGTCAGAAGCTGCAATTCAAAACAAATTTTGCCTGCCACGGCAGCAAATTCAGCAGCTTTTAGATCTTGTTGGTCTGACTTCGTCAAGACAAACTCTGAAAGCCCTGAAATTCAGCTGCTGCTGCTGCTCTCCTCTTTCTTTCTTTTTTCTCCACTATGCTGTTGATTGTTTCGTGTGTTGCGCTTTTATTGAGTAGGTCATCCAGTAACAGTATTTACACCAATAATGTGATGTGGGCAATTAACCCTGCTTGTGAAGTAAATGAAGACTATGGCAAAATATATTATGATAATATAAATGGCATAGGCCTACTGCCAGTTAGTGTAGTGGATTGATGCATGATGTGTTTGGGCATGAGAGGATGCGGGTTCGCACAATCATTTCAAAATTATATAAAATATCCGGATGCATTTAGTGTGCAATTTGGATTTTATATATATATATATATATATATATATATATATATATATATATATATATATATATATAATATATAAGATCTCAAGAGTCCTAATAAATGCCATTTCAACTATTTCTGAAGTGCTTCTATTAAAGACACCGTTTTCTCACATAACGCAGTTAAACAGCCCCTGCATAGAGTTAATAATCGATTGTTGAGCCATTGATAAACTAATTCAGCACCACCGCCATGGGCAGCACCTGCTAACGGCGCACTTAAGAGGGTATACCTTAAGCAACCTCCTAAGATATAGGTCAGGGAACATGCCTGGAAATGGTATAGGCTACCTTTAGTTAAATTATACCTTTAGAGTCTTCGTAGCGCACTAAGAGACAACTTTATCGGGAAATGCAGCCCTGATTTATTGAAGATTGAAGCAGCAAGTAGTCTTCGGAAACATTATTGTCAGCTGAAGTTTTCTTAACTATTCTAATATGTCTAATAAGTCTAATTTAAAGCAATTCTTTAAAGTCCATTTACTAATGATTGTTTAAAAATTAAAAATACAGTTAAAAATACAAATAGATCTGTGCTGTTTTCAGCAGCAAACTATAACTCATTAAACACACTTAATCTACAATGAACCACTGAAATGAAATAGTTAGGAATTAATAGAGAAGCAGAAGTCACAAGTCCATTCTTACCTTTGCAATGACAGCATTTGTCATTTATTTGAAGGAATGGAATCTGCATTCTCATGCATCGTTGTCATGTAGAAATCTGCACCTCTGAGATGTGTGCGTAAATCTGAAGCTTCTTCACTGCTAACCTCTGTTAGTTTCAGACAAACACATGCATCTCTAGAGCTCAGGACATTTTATAATCGGATGAAATCTGATTTTTTTTAGCTGTTTTTGCAGTAGATGTGGAAGGTGAATGAGTGATGAATTCTGGCTTGTTTCCTTTGGGTCATTTTGGACAGTCTGTGGTGTGTGGAGCTGTCCGTGGTGCTGCTCCAGATGTTAAAGTCACACAGAAGAGGTTAAAATAGTCCAAATATATTATTAATAAACATGATAATAGATTTTACCATTTTAATAAATATCTTATTATTATTATTATTATTATTATTATTATTATTATATAACGTACACAGTACATGCACTACCAGTCAAAAGTTTTTTGTTTGTTTTTTCTTCTCCTCACCAAGGCTAGCCTTACAAGCCAGACCCACATCAGGATGTTGGGTCTGGGAGCTCAGCATTGGCAGGGCTCAATCCGAGAGGCGGGATAAACGGTTGTCTTTCAAATTCCCTCTGCACGCAATAGGACAGTGCTACAACCAATCAGAGCAATGAAGGTGAAGTTGATAGATTAAACTTTCGCCATATCTGGTCGTCAAAACTCCGAACACATCTTCCTTTCTTAAGAATGACTTCAGTGCCGTTGTTTGTTCTTTCCTCAAAGAAAACCTTAACTCCAAGTCTTCCAGAGTCACGGCCAAAGCCGTTTCGAAAGACTGCTGTTCGCCAGCTTCTTTGTTTTCAAATAGCACACGGAAGCGTCGCAACTCTGCCGTCATTGTGTTAAGCCCGCCCACCGACTCTATACACGTGATGTGATTGGCCTGACCAGTGTTTTCCCAGCTCGCAAGCCAACAGAGAGTTGCTAGACTACACTGGCTGCAAATAACAAGATTCAAGATTCAAGAGTTTTATTTGTCACATACACAGTTATATACAGAATATACAACCGGCAGTGAAATGTAAACAGGTCCGCTCCATGGACAGTGCAAATTCACAGTTAAAAACACAAGGAAGAAATTATAATAGAAATAGGATATAAAAAAAGTACTCTCTCTCTATATATATATATATATATATATATATATATATATATATATCTATATCTGTAGAATTATAAATAATCAAGTCAAGAGAAAAAAAAGGTAACAAATAAGGATAAAGTGGAATAAAATAATTGAAGTAGACTTTGCAGTGAGTAAACTGTAGACTTATAAATATGTGGTTAACAAATGTATAAAGAGTATAATGTGCAAACAGGTTTATGACAGGTTGTTACACAGTAACAACGAGAACAGAAAGTGCAGTGCAATGTCAGTGTATCGATGTTTATCCTGGCGTGAAGTCACGTGATGTTAAGTGACTGAGTTCAGGAGTCTGATGGCCTGGGGAAGAAGCTCCTCCTGAGTCTCTCAGTTTTGGCCATCAGGCTTGGAAGCGCTTACCAGATGGTAGCAGCGTGAAATGAGGGTTTGCAGGGTGATTAGAGTCCTTGATGATCTTGGTAGCTCTACCTTTGCAGCGTTTGGTGTAGACGTCCTGCAGAGACGGAGAGCTGACCCTGAGATACGCTCGGATAAGCGCACTACTCTTTGCAGGGCTTTGCGGTCATGACTGGTGCTGTTCCCATACCACGCTGTGATGCACTGAGTTAAAACACTTTCTATCGCCCCTAAATAGAAAGTTTTCAGGATAGCTGGTGAAACCTGAATTTCCTCAGCTGGCGCAGGTGGTACAGTCTTTGCCTGGCTTTTTCACCTGTGTCTGAATGTGAGCAGTCCAGGTCAGGTCCTCGGAGATGTTTACTCCCAGGTACTTGAAGCTGCTCACTCTCTCTACTGGTGACCCGCTGATCATGAGGGGGAGTATGTCCGTTGCTGTCTCTTCCTGAAGTCCACAATCATTTCTTTGGTCTTGCCAACATTCAGAGAGAGACAGTTGTCCTGGCACCATGATGTTAGATGCTCCACCTCGTCCAAGTATGCCGTCTCATTGTTGTTGGAAATGAGGCCCAGGACAACAGTATCATCAGCAAATTTGATGATAGAGGTGGAGCTGTGTGTGGACAAACAGTCATGCGTGTAGAGAGAGTAGAGCAGGGGGCTCAGGACACAGCCCTGTGGAGCTCCCACACTCAGGGTGATGGAGGTGGAGGTGGACTGGCCTATTCTCACCACCTGAGGCCTGCCAGTGAGGAAGTCCTCAATCCAGTGGCAGAGAGAAGGATTCAGGCCGAGATCCAGGAGTTTGGAGGTTAGCTTGGTGGGAACTATGGTGTTAAAGGCTGAGCTATAGTCAATAAATAGCAGTCTTACGTAGTTCCCACTTTTGCTGTCGATGTGAGTGAGGAGGAGTGGAGGACATGAGAGATGGCATCTTCAGTCGATCTATTGGGACGATAGGCAAACTGAAGAGGGTCCAAAGTGTCAGGAATGAAGGCGCAAATGGTGTTTTTAATGAGTCTCTCAAAGACCTTCATGACTATAGACGTGAGAGCCACTGGACGATAGTCATTTAGGCAAGAGGGTTTACTGTTCTTAGGGACAGGGATGATGGTGGATTTTTTGAAGGAGGTGGGGACCACAGATGTAGCGAGGGACTCATTAAAGATAGATGTAAACAACCCGGTGAGCTGATCAGCACAGGACCGCAGAACACGACCTGAAATACCATCCGGCCCAGCAGCTTTCCTGACGTCCACACGCTTGAGTGCTCTCCGAACTTCATCCTCCGAGACAGAGATCACGTGGTTGTTGCTGCTCTGAGTAATTCCCTCTGACGTGCCACTTGGCGGAGTCGCGTTGCCGCGGTTACAGTCAAAGCGAGCATAGAAAGAGTTTAACTCGTTCACGAGCAACGGATCAGCGTTCACCTCTGCAGAGGATTTAGATCCAAAGGAGCAGATGGACCTCAGACCTTGCCACATGCGCCGCGAGTCGTTGAGTTGGAAATGAGACTCCACTCGGTCTTTATAACGGAGTTTTGCGGCTTTAACTGCTCGTCTGAGAGCATAGCAGGACGATCTGTATTCATTCATATTCCCTGAATGGAGACCGGCGTTGTAAGCAGCAGTGCGTCATGTTCACTGCCGCGCGGATTGAATTGTCCACCCACGGTTTCTGATTTGAGAAGGGCGTTATTGTTATTGTTTGCGTGGCTTGCTCTGTAAGCGTGTTGATGAAGCAAAGCGCCACGTCTGTGAACTCGCTTACGTCAGCTGAACTCGCTCGAACATGTCCCAATCCACATCGCCCAGAGCTGCCTGTAGCGCGGTCTCTGAGTGGGGTGACCAACGCTTAACTTCCCGCCTCACCGGGGGTTCCTGGAGGAGCTTTTGTTTGTATTCGGGAGTGAGGAAAATGGCGGCATGATCCGATTTGCCAAACGCTGGAAGTGACCGCGCTTTATAGGCGTTCTTAACGGAGTAGCAGTGATCCAGTGTGTTTGCTCCTCGTGTGGGGCAGGAGGCGTGCTGGTGAAAGTTTGGCAGGACTTTCTTTAGGTTTGCTTTGTTAAAATCGCCCGCGACAATGAATGCCGCGTCGGGATGTTGGTTTATGACGCCGCTGGCAACATCATGAAGGCCAGATAAAGCCAGCGCTGTGTCTGCCTGCGGTGGGATGTAAACGGCGGTCGCGACAACCGCAGAAAACTCCTAGGCAGATAGAATGGGCGGCAGATGATTGTTAAATGTTCCAGATGAGGTGAGCAGGACCGCGAGAGAATGGTGATGTTCCTGGGATCGCACCATTTCTTGTTGATCATGAAACACACTCCACCGCCTTTGGATTTACCGGCCTCGGCTGTTCTGTCCATCCGAAAAAGAGAAGTTCTCCGGCGGCGTCACAGCTGTGTCCGGGACCGCGGGCGTGAGCCATGTTTCAGACAAACAATAGATATTACAGTCTCTCATGTCCCGTTGAAAACTTATCCTGGCTCTAAGATCGTCCATCTTATTATCCAAGGATTGAACATTTGCTAGAAGAATGCTCGGAGAGGAGGTCTGAATGCCCTTTTCCTCAGTCTGTTACGGATACCAGCGCGTTTCCCACGGTGTTTCTTTGTTCTACGCCGCTGGCTCTGGCCATTGTTCAACTCGGCGTTCCGAAGAATCTCAGATGGCCACAGAGGATCGGCGAAAGTGTCCTGAAACAGTCCAGTGTAGAGGTAACCAATGTCCAAAAGAGTTTTGCTGTCGTAGTAGATCAATGCAGATGATAAGTTTGTAAAAACTGAGAGTAAAAGAAAGTAAAATAGTAAATAAAAGCACAGTCTTCGCGGAGCGACCTGAACGGCGACCAAACACAGCGGCGCCATTTTGTATTTTTGCTGCCGCTAGGGTACGTCTAGATTTTTAGGCTACACCAAGGCTGCATTTGTTTGATTAAAAATACAATAAAATCAGTAATACTTTTTTTTTGTGGAAACTATTCAAAATAATAATAATAATAATAATAATAAATCTTATTCAGCAGGGATCCATTAAATGTATCAAAAGTGACAGTAGATTTCTATTTCAAATGATTTCCATTTCAGTGAAATGCTAATTATTAAACTTTATATTCATCAAAGAATCCTGAAAAAAAATCACAGTCTCCACAAACATTTTAAGCAGCATTAATTTTTCAACATTAATAATCATAAGAATCATTATTAATAACTGAGCTCCAATAATTGATAATAAATTAGCAACAAATCCTCATATTAGAATGATTTGTGAAGGATCATGTGACACTGAAGACTGGAGTAATGCTTTGATCACAGGAATACATTACATTTTACAATGGGACATCAGAAGTGGTTGGTTAGCATGTGGTCAGTTAGCTTGTGCTGGTAAAAGGCTAAATGCATCTTTCTTCATTGACATCCTTTCAAAAGTAGGACACACTTTGTAAACCCCTTAATCTGGTAATGTCGTTCCATGAATAAACACTCGAGGGCGCCAAACACATGCAAATGTGAGCCATAAACCCAGAGAAACCCGGCCACATGCCACGCTAATTCTTAAACTTCGAAAGACAATAGATAGTGTATTGTGCTCATTTTGAAAAGATGGCCTAAAAATAAAGTAGAATAAATGGTTAATTCTTGTAAATCACTTTGGATAAAAGCATCCTTATATGTTAATAAACATAAAAAGGCAAAAAAATCATTGTTTAGCTGTATTTTCGCTCTATTAGGATCTGTATTTTACAGCCTATTGTGTATGTTTTCACCATCGTAAATATTAAGATGAAGGCATTTGTGTGTAACACTTTACAAAAAAGGTTTCATTTGTTAACTACATTAGTTAATGTGAATTCTGCTTTTATCATTTCCCAGACAGTAACGTGTCGGCCCAGATCCGGCACACATCTGGTATTCGTGGATCTGGGCAGACGCATGTTGCTGTCTGGATTATTGATCTTAAGTAATGTTAATGTCAACATTTACCAATACATTTTTATAATCAAAAGTTGTATCTGTTATCAGCATGAAACAGAAGTTGTGTTTTTTTTCTTCCCTATTGTGACTGAATATATATATATATATATATGTATATGTGTGTGCTCCAAGGAAGGAACAGTGGTGAACCGGCGACCAAGGCTCATTGATGCACGTGGGGAGTGAAGGCTGGCCCGTGTGATCCGATCAAACAGACGAGCTACTGTAGCTCACAGTGCTCAAGAAGTTAATGCTGGTTCTGATAGAAAGGTGTCAGAATACACAGTGCATCTCAGTTTGTTGTGTATGGGGCGGCATAGCCGCAGACCAGTCAGGGTGCCCATGCTGACCCCTGTCCACCACAGAAAGCTCCAACAGTGGCATGTGAGCATCAGAACTGGACCACGGAGCAATGGAAGAAGGTGGCCTGGTCTGATGAATCACATTTTCTTTTACATCACGTGGATGGCCGAGTGCGTGTGCATCCCTTACCTGGGGAACACATGGCACCAGGATGCACTATGGGAAGAAGGCAAGCCAGCAGAGGCAGTGTGATGCTTTGGGCAATGTTCAACTGGGAAACCTTGGGTCCTTCCATCCATGTGGATGTTACTTTGACACGTACCACCTACCTAAGCATTGTTGCAGACCATGTACACCCTTTCATGGAAACGGTATTCCCTGGTGGCTGTGGCCTCTTTCAGCAGGATAATGTGCCCTGCCACAGAACAAAAATGGTTCAGGAATGGTTTAAGGAGCACAACAACGAGTTTGAGGTGTTGACTTGGCCTCCAAATTCCCCGGATCTCAGTCCAATCGAGCATCTGTGGGACGTGCTGAACAAACAAGTCCAAACCATGGAGGCCCCACCTCGCAACTTACAGGACTTAAAGGATCTGCTGCTAACATCTTGGTGCCACATACCACAGCACACCTTCAGGGGTCAGGGGTTTGGCAGCAAAAGGGGGATCAACTATTTATAAAAAATAAATCATGGATAAATCATTTATAATAAATATTGCTATATTATAATAAAATAGTCCATGAAAAACTAAAATAGTCCATTGTGATTTCTTTGTGACATTAACATTATAAAATGCACTGTGAACTAACACAAACCAATCAATAATAAACATTTGTATTTTTATTAAGTAACCAACAATGAATAATGAAAGCTATAATATATATATATATATATAAATAACAAATGAGGCCTTTATTGTAAAGTGTTACCTTATTTTGCTTTCCAGATAGACATTTTGAAATAGTCTATCAAATGTGCTGTTGACCGTCTGTAAGATTACATCACTTTCACCATGTTGAACACAATTTGTCACTTGTTTTTGCTGTCCTCCAGTTTGGCATCAAAGTGTGTGTCGTTTTGGAAACAGGTACACTGATCCTGATCTTTATCTCATGAGTTTCACTAAGCAGGAGGAATTCATCACAGAGGTCAAAGTCATTAACCTGACTGCTGAAACACACACCGCAAGTGTGAGCCAACATGGCATTCTCTACACCAAAGACACCAGGGGATCACATACCAAAACACTCTGTCAACACTGCAAACACACACACACACATTGGGTTTTCATGTTTTATGAGGACTTTCCATTGACATAACTGTATATTCTAGCCGCCTTCACTAAACCTACCCGTCACAGAAAACTTAATTTACTTTATTTAAATTAATTTACTATTAGGCTCTTCCAGATCTCTTATGTTAATCCAGTAAAAGCCAGTAGAGGGAAGGTTTGTTTTGATGAGCTTTTGAGGCTTTCCATGTCAGTGAGAAGAAAGTGTCTCGCTCAGACTGTCAAAGCCGTGTTTTTTTGCTAAAGCTTAGCCACCAGGGCTGACCTTTGACCTTTGACTCCTGCCCTCCAGCCCGCACACCTCTGTCCACGCGTTAGGGAGATCGACTGTCAGGCGGAACCTTCCGGAACACTCCAGTTCCTCACTCGGATTGGCTAGAAGTGTTGCCAGTTGAGCCGGTGGAACTAGAGGAGGATCAAATTAAGCAAAAACTGAGGGATGGAATAAAATTGGATTAGTCTGGAGGAAAAGAGAAGACCCTAACTAGATTTTTAATGGTGTTTGCGCATACAGAACTTGCCGCCACCAGGTTAAGATGTTGTGGGTGGTTGCTAAAATGTTCTGAGTGGTTTTTATTACATTGCTATGCAGTTTCTATAATATTCATAAGCTGTCTCATTTCGAAAGGCTGCGTCCTCCAGAGATCGCATTCGAAGGCTGCATGCGTCATCAAGGCTGTCTCATTTCAGAAAAGTAGTAGGACAATCCGAATGCGACCTTCAAATGCGCCCTTCTTTCACAGGAATTCGGAGTTTGCATGAGGTGTATCCTTCGCTGCTGCAGATAACCCACAATTCTTTGCGTCACTATTAACAACCGTCATGTTTTTTAAATATTATTTGAAAAAAGGGCAACCCCGGCAGATATACATGCAAGCAAAGATTTTTAGATTTAAAGATTTAAGATTTAAAATTTAAGTAGTTTCAAGCTTGTTTTTGTTTTTAAGCTGTATTAACTCAAATAGATAGTTGTGGTAAGCAGGATTGCAAGTGTTTAGTGATTTTTAAACGTTTAGAACTGTACTTTGCTGTCAAGGCAAGACACATTTCATAGTCATTTTCAAGTTATAATAATAATTTTCATTCATATAACTGGTGCGAGAGCGCAACAATGCTGTGAAATTGTTGGCATAGCAATGTGATACTTCCTGCCTATGTGTCCTACGAAGGACGTCTCGTTTAATTCTGATTAAGGACACTCCGTATACCGCGTCCTTCACAGAATGTGTCCTCCGGAGGACACAGCCTTCGAAATGAAATGAAATGAGACACAGCCATTGATTCGTAGAGTCATAGTCTCTAGACATGGCTCGGGATGAGTTGCACATCAAAGTTACAACTTAGGTTTTATTCGCAAAAAGTGTTGCCGTTTAATAGAAATCACTGAAATACCCTTCCATTCCTGTTACGGTAATGCTGATGTTAGAGGAAAATTGCAGATTTATTTAAATCCGTGCTATTGTACACACCCATGCAACATACGGGATGTAATGATGCATACTTTCACTTCTGTTTTATATATAAATTAAGAAGCATGATTTCTCTAGAATAATAAAGGCAAGCAATTTCAGACTACAACAAGCACAACAGATCATGTTACATTTGGGTCAACATTTTTATATTCAGAAACAAACTATTTGCAAAATCAGATATAAGACCTCCAAACTTCATGTGGCCTTCAGATTAGCTCAAGAACAGTGCAAGTGGGGCTTCATATTCCATGGGTTTCCATGGCCGATCAGCTCATCCAAGCCTTACATCATCAAGTGCAATGCAAAGCATCGGATGCAGTGGTGTAGGATGAAATAGACTCTAGAGCAGTGGAGACGTGTTTTCTGGAAAGACAACTCAATCTTCTCTGTCAAGCTGATGGACGAGTCTGGCTTTGGCCTGCACAGAGTCCTGATTTCAACCCGATAGAACACCTTTAGGATGAATTCGAGCGGAGACTGCGAGCCAGGCCTTCTCGTCCAACATCAATGCCTGACCTCACAAATGCGCTTCCAGAAGAATGGTCAAAAATTCCCATAAACACACTCCTAAACCTTGTGGAAAGCTTTCCCAGAAGAGTTGAAGCTGTTATAGCTGCAAAGGGTGGGCCAACCCATATTAAACCCTACGGATAAAGAATGGGATGTCATTAAAGTTCATGTGCATGTAAAGGCAGGTGTCCCAAAACTTTTGGCAATATAGTGTATATGTTGTTTCAGCCTTATTTCAAGTAACAAATAAGTTTTAGTAGTTTTAGTCACTGATAATGACCCTGTCTCAGCCTGTCGTGTGAAGGAGAAATGCAGTAAGGGCGAGCAACGACCCACACAGCACAGGCCTCTGCCAGCGTTATGCCACATATGCATGAAAAAATGAGCTGCTATCTTCAAAAGCCGTCGCCTAGTGACTCACAACACGGCCGGGGACTTCACTGCTCCGCAGACTTGCTGCATTCCACTGCTCATTCCACAGAGTACAATAACTTCCTGGAATTCTTCGAAGCCTGGCCGACGGAGCCAGGGCACTTCCTGTTGTCCTTGCTGTTGCACTTCCTGCACGGCCAGCTCGATCAGGTTCTGTTGCTATGGTAAAGAGCAAACACCTCCAGTCGCTTCAGCGTTCGGTCTTGAAGCAAACATCCATATAATGCATGACATTAAACAAGATGATATATCAAGTTGCCACTGTCAGTGGATGTTTTCTAGAAGCGTACATTCCAGTTTAAAGAGAATAAAGACTTAATTTAGTATACAAGCCATCATCTCCTATAATACTAACTGATTTACATTGTATTTTGATTTCAATGAGGGTGACATACAGTACTCCTGTTCAGAAGTTTGGGGTCAGAAGTTTTATTCCTGTGATCAACGCTGAATTTTCAGCATATTTACTCCAATCTTCAGTGTCACATGATCCTTCAGAAATCATTCTGATATGATGATTTGATGCTCAAGAAACATTTATGATTATTATCAATGATGAAAACAGGTGTACTGCTTCATATTTTCGTGGAAATCGTGATACTTTTTTTTCAGGAATCTTTGATGAATAGAAAGTTCAAGATCTTTTTAAAACCTCCCTGAGGCTAAGGTTTAAACACACACACACACACACACACACACATACACACACATAGCACCGCCGCACATCAGACTGTTGACAAATCACTGTGACGTTTGCCTTGGGCTTCACTGTAGATCATGTATGCCAGAGAAATTCACAGGAATGATTGGGGTAAATGTGTTTGTTTGATGTGCATTTATATGTGGTTTGCTAGTGCTTTCAAAAGCCACACGTGTATGCATTTTGCATATGTGTGTGGTTTCTTAAATGCATGTATGTATTTGAGTGTGTGTGTGTGTGTGTGTGTGTGTGTGTAGATTGCACACAGTATGAACATGCATATTAGCTGATTTTGCCTTCCTGCCAAAGTTCTTGCAGCATACGTCAAACTGTGCTAAAACATGTTCAGTGATTTGCATTTTGGAACTGAACTGCTCATCAACAGTTTCTTCAACTCTCCTAAAACTTCATTAGAATATAAAATCAGTTCCAACCTCACAACACAAGATAATATTTCATGTAACTATGAATTGTTTCTACAGATCTTCTGGCACATTCCTGCAGATATTATGCAATGTTGGAGCTGAACTCGTGCCAGGATTTTGTAGACCCTCCTTCCGCTGGACTAAAGCCATCACTCCAAACCATGCTGATGGCCCAGAAGATAACACACTGTCTGCTGTGCCAAAAACATCTTACTGGTTCTCATTTGAGGTGCTTTCTTTATTATATCACAATTACGTTTTTTTCTTACGTTTTTTTCTTTTTTTTTTGGGGAATTCAAAGTATACAATTAAAGACAATTGTCAAAGTCCTGCAACACATTTAAATCAGACAAAAATATTAAGCAGCACAAATACAAAGCTCTGACAGATGTCTGATAGTTCCCCAACTCAGTCTACTTGAAGTCACATTCTCTATAGGGAACAGCTGATTGGTTCCTGCTGTATCAGTAGCCAATGGACTCACTCCTCAACCTTCAAATACTTGGTCAGCATTTACTGTAACAATTGCAGTTTTTATTACTCTAGCTCCACCTGTATAGATCTGCTATGGTTAAATTATGCATGCTATATTGTACAGCAGCAGCATGTCTTACTTACTCACAGTGTGCCATGTGTGTATTGGCAGTAGCAAGTCCTGTAACAACAGCAATGACCAACAGCAGCAGATCTATTCTGCCAAACATATCAACGTTGTCACACCCATTACCATGCCAAACACTCTGCGAGTTGTCATCACAGAACTTTTTTCAATATCAATAACAATAAGAAATGTTACCAAAGCAGCAAATCATCATATGAGAATGATTTCTGAAGGATCATGTGACACTGAAGACTGGAGGAATGATGCTGAAAATTTAGCTTTGATCACAGGAATAAATTACATTTTAAAATATATGAACACAGAAGTTATTTTAAAATGTAATTATTTAAATTATTAATATTCATTTTAATTGCAATAAGATTTTTTTACTGTGAGTTTAAATGTCCCCCTCACACCACTTGTGCTGGTACATCTAAGAGAAAATATGATTAAAAGAAAGATAGACAGATGTTTTCAAGGGTTTTCAAGACAGATGTTTTTTTGTTTTGTTTTTTTTTTGTACAAGGGAATTCAAAAGTTGTTGCTGAAGTGGCAGGGTGTTGTGGGCAAAGAGCCTGCTAAAAAACGGCTTAACTATCCTGAGATTATTTATTGGTCTTAGCTGGTCTGATGAACATATTAACAGTGATGGTATGTAATACATCTGTAAACTGATGTCAATGTGGATGCGGTACGGCAACTTCTGAGAGCTGCGCTGAAGTTTAGTAAGCGGAGGTGAAATGTTTCAAGCCCTCATGAAAATAAGAGATGAAAAAGTCCCCTGACAGCCATCTTGGTTTCGGCAGATGATAATGGATTGGAAAACATCCTCTCCATGCATTCGCTAACACAGTGTATGGTGAGCCATGAGGGACATGTTTCTACAGCCATGCAGTAAACAAGCTGGTAGAAATCTGACCTGCCATATAAAGATTCCACCTGTTTGTTTATCTATCCTCGCTTGGATTATGCCTTGGCATCTCAAGAACTTAATTTCTGTTTTGCAAAATCTTTCTTTCTTTTTGGGGATCCAATCATTTTTGGTTCCCCCAAAAAACCTTTCAGTGATCAGTTGTTAAAAGAACCTTTTAAGTGTGAAGAACAGTTTAATATTCTAAAGAAACTTTTGTGGAATGGAGGTTAAAATTTATTTGTGCTATTATGATAATAATAATACATTTATAATATATTTATTATGCCTGAGCTGTATATCTATGGGTCCCTGTGATTTTGCCAAATAAGACATGTTCAACATTGTGACATGGGTCAACACTTTTTTTTTTTTTTTAATCCTGAAACAACATTTAGTCCTAACCCTATCCCTAAAAATGCAACATGAAATGTCATATTGATGAACACAACATGGCACTAAAACTAACAACTATTTACCTCAAGCTCCATCTGCAAAACTGGCATGCAAAATTCTCCCTCTTTTCCCTAGCAATGACCGTGTCCATGTTCTCCTCTTTCGCCTCCTCTTTTCTTCACATAAAAACCGCAATTGCCAAAGTGCAATTCACCTTGCTCTATTTGTTTACCACTAGCGCATGCTGATGACGTTTTATCCTTCTATACTAACTTGCGTCGTAATTCAATAGGGGAAATCATTGTACAGTCTACATACATGTTGTACCCAAGTTTATTAGATTTATACAGTGTGGTTTGTGATGATCTTATAGGATCTTACAGCTGAAATCCCACAGTCTGTATCAGGCATTAACTTGACATAATTGTAAACTTTTCCCTTAAATCTGATTGGTTGGTTACAATTTTGATCCAGGAACATGTTGTACTTGGTGACATCACATTCATTCCCCAATAGCAACATTTAAACTTCTTTCTTTCTTTCTTTCTTTCTTTTGCATTTCACCTTTCTCCATCCTGTGTGAACCCTGTGAGCAGATTAGTGAATATGAGCTGCATTACATGCTGGTATTTTTGATGAGCACATGTGAACCCTGACTGACCCATTTGCCCAATCCGGTGTGAATTGATTGGCAGCTCTCGTACGGTAATCCCATGTGGGTGTTCGTGACTTCACACTTTGTAAGAGTCGTCCCGCATACAGACGCCGCTCTCTGTGCAATAACTGTGAACACTGCAGCTCACCATCCTTGACGCATCCCGTCTTAATGGCATGAGTCCAGGAATGAAGCGTGCAAAGAGATTGGCTTCCCTAATCCCCTATGCAACCAGACATGGGCTCAGCAAATATTTACACACCCCGGGGTCTGAGATGCAAAATGTAACCTTTGCCTCAGTTTCTGCCAAAAACGCAAAGTGACGTGCTCGTCTGCAGTGTCACAGGAGGGTGTTAGGTCTGAAGATGTTCCTCTAGGAATCTGGGCTCGCTTTCAAAACCACATCGCCACCCACTTTCCCACTTCCAGTCAGAGCTGTTTGCGTCATTGTGACATGAAATCGGAGGGCATGTAATTCACATGGATGTGCTGTTATAGATCATTCGGATTTACATGATGAGTTTTTGGTACTTGGCTCTGTTCCGTCTACCTGTCGATCTTCTGACTGGCACGTGTTCAGCATACCGGGCTTGTTTTTATAGACGCCATTGCCTCTACATGCCTTTCACAGAATCAGTCTTGTAGAAACATTATGCAAGATCTCTCTGAATTTACTAGTTGGTAAAATGAATAGTCCATCTTAAAGAAGCTCTGTATAATTAGACAAATTTAGGGGCATGCATGTGCATAATACACTCACCTAAAGGATTATTAGGAACACCATACTAATACTGTGTTTGACCCCCTTTCGCCTTCAGAACTGCCTTAATTCTACGTGGCATTGATTCAACAAGGTGCTGAAAGCATTCTTTAGAAATGTTGGCCCATATTGATAGGATAGCATCTTGCAATTGATAGAGATTTGTGGGATGCACACCCAGGGCACGAAGCTCCCGTTCCACCATATCCCAAAGATGCTCTATTGGGTTGAGATCTGGTGACTGTGGAGGCCATTTTAGTACAGTGAACTCATTGTCATGTTCAAGGAACCAATTTGAAATGATTCAAGCTTTGTGACATGGCGCATTATCCTGCTGGAAGTAGCCATCAGAGAATGGGTACATGGTAGTCATAAAGGGATGGACATGGTCAGAAACAATGCTCAGGTAGGCCGTGGCATTTAAACGATGCCCAATTGGCACTAAGGGGCCTAAAGTGTGCCAAGAAAACATCCCCCACACCATTACACCACCACCACCAGCCTCCACAGTGGTAACAAGGCATGATGGATCCATGTTCTCATTCTGTTTACGCAAAATTCTGACTCTACCATCTGAATGTCTCAACAGAAATCGAGACTCATCAGACCAGGCAACATTTTTCCAGTCTTCAACTGTCCAATTTTGGTGAGCTCGTGCAAATTGTAGCCTCTTTTTCCTATTTGTAGTGGAGATGAGTGGTACCCGGTGGGGTCTTCTGCTGTTGTAGCCCATCCGCCTCAAGGTTGTGCGTGTTGTGGCTTCACAAATGCTTTGCTGCATACCTCGGTTGTAACAAGTGGTTATTTCAGTCAAAGTTGCTCTTCTATCAGCTTGAATCAGTCGGCCCATTCTCCTCTGACCTCTAGCATCAACAAGGCATTTTCGCCCACAGGACTGCCGCATACTGGATGTTTTTCCCTTTTCACACCATTCTTTGTAAACCCTAGAAATGGTTGTGCATGAAAATCCCAGTAACTGAGCAGATTGTGAAATACTCAGACCGGCCCGTCTGGCACCAACAACCATGCCACACTCAGAATTGCTTAAATCACCTTTCTTTCCCATTCTGACATTCAGTTTGGAGTTCAGGAGATTGTCTTGACCAGGACCACACCCCTAAATGCATTGAAGCAACTGCCATGTGATTGGTTGATTAGATAATTGCATTAATGAGAAATTGAACAGGTGTTCCTAATAATCCTTTAGGTGAGTGTATACAGATGATGATGTTTATAAAATTTTAAAGTTGACAAAGCATCTTAATAAAGATAATATTTCTCTTAAAATCATTTAAAGTCATATGTAGTCATCTTTGAATTACATATTTAAACGTTTTTGGAAAAAAAATCTTCGTGCCTTAAAATAGCTTGAATGTAATTCTACACCCTTGCTTCGTTTCATGAATATGCAAATTAGCCCCACCCCCACTCACTTGCACGTCGGTCAACTGAGGTAAACGCTGCACAATGGCGCTCTTTACAACGTCGGACACATAACGCTAATTAATTAATATGCTTATTATTTTGCTTGACTACGTTATTAAACAGCTAATAATGTGTTGTTAATATCACACAAACCAGGTTCCCGTTCGCCACCTCAGTCTGTCTTCAGCATCAGTCAGTAGGCCATTCCTTAGAAGCATTTTAAACAGGCATATAGTTCATCATAACATCTCAATAAACATCACATACATAGTTCAAATGCTATATTGCTAAATCTACCTAGTTTTTCTTATCAAAAATATACTGGGATGACCTGGCTTCTCTATAGATTAGCTAATGATATGCTAAAGCCCGCTGGCATGTTGATGTGATTGGTTACAAGGTAGTCTGTGACGTCAGAAACACCTGAGGCGTTCTGTCTTTGGTTAATTGCAGTTTTAAAGATAAAATACTCAAAAAATGGTGTTCATTTGACACATGATTTTGCACATGGTTTGTCTTAAAGCATATTAAAAACACCTTTTTTACACCGTTAACATATAAACAATATTCAAAACTTACAACTTCTTTAACAAGCTGACAATGGCACACTAATGCACAACACTCTCTCATCTTAATAAAACGCAAGAAGAAATGCAAAGAAATTGCATTTAAAGAAAATAAATTATCTGAATTAATCCCTGAAAAGCAACACTGAAATAAATTTCTTTAATTTGGCATCAATTATAAATAAATATATTATTATTATTTATATAATAGCTAGAAAGATAGATAGACAGACAGACAGACAGACAGATAAGAATAAGAATGTACATTAGGTTGAAGATGTCAGACATGGAGCAAGCTTGAGCTGTCATGAATAAGCTGTGGTTTGTCTGGCATCAGACGAGTAGACCGCTGATCCATTTGAACTTGTATCAGCCTGTTTGGAAATATACTTAACATGCATAGAACATCACCACAACCACAGTCTGTTCTTTCTCTTATTACAGGAAAAACTATTTTCAACAACATAACATCCCAAAAATACACACCAGATGAAGCCGACAGAGCTGTCACAAGCATCAAAGATGGAGTGAGTTGCTTTCCTGGGCAAATATTGCACAAACAGCTAAGAACAGAAAGGCAAACATGGGCGTCAGGCAAGGCATTGTTATTCTGTCAGAGACTCAGAGGTGAACATGGTGTTAGTCTGGTCAGACCCTTTGGTTTTCCCGCATTTAGGCATAAATTCAGCAGGCCGCTGATTTGAAGGGTGATTTCCTGTTTTTTCTCATGCTGTGCTCCAGCAGTTTTGGAAGCAGTTCCATGGCTGTGGTGTTGCAGGCGTGACACCTAACAGGTAGCACAGATTCATTGTGTTGACACAGATGTTTAGATAAATAAGTAATTAGCACATCAAAAAAGCAATTTCTAAACAAACTGCAAATGCTTCGGTACATTCATGCAATTGATTATGTGCAATTGTCTGCAGTTTCCTACAATATCAATTGCTTGTCATGTTGATCAAAATATATTATACTGGTTCCCTGTTGAATACCCCTCAAAACTTCTAGGCATTAATTCTTTGCATAAGTCATTAAAATGCAAAATGGTTAAATTAGCTGTCATAAACTGCCAATCATATTCTCTATACATTTCTGTAGTTCTTCTTTTTTTTTTTTTTTTTTTTTTTTTTAAATGTGTCCTGAATTGATTAATTTCGCTAATGAAGAGGAATGTAAAGGGCTAGATCATCCAACGATCAACCAGTTCTCTAAAATAGCTCAGAGATCTCATGAACCTTCATTTGGCAAACATATTGTCGTCTTCTTTATATTGCAATGATATTGTACTATAATTTGTTGAGAGACCAACAGTAAAAGTGTAACTGTGAATCATGCATTTTCACTGTCTTGTTTGTGAACAATGACTCAAGGACTTGTCATTCTGATGACACTGAAATGTTCATTTACATAAATACTTTTGAGACATGACCTAAGGTTACGGGCCTTTGCAGATAATCACTTGTGTACTGCTGTTTGTATGATTTGTTTTAATGATTCAAGAAATGTACCAAAGCAACTGAGAAAAACTGTAAAAATTGTATCGTTGTATCGACAGACATCATATTGTAAAAACTGTATAGTTAATATAATAAATGGATAGACAGATAGACATACACCGATCAGGCATAACATTATAACCACTGACAGGTAAAGTGAATATCACTGATTATCTCTTCATCCCGGCTCCTGTTAGTGGGTGGGATATATTAGGCAGCAAGTGAACATTTTGACCTCAAAGTTGATGTGTTAGAAGCAGGAAAAAAGGGGAAGCATAAGGATTTGAGTGAGTTTGACAAGGGCCACAAAATTGTGATGGCTAGACGACTGGTTCAGAGCATCTCCAAAACTGCAGCTCTTGTGGGGTGTTCCCAGTCTGCAGTGGTCAGTATCTATCAAAAGTGCTCCAAGGAAGGAACAGTGGAGAACCGGTGACAGGGTCATGGGCGGCCAAGGCTCAGTGATGCACGTGGGGAGTGAAGGCTGGCCCATGTGGTCCGATCAAACAGACAAGCTACTATAGCTCATAGTGCTCAAGAAGTTAATGCTGGTTCTGATAGAAAGGTGTCAGAATACACAGTGCATCTCAGTTTGTTGTGTATAGGGCTGCATAGCCACAGACCAGTCAGGGTGTCCATGCTAACCCCAGTCCACCGCCGAAAGCACCAACAGTGGCCATGTGAGCATCAGAACTGGACCATGGAGAATGGCCGGGTGTGTGTGCGTGGCTTACCTGGGGAACACATGGCACCAGGATGTACTATGGGAAGAAGGCAAGCCGGCGGAGGCAGTGTGATGCTTTGGGCAATGTTCTGCTGGGAAACCTTGGGTCCTTCCATCCATGTGGATGTTACTTTGACACGTACCACCTACATCAGCATTGTTGCAGACCATGTACACCCTTTCATGGAAATGGTATTCCCTGGTGGCTGTGGCTCTTCCAGCAGGATAATGCACCATGCCACAAAGCAAAAATGGTTCAGGAATGGTTTGAGGAGCACAATGAGTTTGAGGTGTTAATTTGGTCTCCAAATTCCCCAGATCTCAATCCAATCGAGCATCTGTGGGATGTGCTGAACAAACAAGTCCAAACCATGGAGGCCCCACCTCGCAATTTACAGGATTTAAAGATGTTTAAAGGATGTACCACAGCACACCTTCTGGGGTCTAGTGGAATTTTGGCAGCAAAAGTGAGACCAACACAATATTAGGAAGGTGGTCATAATGTTGTGCCTGATCGGTGTATAAATAGATCCCAGATAGATAGAGAGACAGACAGAGATATTTTTAGGTGGGTAGAATAATCATGATTTATAGTTGTTTTGTGCATTTTATTGAGCGGTCCACCCTGTCTAAAATCCTGTTCCAGCACAACTGTCAGTTTAACCACTCCTTAATGTTGCTCTTTTTATAATGTGTTTGCTAGCATGTCTAACATGTGAAAAGGAGGGCGGACAGGGAACACAGATAAAGAGATGGACCAGAATTGTCCAAACTCACACAAACAAGCCCCACCACACCCCAACAGGCACTTGCTCTCCATTGACCTTAATACCTGGCTTCTCCACTGGCACGTGTCCAACGCCTAAAGACAGGATGACTTCGTGTGTGTCTGTATTTGTAATGATTAATCTATATTTGTGATGGAGGCAAGGCCATGCACTCTGAAAGGCAGGTCTGGGCGATATTTCTGTTTTGTTTATACCAGGCGCATTACAGAAGCTCCATTAGCTTTGCTCAAGTCGATTTCACCGTCAACATCTTTGCATTTTCATGAGACAGAGTGTGGCCATAGTTTCGCCTGTTCATGATGACAGAATTATGTAAGGAATGACTGGAAGGCATGACCCTTTGCTCTCTTTTCCCCATTCAGATCAGTACATCTGATAACTATTATTTTGGCTTTCCAAATATTTGATACAATTTTCATAACATTTCATTTTGGCAAACTACCATATCAAATCAGTGCATGCTTCTAGGAAAACAGGAAAAAATATTGGATTTCGCATTACTGTTCATTAGTGTGTAAAGGGCATTGAAGCAGCAGATCTGCTTAAAGGGACAGTTCATCCAAAAAAATGTTCATTGGTGAATCATAACATTACAAACTTTGATTTGAAACTAAAACTTATTTGAAAATCAGACAAAAAGGCAAAGTTACTAGACTGTGTATTTAACAGCTTTAGTGAGGGAAAGAACTACAATCCCATGAAACATTAAGAACAGTATAATAGAATTAAAAATATTACAAATATTAATTAAAAAAAAGAAATGAATAATTCTTGTAGGGGAGACTGTGTATATTTGTAACACAACGTATCACGGATAAGATAGGAGTCATATGACAGCTTGTTTCCTCTGGCTTCCTTTACGATCCCACATGGAGGTTTCCAGTCTGTTGCTATCGCACCTGAAAATGAGGTAAGAAAGTAAAAAAATAAAAATAACAAGATAATGTTCTACCGTTGTAGATAATGTTGTATGAGTTATATCAGGTCAAAGTGTAGTTTCTCATAAAGAATGGTGTATCAACCTCCTGTTAATTTCAAAGCACCATGCTAATACAGCTAGCTAAACAACGAGTGACAGTGGCGGGTAGGTTGTATTGTGTTTTGAAACAACCATCCACTTACATACAACTAAGAACATTTTTGTGATTTTAATAATTCTACAGAATGCCTGTTTATGTTAATTTGCTCTCGCTAACACACACACACATACACACACACACCCATATGAATGTGAACGTACAGACATGCACAAACACACACAATATGCACATACACTTCCCATATTCACACATATTTTATTGTTGCAGCCATTCATTTAAAATAAAACTGTTGTTGTGGCATATTACTTGGAGTACCCTTAGTTTTATTAATGCAGTAATTTTTTTTTTTTTTTTTTTTTGCCAGAAATTCTGTTAAACACAATTATTTTAAAAAGTAAAAGAAATAATGCAAACAGGTGGCTTCAACAATATATCATCGATTAACAACCTCAGAGCTCACATTACCTGTATTTTAAAGGTTTATAAGTTGGGGTACAATGAGGCTACAATGTGCTTTTCATTACTAGTGTATGGTTACAGGAAAAAAAAAAAATATATATATATATATTTTGTATTGAACATTTATGGAGCAACTGATTTTGTGGGACAATAAATCATAAAGGTGGTTTATTTTATTTAAAAATCTTAAAAATGTATGGGGTGGCGAGGACGGCCTTTTACCCCACACATGGGGCAATAGGCACACAGTATTGATACAAATACTTTCGCTAAAATAATGTTTAAGTTAATACTTCAGGTTCAAAACAATCACTTCAACGAATGCTGTCATTAAAATATGTTAATATAGAAATAAATGTAAAAAATATAGAAACAAAATAATTTTAAAAAGTAAAGATTCTGAAAGCATCGAAGGAGATTCCATAATAATTTACTGTAACAATCAATTATATTTTATTATATAATGTGATTAATATCACATTTTTAAATCTGATGTTTCATTATAAATATGGTGATTATCTCTAAGGTGGACACCCAACTTAATATATGATATTCACAATCTGAATCGAACCATGTCATGTCAACAAATGTTAAAGTCAGCGGCTGTTTATGATCATGTTAAATATTGAGCTTTTGCCCCTCAACAGCAGGGGTGGCTTTTACCCCAAAAACCATACTTTTACATATTCTTCTGTTATTGAAAAACTGTTGCTTTAATTACCTTCAACAGAACTGACAAACATTAACAAGATCTTTGTCTTCATATATAAACGTAAACTTCATATATTAAATCAAATTAGCACAGAATCAACTTGCTGCCTGCGACCACGTCAAAGATCAGATAAATTTCCACATCTTGATAGGCGGATGTTTTGGAAAGTGCTGGGGCAAGTTTTTGTGCCATCTAGTGGTTTAGAGGAAAATAAGATCAAAGGAGCCTTTTACCCCCTGGAGCCTTTAGCCCTGTTGTGCCCTATTGTTAAAAATGTCCCTATGGCGTAAATTTAATGAGTTTTTACTTCCTTTTACTTTTTACACATGCAACTGATGTGGTTTTTTGTTGCACGATAACATAATCAAGTAGCGACTTCACACTGTTTTAAAAAACACTTAAATTCCATCACACAATTAGTGTAACGAGCCGGACTATTAATCAGCATGTCAGGCTGTATTGACAATGGTCATGCAATCTGGCACATCTTGTGTTGTTTTTATAGGAATTATGAGTTCTCACATGGTTGAACAGACATAACAGTCTGAGTAAACTATGGAGTGTTTCTCAAATGAGTTTTCCATTACACTGGAAACTACCTGCACTCGCCCAGGCTTTTGTGCGGTTGCTCAGCTTGTCAAAAGAAACACATTTCATATGACACATCCTTATGGTTAATGGCATTCCAGTGTCAGTTTAACGTTTGCTGGGATGCCTGAGGGCTGTTATCGGCTTGTTTGTATCACTTTCCATCAGGTCTCCACCTTTTATTTGAAGTCGGACCATGTTTGTTTTATTACCTGCATCTTTGGCATTCCAGTCACCATTCTGTTGTTATCATTACAGTAACGGTGCGTTCTGGGCTTCATTCAGCACGGCTCTTATCTGCACCGCTGCAGAGGCCGGTTAGTGGTTCCTGTTATTGCGGTTTCATGTCACGGAGGCCGATCCGTGCACTCAGCCTGGCTGTGCAACGATCCACCAGCTTTTTCACCATTGAACAATTCAGATTGTGTATAAAGCACCGCGGCGAAGAATTTAGATTGTTTGTTATTACAATGCCAGCCCATGGTAGGCCCAGCGCACGTTGTTTTGACGTTCGAGAACAATCAGCATTTGCAATAAAAGGAGACCCTGTCCTCTCCGCGCACTGCTCTGGTCTTCCCGAATTGCTGGAAAGCTTGAATGGGGTCCAGTGGGATTTTCCTGTTGCTGGAGAGTTTATATTGTGTTGAGAGGCAAAACTGGCCAGGACAATATGACCCATATGCTGTTCATATTAATAGCTGGGGGTTTAATTAGAAAATAATCTGTTTTAAAAGAATATGTGACAAAGCAAGTTAATTGATTTTTAAATGGGTTGTTTCCAATGCCCAATGTTTTGTTTTTAACATCAAAATTTCAAAACAAAGCACATGACATTTTGTGGAAAGAATTGGGTGAATTTAACGAAACATATCCCAGTTATATTTCATCGCAAAAGAAATGTAATCCATTTTGGGTAATGAAAAATAAGACAATTTTGGGACCATTAAGATGATAATTATGCAGTTATTTCCTCAATAAATAAAAAGTACTATAATGTGAACAAAAATTCTGATATATTATGCAAATTGCGTTAGTCATAAACTGTGCAACACATTGAAAAACCACTCTATTACCGTAATGAGATTCATCGAGAAATTCAAATTTAAATGGTATGTAAATGGTAATGAGATTTTGGAGGTAAAATGTACTTAATTGGCAGGAACATTTTAATAATTGTAATTTAGCAATGCAAATATGAAAAAGAAAAAGAAAAAGTTCACACTTTTCCCAGCACTTCAGAGCTCTAAATATTATGCAATTTTAATATAATATTTAGTGTGATGATTTGTAAAACTAAAGGTTTAAAGGTGTAGGCCATTTTACACTATAACCAGTAGGTGATGGCATAGGAGCACATATTTGACTTATTGGACATTTTCACAAAAAGTACGAAGCCACAAAGTCTCATGAAAAACAAAAACTTTTCTTCAAATTGTGACTGAATTACACAGAAAACAAGTAGAGTGCTCCTTTTAGTTCAGTATGATACTATAGAAGAACAATAGTACATTTAATAAGAATATTAAAATTTTCCTTGTAAAAAATAGTTTTTTGCACATTGCTGTTGTTAATAAAAGTTTTTTTTTTACTTATTTACCTATTTTTACATATTCAAGCTCAGCGCTTCACTGTTAATTTTCCAATAAACAAACATGTACTATTATTAGTAACTGCACTTATTAACAAAACAATAGTAATTTTATGATTAAATTAACTTTGATACATTTTCCTCCAGCGCCACCAAATCAGGTGCTGGCGCCAGCATCTGTAGAACTTAGTGGCGCTGGTGCCACTGCTCTCAAGTGTTAGTCTGGAGCCTGGAACACCGCTTTCAAATGAAAACAGAAAACGTTTGATGTGTTCTGGCCGTTCATTTGCACCTGTGTTTTGGTTGCCTGAAAACTAATTAATGGACTTCTAAATAGGCTGCATCTTCATTATGCAAAATATCTAGTTCAGTCATGAAACTCTAGAGGGTGCAGGCTTATATCCTTTACATGCAATCTGCAAGCAATCCAACGTGATCTCATGAGAATGTATTTTTACATAAAGTGTAGTTCTACTGTACATTTATTTCATGACTTACGAATTGACAACGAAACGTTGCATGCTCGTATTTTTTCTTGCGCTTTATATATGAAGTGATATACAGCGCGCGACACTGCATTTGCGCATGTCATTGAAGAGTGTGTGCTGCGAGCACAGTGCAGGATAGGAAAGTGGTTTTCTGAAGTGAGAGAGATTTTTTTATTTTTCGTAAAACAAGCTATGAAAATGACGATGTTGCTGGAACTCCAAGGTAGCATTTAGCCTACCTGGCAAAACGGGGACACTGGCTTTCTTTGTCCTTCCACCAGGCAACTTGAGCGATCACCCAAGTCACGTGACATGCACTTGGAAGACAGAAGTTAGTGTGTATTTATAGGCCTGTCACGATAACTGCTTATTGTTTTGCGATATATCGTCCCAGAAATAATTGCGATAAACAATATTATTGTCATATTATTGTCATCACAACCTTTGTGCAGGGGAACAGGGGATTGCGGCTTTGAAATCCGAGTCCATTTGGGCTTATTCTTCAAACTGTCAGTAGTTGTCAGGAAAACACTACAACACCTCAAATCACGCCTTTTTTTTCACCTGTCGATAACCACTCTGTGTAAGAAGAATCTGCCCGAGAACTTTGCCTCCATCACGGAAAACATACAAGATGACAGCACAATCGAGTACAATGTCGGTGACATCCATTATCATGTAAACATAACGGGCGATATGTTGCACCACAAAAAATTATTGAGGTCATGCACATATATTGTGCGATATATCAATATATTGATTATTGCGACAGACCTATGTATTTAGTAAATAATAATATCATTATTATTAGTTGTTAAAAGTGTACTAATTACTATTTAATCAAATGTCAAGGAAGAAAAAAATAATTTTGTGGCATAAGGTGAAGTGAGATCTGGGCCGGGGCACGTTCGGTTTGACATGAGAGTATTGCGGTTCGAACCGTGGGTGGTGTATCGTCGGTTCGGTTTGAATACCGTCACACCCCTACTGCTACAGGGATTTATGTGTGTCTATTTATGCAGCAGCTGCATATCTTACATGCTCACGTCTAACATTTTCTAACATTTCAGGTCAACACGGTAAATATCTATTAGCACACTGTAAAAAAATATTGTTGATTTAACTTAAAAAAGTAAGTAACCTGGTTGCCTTAAAATATTGAGTTCATTGAAATTAAAAATTTGAGTTAATACAATGAAGGAAATGGGTTTAATAAATAGAAACTCAAAATATTATTGAATCTGAACCACATAAACAAAAAAAATGTTGTGATAAATCATGAAACTAGCACAATTTGGCATGTTTCACTGCATTATAATAAATAAAACACAATTACGCAATATGCTTACAAAATCTTTGAATACTATTTGAATAAAGAGTGATGTCAATTCTCAAAAATGTTTTGTTATTTGTCATTGTATTAACTAAAATTTTTAATTTCAATGAACTCAAAATTAAGGCAACCAGGTAACTTACTTTTTAATTTTAATTTTATTTATTTCAATTTTTTTTTGCAGTGCAGCATGTCTATATTTGCTCTGCAGCAGCAGCAGATCTAGTCCGCCAAGACCAAATACATATAGCATTGACATATTCAATAGCATTCTAAAACTATTCCAAGAATTGTCATGATTGAAATGTGTGACCTGGGCATGTGATGCATGCATTAATAATTACATTTGCTCCAGATAATATTTATTTGTTCTCTATTCTTATAATCAAGCATTGTGAAATCAGTTAAATAAGTGCTGATGAATGACTTAGCATGGAAAATACTGCTTAAAAGGAAGTTAAAACAGTTACATTGTTTTAATGATCTTTTTTTGACTGTCCATCCTTTCTCTGATGCATTGGATCAAAGCAAGGGTTAATGGCAAGGTGGCAGAGGAGCAAAACAGGAAGTTGCCCCCCTTGTTTCAGTTGAGGGGTCACAAGCGTTCAGTATTTTTCTTTTGTGAATCCATGTTATGGTGTGACAGTGCTCAGGTCAGGCTGCGCTCACAGAGCACAGTATTGGCATTCCTTCATTGGTCGAGGCATGATGAACACTATCCCAGTGATGTTGTTTCTGTCAGAGGGCTGAACAGACTAAATAAGGGTCCCTCGGTCGAGCCTGCAGCCTTTCTAATGTCACCCACATTACTGTGTCGGGTTTCAGGTCAACGCGGTAAAGCTGGTTTCTTTCCCTCATTTCTGATTAAGTTAATCTGAACAAATGGTTATCAGCATGGTTATGGATCAGGACATTTGCTTGTTGACTTAAAAACGGAGTGCATTCTTCAGACAAGGATGCGTCTTATCGTCTGCGACACGCACAAACTAGTGATACGCTCACATTTGTTGAAACTTGTGAAATGTTTTTCCTTTACGTGGTATGACAAACTTTATCACTTACTTTTCTGAGTTTGGTCTTCCCGGCCCACATCTTTAAAACATTGAATTATGAATTTGTTGAATTTTTAACTGAAAAAAAAAAAAAAAATATATATATATATATATGTATTTAATTTTAGATTTATAATTATTATTAATGGATTTTAATAATTGATTTTAGCAACATTTTTAGTATCTACCCCATGTTTAGAGTGCTGATTTATGAACTTGCTGGATTATTGACTTATTAAATATATTAATTATATTATATATTTTATTGACTTCTCTTTTTCACTTTTGTGCCTTAACAAATTAAACAGAACCAGTTGACAGTCACTGATTTAAAATTTGATAATCACTGATAATAATTTTCATAACAATTCTCATCTGGCCCGTTCATGTGAATACAGCCCCTATAATTAAACCCCGGGCGCTGACATTTAACTGGCCCTTTCTTATTTCTGGCTCCTTATCAAGTCTCATTGTTTCAGGAGATGCACAGTACGATATTAACGCATTTAATGTTTCCTATCATTGTGTGAGCGACTCCATTTGTTGAAGCAACTGCAGGAGTTTCAAGGACACCAAAAGGAAATGTGGCTCATTTGAGTTTGTCATTAATGAATGATTGGAGAGGTACTCATCTTGAGCAACTCATTTTCTCCAGTAGGTTGCAAAAGTTGCAGGTTTTGTGACATTTAAATCATTTAAATGGTTTGTTCACCCAAAATTAACATTTTGTCATCATATACTGGGGCTGCACGATAAAAAATTATTTGTGATTTTTCTGATTGAAATTTGTATTTTATTTTATTTATTTAAAAATAAAAAAAAACAATGCCAGGTTTACTGAGCTTGCTTGTTTGTAGGGCTGCACACAAAAATATATACGTGATTTTATGTTACAGTATAACTGCAAAATTACAAAAATTAATTTCTTCATTTTCAAATGTTAAACCATCAAGCTTTCCTTTTATTTATCAAGGAGCCCTTAAGCCAGTTTACAAGCACTTCTCTTGGCAAATTTGGGAAACTGATTGGCAGTTGTTGCGTTTCCAAGTGCATGCTATAAGTGGCCCAAACTACTTCTGCATTAAGGGTATGTTTACACAACAGCAATGTACTAAAAACCTTTTAGTTTTATCTTTTATGTTTTTCACGTACAGCTGACAATGTTGTCAAAATGATCCCTGTTCACACGGATCCATGAAAAACGCTGTATTATTCATGCCAGGCCAGTAGCCAGCAATGTCACTTCGTGAAGAAACACTACGCGCCGTAACAGAAACACGTATATGCATGCAAATGACGTTGCTGTTTTCACAAAGTTGCATTCTTGTTGTTCACGGAGACGATAATTGTATTGTTTTCAAAAACTTACACTTTGAAACCCGTTTTCAAAAGTTAACATTTTCAGGCCCCCAAAAAGCCATTGTTGTGTAAATGAAGCACCAAAAATGGATGAAAGGTTTTCCTGTTTTTAGTTGAAAATGATGTTGTGTAAATGGCCACTTAGTGTGAACCGGGCTGCTGAAAACACTGGATCATTATCTGCATGTGTGTAATTGAACACAGAGCTGCGCTTCACTCTGAAACATGCAGCACATGTCTGTACATATATTTATATGTGTATATCACGATTTCAGCTTTTTTTTCTGTTAAAAATCCTTTATCCACCCTTTTTTCTATGCACCACATTTTCTTATGATGTAGTATGGAGTATTTTATGATACTGTTAAAGTGCTTTTTGCCATTTTTGACTTTTGTTGTGCAGCGTGGACTTTGTGTTTGACAAAAGAAAGGAAGTCATGCAGGTTTGGAATGACATGAGAGTAAAGGATGACTTTCGTTTTACCTCTTTAATGAGCAACTTTGAGTTCGTTTTGGCAGCGGCACTATCTAAACAACAGCCTCGAGGCTAAATCCCCGTGTCTCTCTAATCCACGGACTCATGTCAGTATGTTTATGTGTAGATGTTGTCACTCATGTTCAATAGATCTGACCTCCGACCTCTGAGAAGTACTTCCAGGTGGCGGCTCTCCAGAGTGGCTCTTCCTGTCAGGGCATTGAGACCCCCTGCGGTCAGCCAACACATCTCAATCTATAAATATCACATTACGCTCCATACCCAAATATCCTCTCTGATCCTTCATATGTCCCAGATTCCTCAAATAAGTATACACAAACACCAGGCATGAGTAATGCACGCTATCTGTTACTCCAGAACAAAACATGATGTGTAATGAGAGGATTGTTCTGTTGGTGCCATTATCATGTGTGTGATAAATGCTAGTAGAGTCTGGATTTTGAGTGTTGTTTGACAATGCAAAGTTGCTGCTATAATGCAAGTTTCGAAAAGTTTTTGGATGTAGGCGTTTTTGTATTTTCAAGCCCGTTAATTCTAGCATTTCATGTGTAAATTGAGATCCAGAATTGCTCTTGCTTTAGTTTGTTGCATTATCTTGTGCCAGTATTTTCACTATGCATACACCCCGTCAACCATAAATAGATATTTGCACTTATTTTGTACAGAATGTTTGAACATTGTTTGATTGCATTGCAACAGTATGATATCAGAAGCTTCACATGTGGAATGTGTTCTCGTTCTTCGGGCCGGATTCTCCACCTCAGCGCCCCTGGAATGCTCTTGTGTGAACCGTGAGGTCACTGTGCATGAATGGAATGTTTCTCGCCTGAAAACTCTTTGCAGGTGCCCCTCGGCACCCAGACTGTACTTGTATCTCTCCCTGCGGGGACTGCAGCGTCTCAGTTTCCACACAATTTGGAATTAGGCTCCGTTTGAAACATGCATTCTTCACTCTGTACAGACAGATTCCAATTAGAAGGAGCTTTTACAGTCTGATGTCATTACAGAACAAAAATTCCAAAAACAACTTTTAGTCTCTAGTTCTATGGCCACATTCACACAGCAACAGAATATGGTTGTTAGTCCTGCATTTGAGTCCTTAATATGGTTACGTTCACAGTTACTTACAGGAGTGACAGGCACATTCTATAACCAAACTAACACCCGTACATTTTCAGGTTTCAGGCGTGTGCACCGTGTGTTTCATTTGTGGTTTCACTTTTGGTAACTTACAGTGATGTAGATATGAGCTGTGTGTCATCTGAATTATGTGTTCTATGCGTGACTCAAATGCTTGCTATCCACCCCGATATAAAAATTTGACAGATAAATTTGCGGCTCGCTTGGACTCTTCTCATGTCAAAAGTGACAAGGCTTTTCAGTTTTTATAGACGTCGCCATCTTTGATATTTCTTTGGTCACTGTCGGTCACATTCATACAGACAGTATGTGAGACGCTACTGTTTTGATAAGAAGGGGCTTCTTTGATGAAACTAAAGTGTTGCAAAGAATCCCTGAGAATATATATTTACAGTAAGAGTATTGTGTCAAGGGCTTGACATTAACTTTTTTGCTCACCACCCACTGTGGATAGTGGTTTTTCAAAATTACTAGCTTCTCAGCATTTTCACTGGCCACAATTTTGATACCATGGGGAAAACATGGATATTTCTAATATTATCTCATAATTTGGCTGCTGTCACTTTAAGACCTGACTCACGGATCCATTATACTGTTACACATGTTTTCTTTCTCAACTGTTTACGTTCACTTAAAACATAACTGACTGTGTTTATGTGAATACTCACCAATCTGACATTATTTTGTGTGTATTTTGACTGTAAGCGCAATAAGCAGCAAAAAAGAACTCAATTTAGTACTGAGAGGCAGCTTTATATGCGTGCAAATTCAAGCCCTGTAACACCAACAATATTCATCCGGAGCAAATGAGAAGAGTGAGTGAGGGGAGACGGGTTAGTGTGTAACTCACTGTGGGAGAGATGAGAGAGCGAGAAAGCGCAGCTGGTATAATGTATCTAATGTGGAAAATGAGTATTGGAAGTTTTCAGATATTTCAGTGTTGATATGAATTTAAAAAAATATATATTTTTAATATTTTTGACAACACTATTATTTTAATATTTCCGATGCCTTTTTAAAAGACTATAATTGAAAAATGCATATATTATATCTAAAACTCAACCCACCAAAGTGGTTAGTAAAAGTGACTGCATTACACGCCACTGCTGGAATCCACCCGCATTTGGTGGGCTGGCAGGTGTTAATGTCAAGCCTTGGTTGTGTCTGTTCTAGCATCACCTCTCATTACTCACTGCTGGGTTAGTCTCTATTGCTCCAACTCATCTCTCAATATTTTCCAGACATGCAGAGTGCATGTGTTTGATGACTACCATTCCATCACTGTACATAGATTCCAAACTTAGAACTTTAAATGCCGACTGTGAACTTTACATTCCTAATTTAAAGAGTCATTCGTCATCCTGTCTTGAAGACTTGCTCTACCGCACACGTAAAAATGCACTTGTGTCTTAATTACTGACAGCACAGATTCATCTAAAGGCTGGCTTACACTAGAAGATTTAAAATCTTATCAGATTTTCAAAATGTGAAAAATAGATTTAACAGTGATCATAGATTTAGAGTATAGATCTAATCAGACACGGTGCAATAAGATTCCAGCGACGAGCAATTTGTCTGCCCACACCAGACGTGACGCGACTACAAGTCTGGACCACAAAACTAGTCATAAGGGTCAACTTTTTGAAATTGAGATTTACGCATCATCATTAAAATCTAGAATCTGAGGGTGCAAAAAAATCTTAATATTGAGAAAATCTCCTTTAAAGTTGTCCAAATGAAGTCAATAAGCAATGCATATTACAGCTACTAATATATTTTTTTATGTTTACGGTAGGAAATGTACAAAATATCTTCATGGATTACTTAATATCCTAATGATTTTTGGCATTAAAGAAAAATTTATAATTTTGACCCATACAATGTATTGTCGGCTATTTCCACAAATATACCCATGCGACTTACGACTGGTTTTGTGGTCCAGGGTCACATTTGTTTAATTTCAAGATTTATCCATTGTTGCTTTTCGTACGACTACAAAGCTAGGGGCACTAAATGATATTCAAAGTCACATTACACACTTTTAACATTAAATAAAGCACATAAACATTACCTTAGATGAGTATTGCCATACTTTGTGTTGTTCCCGCCACTATGGAATTGTCGCCTGTCGCTAGGCTGGTTATGACAAAAACTTGTGTATTATACTCGTGTATTATAATTATGTATTGTATTATCGTGTATATATATCGGTGCCATGTCTGATTAGGACATGGTGTTAAGGGGCAGTCACACTGCATTTTTCATTCCATTGACTTCCATTCGAACGTATGCGAATGCCTCAGACCGAAAAATGCAACAGCATGCAAAAAGTTTTCGGATTTTGACCTGCGAATTCACATCACGTGATGACGTGTGACCAGTAGAAGATCGAAACGTCACGGCGTGAAATCTTGGCTGAATTAAAAGAGCAATATTTTTGTAGTATAGTCGAGTAGATTGTATATTTTTGACTTATTTACATTTTGTTACTATTTGTTATATGCTGAATTTATGTTTTTAAAAAAAGGCACTTCAGAGAGTGACGTCATATCACAACCGTTGCAGTGTACAAAGAAATTTTGCATGCTCAAAGTATAGGGTGACTGTGGCTATAAGCTGCCTTTCCACTGCACACGACAAGCGACAGCCATTGGACCAGAAGTCATTCATTTACAATAGAGAGTCATACGGGAGATGCGTGATTTCCGATCATAGGCATATGTGGAAATTTCAGACCCGATTTGAGCTTCAGATGCGTT
Organism: Paracanthobrama guichenoti; assembly: GCA_018749465.1. Classification (NCBI taxonomy): domain Eukaryota; kingdom Metazoa; phylum Chordata; class Actinopteri; order Cypriniformes; family Gobionidae; genus Paracanthobrama; species Paracanthobrama guichenoti. The sequence continues at coordinate 3,604,997 of CM031961.1, forward strand.
GAAATATTTGAAATTTTGAGGCTAGACCGTATGCGACCGGATGACTGGATGTGATCAAGTCAAAGTCAAAGTCAGCTTTATTGTCAATTCTGCCATACGTACAGTACATACATACAGAGAATTGAAATTCTATGACTCTCAGACCCTAGGTGCCTAACAACAACAACAAAAGTTTAACAGTAACAACAACAGAGGAAAGATTAAAAAAAGATGGATAAAGTGAATTATAGAGGTAAAGTGGCGATGGCAAACAGTGCAAACAATAGTAACAATAGTGCAATTTCAGATTTAAGTCAGTGCAGGTATAAAATTATAAGAGTGTATGCAAAAAGAGTCTGTAAGAGGGGAGACCAATTCCTCAGAGAGACAATATATGTCTCCGTGATTCACAGATCAGATCCACAGTGCGTGGGGCAGAAGAGGGGAGAGTAATGTATTCTAAGCAAAACTATAAGTGCGAAGTTATGCTGCCTTCAGCTGCCATTGGAATTATCTTAATTACTAGTTTCCTAGGTAAAAAAATGGACATGAATGCCCTCTTAAGTCAAAATTTGAATGCGATGAACTCAGTGAACTTCAGTTAGAAGTGAGAAGTAGGATATTTTGTGAAGGCAGCATTAGAATTACCAATATTTTAACACTTTAGCGTTATTCTGTAAACATAATTTTTTGTAAAATGGTGGTTATTAATAATTATGGCCGAAATGATCAATATTTATGTTGATTAGCTCTATAAAATCTATGTTTTTATTTTAGATGTATTGAGGGTCATTTGTTTTGTGTGAATATATTCATATATGCGCTACTTAAAATCATTAATTTTACCATGGTGAATAAGCCAAGGTATCGGCTGCTTCTCAACCAATTCATGTGCCACTAGGGGGCGAAATGTAACAATCATTATGTGAATGTTGTGTGCAGTAGAAATGCAATGTTTGGACTGCTGGAAATTTGCGGGGAAAAGGGAAAAGGTTTGGATGAAGTTGTGTCTTTCGTCAGCTCGCCTTCTGATTAGGTATCGTTTCATGTGACAGTCTACAGTCATCCTCGAGGTTCCCACCACACAAAAGGATTTCTGTTCGTAAATATTCAACATGTTGGATATTTATGATTTGAGATCGGTGTGGCCCGACATTTATCGGAGCAGATTCAGTCACTCTTAACACACCTCACACCACAGGAAAATCTGATAAATTCATCTTTAGAACCATCAAGATAAACGGTAAAAACTTTACCTAGGATTATCAGTAGGGGAGAATTGGGCCTAAAATTGGCTCAGTTATCTAGTGTGTGGGTGCCTTAACATGTTCCTGATGGTCATGTGCAATGCATGTCCTTGTCCTTGAACCAAATCCCTATAGTGACAGTATTTTTAGGTATGGGATCTGCAAACTCAAAGACTCAAAGGCTGTTTTTAACAGCAAAATGATGCAGCCCTACAACTGTGACTGATTTCACCGAATAGGATAGATGTTTATCAAAAAACAACACTGCAATCAACCAGGGTTTGGGTTTAGGTTTAGGGTTAAAACTGGAGTTGGAAACCTGAACAACTTTCTTATCAAACTGATCTGAGTTTAGATGTGGTTAGTAGCCAGGATTAGGAAAAGTTAGTACTGTATTTGTTTGAATACAATGTTTTTCCAGGACTGATAAAATATGCTGAACCAGGCACACTCTGCAAAATCAGTCACCCTTAAAATACTGTATTTTTAAGGGGCAAAATCTAAAGCCTAGTGTAGTACATATGTTACCGGCAATGTGTGAAAAGCAGGTATTGTATAAAATGCCTAGGGAATATATAGAATGCCTGAAGTTTGTAGGCAACGTGTGAAATGTCTGTTTGTTTGTTTTTTGTTTTTTTGTGATTCTGTTGCATACTTTTCCTAGGCATTCTACAAACCCGATTCCAAAAAAGTTGGGACACTGTACAAATTGTGAATAAAAACAGACATTTTTCTTTTCTTTCCCCTCTTCTTTTTATAACAGTCTGCAAACATCTGGGGACTGAGGAGACAAGTTGCTCAAGTTTAGGAATAGGAATGTTGTCCCATTCTTGTCTAATACAGGCTTCTAGTTGCTCAACTGTCTTAGGTCTTCTTTGTGGCATCTTCCTCTTTATGATGCGCCAAATGTTTTCTATGGGTGAAAGATCTGGGCTGCAGGCTGGCCATTTCAGTACCCGGATCCTTCTTCTACGCAGCCATGATGTTGTAATTGATTGCAGTGTGTGGTCTGGCATTGTCATGTTGGAAAATGCAAGGTCTTCCCTGAAAGAGACGACGTCTGGATGGGAGCACATGTTGTTCTAGAACTTGGATATACCTTTCAGCATTGATGGTGCCTTTCCAGATGTGTAAGCTGCCCATGCCACACGCACTCATGAACCCCATCCCATCAGAGATGCAGGCTTCTGAACTGAGCGCTGAGAACAACTTGAGTTGTCCTTGTCATCTTTAGTCCGGATGACATGGCGTCCCAGTTTTCCAAAAAGAACTTCAAATTTTGATTGGTCTGACCACAGAACAGTTTTTCACTTTGCGACAGTCCATTTTAAATGAGCCTTGGCCCAGAGAAAATGCCTGCGCTTCTGGATCATGTTTAGATATGGCTTCTTTTTTGACCTATAGAGTTTTAGCCGGCAGCGGCGAATGGCACGGTGGATTGTGTTCACGACAATGTTTTCTGGAAGTATTCCTGAGCCCATGTTGTGATTTCCATTACAGTAGCATTCCTGTATGTGATGCAGTGCCGTCTAAAAAGCGAAAATCACGGGCATCCAGTATGGTTTTCCGGCCTTGACCCTTACGCACAGAGATTGTTCCGGATTCTCTGAATCTTTGGATGATATTATGCACTGTAGATGATGATAACTTCAAACTCTTTGCAGTTTTTCTCTGAGAAACTCCTTTCTGATATTGCTCCAGTATTTTTGGATGCAGCATTGGGGGAATTGGTGATCCTCTGCCCATCTTGACTTCTGAGAGACACTGCCACTCTGAGAGGCTCTTTTTATACCCAATCATGTTGCCAATTGACCTAATAAGTTGCAGATTGGTCCTCCAGCTGTTCCTTATATGTACATTTAACTTTTCTGGCCTCTTATTGCTACCTGTCCCAACTTTTTTGGAATGTGTAGCTCTCATGAAATCCAAAATGAGCCAATATTTGGCATGACATTTCAAAATGTCTCACTTTCAACATTTGATATGTTATCTATATTCTATTGTGAATAAAATATAAGTTTATGAGATTTGTAAATTATTGCATTCCTTTTTTATTCACAATTTGTACAGTGTCCCAACTTTTTTGGAATCGGGCTGTACACATACCTTAGGTATTCTACAGAATGACAAGTACACTCCAGGCAAAAGTATCAAAACACACCTTTATTGTCATTGAACATGTTTTTGAAAATGTACAAAGAACTACGACATAAAGGACGTTCTTACCAGAAAAACACGAAAGCAGAAGTGGTGTTGAGCTACTTGTTGCAGCAAGGAAGGCTAGAATGGCATTTTGATTGGCACAACACTTTCCTCCTGTTATGACATCGTGACACAGCAACCGTACGGGAACAATAGGGGCAAGCCTCTGTGGCGGGAATGGAAGCTCAGGTGTTTCGCAACCGGCACGCCACCGCCAAATAACGACTCAAGTGTGAGTAGTGGGAGCATTCTACTCTACCTGGCTGGCCCTTTGGCATTGTATAGAATATCTAGGAAATGTGTGAAATATAAACCATTTCATACATTGCCTACAACTTCAAGCATTCGATATATTCCCTAGGCATTCTATACAATGCCGCATTTCACACATTTTCAACATCATGATAATATTAAATGTTTCCTAAGCATCAAATCATCATATTAGAATGATTTCTGAAGGATCATGTGACACTGAAGACTGGAGGAATGATGCTGAAAATTCAGCTTTGATCACAGGAATAAATTACATTTTACTATATATTAGTAATAATAGTTGTTTTAATTTGTAATAATATTTCACAATATTAGTGTTTTTCCCCCTGTATTTGTCATTAAATGAATGCAGCCTTGGTGAACATGTGACTCAAAAACTTTTGAATGCCTTTAGTGATATTTTAACACCAGACTTTATTGGAATCAGCTGTTTTAGTCAAGTCTCTCATGGCCTGCTTAACATAACTATCATTCTTGCTTATACTTCAAAGCCCCAAACCCTAATTATTATTAAATATGTCTTATTGTGTGTGCTGTTACTTTTCTAAGGGATTTGACTGACAGTCTTGTGTAAATGTTTCTTTACACAAGCAATAACCACTTATACTATCTCCAGTACATGTGAAAGTTCACTTTGTACTTCTGCCACACATCAATTATGTTCACAGAACACTCGTTTGGAAAAAACACCAGTATCAAATTTGAGTTTGTGCATAGAGCTAGCTCTGGCCCAGCATGTGTCCTGTCCTGGCAGTGCTAATAGATGTGTTTATTAGGAGTTAGTGGGGGTCGGTCAAGCAGAGTGACATCAGCTCACACCCCTCGAGTCCGGAGGTCCTAGACGCCTGCCGTGTCGCTCTCTCATCCTCCCATCAGTCTGCGGATTAACCGGCTAAAAGAGCCGCCTGTCAGCGTGTGTGTGTGTTTGAGCAGTTAAGCGTGTTTGGGGTTCCTCCCTGATCCGTGTTAGCGCGCTCTCAGTGTCACGGGAGGCTACTTTGCGTGAGATGAAGCTTGAGGCCCCTGTTCAGAACGAACGCTGGTTCATACCAGCAAAAAGAGCAGTTTATTGGCAATTACAGCACACGAGTCTTCTGGGGTTTGGAGTGTGACATAACATGCCGTGCACTGTAGCGCAATACTGTCACGACATCTGAGATTGCGTTTGATACTAAACACTTGGCTCTTATTTTCTACACAGAGAGAAATGCTTAAATACCATTCAATCGCCAAAAGTTTGGGGTCAGTAAGATTTTTCTCTTAAGTCTCTTGTACTCACCAAGGCTGCATTTAGGTATTTGATCAAAAATACAATAATGTTGTCATCAGTGTCACATGACCCTTCAGAAATCATTCTGATATGCTGATTTGCTGCTCAAGAATCATTTCTTATTATCGTTGTTGATAGGAGTTGTGCTGGCTCATATTTTGCCCTTGTGTTTCTGAATTTTCTGATGAATCGAAAGTTTGGAATAACAGCATTTATTTGAAATAGAAATCTTTTGTAAAATTGTAAATGTTTACTGTCATTTTTAAATTTATTTAAAACATCCTTGCTGAATAAAAGCATTAATTTCTATATAAAAAAAATAAAATAAAAAAACCTAAAGCTGCATTTTCACTGAAATTACCCAAACAATTTGTCCAGGGAACTTTTTTACCCCCAAAACCTGTTGCTGTCTGTGTTTCCATCACGGTCTAAAGTGCCATGAAGATTAGGCAAATTAGTCCGGTAACGAAGGACTGTACACAACTTTACAGTTTCTGCTGGATTTCGTCCTCCGCATATAAGCTTAAAAAAGTCTGAACCTCTTCGTCGGTCCTTCAGTCGTATTTTTTAAACTCCATTGTTGATTCAGATAGATTGTTGATTCAGATTCCCCCCCCTTTTTTAACTTTGAAAAATCATTTAGATCCCTGTGGTCGAGTACCACCCCAAAGTCCCTAGTTCCTGGTGAAATTTCTTGCAGTGGAAACTAGGCTTAACTTTTGAACAGAAATAAACTCTTTTTTTTGATGAAAAGATTTTCCACCCAGCCCTCCTCCGGGTCCAGTCCCTCCATCTCAGAGTAGCCCATCTCAGAGATGTTGTTTCACTGACCGCATAGAGTGTTTAGCAGCTTAGATGGGCTGCGTTGCCTTCCTGCAGGTGGCTAGACGTTTGCGGCTTGGATGTTGGCTGTTGCACGGGCCACACTAGAGCGGATGTAAATGCCGCAGGGGGACGTCCTTAGCGACAGACGGATGGGTAGCCCTCGGCGGTCTGGTGGCAACAGCATCCCGCCGGGGCAAGATGTGCTTGATCGCCTCTGTCTGCTTCTGTACTGCCAAAAACTGCTGGGCAAAGTCCTCGACAATGTTGTCGAAGAGGCTGGTCTGGGAGATGGAGGCATCGTAAAAGCGGACTTTGTAATTTTCCTTCCATCTCAACCAGGTTCAGCCAGAGGTGGTGTTTCTGGACCACAAAGGTGGATTTTCATCACCCTGAGGGTGAGGTCCATTGCCATATGCATTTCCTGCATCAACCCTGGCTCAGAACTACTCTCGTGCAGCTCTTTTAGTGCTTTGGCCTGATGTACTTGCAGGAGGGCCATAGCGTGCAAGACGGAGGCAACCTGTCCAGTGGCACTGTAAGCTTTGGGGGAAAATTAGGAAAATTACTCATATTTACTCAAGCATGCATTTGTTCCTTGGAAATGAGTTCCTCCCTTGCACTGGGTGTCCGGTTGGCCGTGTGTAGCTGTTATCCAGGGTTAAGAAATAAAACACACTGCACACTAGCATCACAGAGAGAGATACACCAGCATAAGATTCACATGGAAAATGTAGATAAGGTTGTTTGCGATCTTTTGACATGAGGACATTCATGCTTATCATCCAGCCAATGAGCGTCAATGCACAAGATTACCATGTTATGTAGATTTTTTCCGCTTGATTCCACAGAATAAACAACTGCTATACTTGGGCCTCAAGAATTTATGAAGGTTTAGTAGTAAACACATCTGAATAAGATCATAATCTAGGTCGCTTACAGTAAGCTCTCCTGTGATAATGCGCATGATTCATCAAGTATGCGATTATTGCAGCCGGCAGCGAAAGTTTTCTATGGTATCTACAAACAAAGGGTGTCAACACAGCGGTTGGCAACGCATGCCCACAGATGCTGTGCTGTGAAACGGCAGGTGAATTGAATAAAGCCACACCTTTGTGAAAAGAAACTGAATATGTGAGACTGATATATTCATTGTGCAGTAGATACACGCCTGAAAATATTTACTCTTTGGAGGCGGCTAAGAATACTTTTACAAGCTGAATTAATGTCTGTGAGGAAACTCTGTGCAGAAATTAAAACAGTGGCAAAACAAGTGAGTCAGAGCTTTGGAAATGTTGAATGTGAGCCACTATGATTTCAGTTCAGACCGTGTCTATATCAATATATTAATAAATAAGATGAGTAGATTCGTATTATTCCGGTTTGAAAATGCTTTTTAAATGGACAAGAAATCAAATGTGTTTTTAATAATATATTTATTTTGTGATATTACCAATGTTTTGTTAGTTTTAGGATTATTGGATGTCAGTGTTTGAGATATTTGCAATAACACATATAGAATGTTATATTTGTTATATTGTATTCATTAATACATTGGATGGCTGTATAGTTCACAATAATGCATAATCAATAGAATCAAATCAAACTGTGATGCAAATGAGTTATAAATGCACACATTACCAAGAAATTAATACTTTTATTCAGCAAGGACACATTAAATTGATAAGAAGTGGCAGTAAAGAAATGTATATTTCAAATAAATGCTGTTCTTTTAAACTTTCTAGTCAAAGTATTCTGAGTAAAAAAAATGTATCACGGTTTTCACAAAAATATCAACAGTTTTTTTTTTTTTGAGCAGCAAATCATCATATTAGAATGATTTCTGAAGGATCATGTGACACTGAAGACTGGAGGAATGATGCTGAAAATACAGCTTTACAATGGAAATATATTACAATAGAAAACAGATATTTTAAATTGTAATAATATTTCATAATATTCCTGATTTTACAGTAATTTTGATCACATATATGCAGCCTTAACAGCAGAAGACACCTTTTTCTCCAACCACAAACACTGGAGCGGTAGTGTTGCAGTTTGGACAAATAAAAACATTAATTGTTTAACGTTTTAATTGTTTTGACACTATTGACAACTTGCTGTCAGCTCTCCAATGTCATTCCAATTCTAATTCAGCTTCACATTCACACTCATAAATTGAAAAGGAGCCAATTGTGAGATTTGCCCAACCCTGGTGTTGCACAAAAGCACTTGCACTAATTTCTAATGGAAACAATGCTTAATGAAAGGCAGAGAAAGAGAAGAGAGAGGTGTAGGAAGTTAAGAACACAGGGCAGGTGAAGTGGAACGGCAGGTATAGAGCTGAATGCAGACGTCCCCTTTGAAGCACAGCTGTAACTCAATCCTGAGGTTTTGACTGGAGCATAATGGCGGTCTATAGTCCATTCAGCTCATGGAGTGAGTCCAGGCCCACCAGCGGATCCTCTTTAAACCACGGCGCCTCCTGAGAGTAACTTATCACCTTTAGCCTCTCACTGAAAGGACCCTCTCTCTCTCTGCACCCTTTGGTCTTTGTTGTCTAGTCTTTCTTTTCCTCTTAGAGTAACATGCATTTTTCTGGTTCATTGCTTTTCAGGGAAGCAGGGGTGAAAACGGGCACAGACATGGGCGAGGGCCGACGGAAGGCTTTGTTCGCTGAGGTTATTTCTCTTTTTTTCTTTAGGCTCATCACCCTGCTGACCTTTGGCCTCATCATAAACTCAATCAAAGCTGGTGAAGGATTTTTCACCAGCTTCTGTTGAACTTCAAATCCCGGCTGATGACAGTAATTATGTTGAAATATATTACTGAAGGTAGAGATGCCTGTGAGAGTGATTAGCAGAGTATCCGTGTGCTGACAGACCGTCTAAAACCCTCTCGGAGAAAGCAATGCTGCTGAAAGTATTGAAACTAAAAATAAACTAAGAAAAAAGTCTAGATACTTATAAACTTTATTTGTTTAGCAGATAATCTTTTAGTAAATAACTAACCTAAATGGCACTAATCAATGAGTTGAGGGCAACTAGTCAGTTCATTTCTATCTCTTATTGTTGCATTATTATTATTTTTTCTTATTTGTCTTATTTTCCTTTTTATTTTCCTCTGAAGTCCATTTCACTAATGTGACCACATTTTGAATTTCTTAAAGTTTCTTGCACCAAAGAAAACGGTCATAATTTAGTTTTTCATGACCATTTTCTCTTTTTGACCGTGTATGTAATAGGTTGTTGATACTGTGTCTGTCCACACTAATACGTTTCCGTTTGAAAATGCATCTTTTTCTCTCTGTTTTGGCCTTCTGTCCACACTGAGACGGCGTAGTCAACGAAAACGTAGCTTTTTGAAAACGCTCTCCAAAGCGGATACATTTGAAAACGCCGTCTTCGCATCGTAGTGTGGACTGTGAAGACGGAGGTATTTGAAAAACGATGACGCATGTTTAGTCATGTGATGCATATTGTACCAATAGATATGTATCTTTATACCGCTATTGTGCCAGTTATGTGCTATTCACTTTCACACAGTTGCTAAAATACATTACTTTGCTCACTTCATATCATAGTCCTGCAAGAATGACAGAAAATTAGTTTGCATTTGCAGTCCTGTGACAAAACACGAGTGGAGTTGTGTTTTAGACCAAACATAATGGTTGACCGAGTGTGACCTGGACGCATCAGTGAATGATGAGATATTTTGCAAAATAAAATGATTTACATTTACGCATTTGGCAGACGCTTTTATCCAAAGCGACTTACATTGCATTCAAGGTACACATTTTTTTTTTTTATACATTTTGTTAGGTATTGTTTTCCCTGGGAATCGAACCCCATGACCTTGGCGTTGCTAGCGCCACACTCTTATTGCTTGAGCTACAGGAAAGCTTACAATGATCCTGCCAGAAGAATTGATGACTTTATCATGTCTTTATCATTTCAGTGAGCTTTTATGAGGTTTTACGCGTGTGCAATAAGTTGAATTTGGCATTTCAGTGTGGATGAGAAACTTTTGGAAAACAGTGTGGACGGAGAGTCTTTCGAAACGAAAACTCCATTTTCAAATCTATCTGGATTAATGTAGATGTAGCCTATATTGCCAAAAGTATTGGGACACCCCTCCAAGTCATTGAATTCAGGTGTTCCAATCACTTCATGGCCACAGGTGTATAAATCAAGCACTAGGCATGCAGTCGCTTCTACACACATTTGTGAAAGAAAGGGTCGCTCTCAGGAGCTCAGTGAACTCAAGCGTGGTACCGTGAGTCAGTGGTGCTGAAAATTCAGCTTTGATCACAGGAATAAATTACATTTTACGATGTATTCAAATACAACAAAGTTATTTTAAGTTGTAAATATATTTCACAATATTACTGTTTTTACTGTATTTTTATTTTTTTAAAAACAACAACTTTTGAACGTTAGTGTAGCTGTTTGCTTTTAATCAGCACTGAATGAGGCTGTTTGCTGCACTGTTTTGTGAATCGGTTTGTATGTTTTTTAGTGGATCTTGACGTGTGAAAGCTCTGGGCATGTTTGTGTACACAGAAGCTTGTGTGAATAGGTGAGCTGACCCTGAACTAACACCAGCAGCCTCCCGCTTCCCTTCTAGTCAGCTAATGAGATGGTCCCAGCATCCATCGCTCACGAGCGCCCATCCCTGCCTCTGAAAGCTGTTTGTTTTGATTCTTGCAGAATCACTCCTGTGACAAAAGGACACAAGAATTCTGACATGAAACATCGAGGCTAAAATAACAAACAAAGCGCCAAGATAAACTGAGAGGGTGAGGGCAGCACATCTTTTCATCCCTCATTCGCTTCAATCCATCTTTATCTTAAAATAACAAGAGGAAACAGAAAAAAGAGAGGCAAAAGCACTAGTTTACCTGAAACTGTTTAAACTGACTTTTTCCAGTGACATGCAAAAGCATGAAATTCGCAATGGCATGAGGGTGAGTAAATGACAGAACGTGAAATATATAATTTTTTTTTTTTTTTGTGTACTATCCCTTTAAGTGCAGCTTGTTAGGGAATGCATAAGTTATCTCAGTCTCATTCCAAACTCCGATATACCTTTCCGTATCCTCTGTTCTCTTCCTCTGCACCGTCCTGTAGCGTGCAGATGTCTGAATTGCAGCCAGCGTTTGAGGCGGGTGATAAGCGCGTGATACGGGACAGACTGCAGTCTGGTTCGGATGCAGAGGTCTGAAAATGAGAGTGACACTTTTCAGACAGGATGCAGTTGTCACTTGAGCAAACAGCAGTGGACGGCACGATAAATGTGTTCGTGCTGCTGTGTCCCCTGTGTCCAGACGGGACCCTTTGGCCCTGTTAGTTTAGCACTGCATTCCAGTTTAATCTGTGAATTCTTCTAGGAGGAAAATATATGGAACAGCAGTGATATTGTCAGTAAAACAACCAGAGAGCGCTTTCTTGGGTGAGCTTTTTTATTTGAATTTATTTAGTTATACCCTTAAATTTGATTTTCATTGAAATATTAGTTAAATTAACACCTGGCTGATAAAAGATTCTAATAACGCTGTTTAGTAAATAATAATTAAAAAAAAAACTTTTAAATAATTGCAATTTTAATAATGCATATTTTTTTCCAGCTTTTTAGAGTCAGTTCAGGTCAAGTATGACTTTATATATCTATCTCTATCTCAGTCAGGAGGATGACCTGCAAGATTGGAAATTGCAATCAGCATTTATTTTGTGTGTGCATGTCTGATTCATTGGCTTCCCTAATTTGCACAATTATTTTAGGTGCTAATCTGCTCCTCAACAGAAAGTGAAAGCATCTTGTCCTTTAGTTTTCAGTTTGCTTTATTTGTCCTCAAGAGAAAATTAGTTTCCACTGTAGATGTGTACATAACACAACACGGCAAAGAAAATGATCAACTATAATAATAATATTAACTATAATAATAATTATTAAATGATGAGAACTATCATAATACAATAAGAACAGTTACAGACCAAAAAATAAAATAAAACACATTGAGAGCATAAACAGAAATATCAAAGACTGGTTTCCTATGTGTTTAAAGCTCGTATAGCTACAGGAACAAAACTCTTACTATACATGGCCTTTCCACACATGAGTAATCCATACCTACGGCCAGAAGGGAGGGGAATTAAACATTTAAAAAGTGGGTGTTCTGGGTCGTTAGGACTGTATGTGCCTTCCGGAGTGTAAATATCTAATGGATTAGGTAACACTTTTAAGAGTTTGTTCTTATTTGTAGCTGTTTACATAAGCATGTCCTCATGTCGAGGAGAACTAAAGTAGAATTTTTCATTTTGAAGAATCATATGGTAAAACACACACACACACACACACACACACACACACACACACACACACACACACACACACACACACACACACACACACACACACACACACACACACACACACACACACACACACACACACACACACACACATATATATATATAAAATACTGAGCAGATTCATTTATTTCTGCTATTGTGTTTAATGTAGAGACTATGAATATTTGTGGCTTTAAATTATATAATGGGTTGCTGGCATTCAGCAAAATGCAAATACGTCAAGGTTAATAATTTGCGGCCTGGAATTCCAGTATTGTAAGATTCCATGTACAGTCAGCCCTCCTATAAACTAC
>CM031961.1:3622453-3682453 GCA_018749465.1 Paracanthobrama guichenoti
TTCACCTCAGCCGGTTCCTTCACCTCAACAGTGCAATCCCTCCCCTTCTCTGAGAGGACCGAACTCCAGTACTCCTCTAGACCTTTCACTCCAGTCGTCTCCTCCAGACCAACTTTTCTCTATCCTCCATCAAGGATCAAACTTGCTGCATCCTTCTTACGATGTGTAAAAAGCTTTTGCACAGAGGCGTACTGCGCTCTTCTGCGCTGTCTTTTATTCTTACAGGACCAGCGTCTGCCCTTTTTAGGAAAAGAGGGCTCCCATTTCTTTGGGAAAAGACGTCCCATACACAGATCTAAAATACGGGCACCTTCCTCTTTCGTCTTCAAACCAGAAAGCACTTCCTCGCCAGGGCCCTGAGTTCTTCCGCCCGAAGGCGCGGATCTTCAATTGCGTCGATCGCACACACAAGTAAACTCGCCCTCCATTCTTCCTGGATGTCAGACGAACTGGATACTTCATGTGGACTGGCCCCCCTCGTCGATGAAAACTCTTCTTGACTCGGAATCATGTTAGCGAGGCAATGATCAGCCTCCGGAGGATTCTTCCAGTGCAGCTTCTGCAATCTCTTACGAAGAGCCTCAGCTGTACGTCCTACAAACTGAGCACCCAGGATGATAGAATGGTCCTTTTTCGTAAGACTGCTGTTCCATGTAGCATCCGCAGCAATTAACAGGCGTTCATCCTCCTCTGCTGTCCAAATCCGAGCTTTACTAGACTGACTGGAGGGTGCACTGAGGATTGATGTACGAACGGAGTCATCAGTATCTGTGGGCACCGAAGATGCTGTCACTATCGGGGGACCCCATTTTAGCAGTTGGAGTCTCTTCTTCAGGGCGTCCACAGAACGATGCCCGAACCGGGAGTGGAGTTGGGTCAATAGATCTTTCTTCAACATCCCTTCTCTCCATAATTCATTGGCCAGGAGGTCTAGATCTCTATCCTCCTCTTCCGACCATCCCCTACGTTTTGCAGCATAGCGGGTAAGTCGTTCCTGACTGACCTCCTCAGGGTGGTTGTGGAATCTGTGCATCCCGAGGCTTCTTAGTGAGGGAAAATCCCTTCCACACTCACTACACGTAGATCCTTGAGACGCCATTTCCCCCTCTACTTCGCCACTACTGTCTTCCTCAGTCCAGAGGGATGAGGAACAAGAAGTAAACTACACTTCACTGAAACCAATAGCTAGCCACCTACAGAGGATGGTTAGTCCTCCGAAGGAGTGCCCGGATCTTAGCTCAGGTGTAGCCACCGCAGTAAATCTTAGCAAAACACCCTAACCAGCGGTCGCCACGCGGAGGCGCCCGGGCCGTGCAACTATGAAATAACCAAATTTCTCAAAAAACAATGTCTGTGAGTAAGAGAGTCATAGTTACTCCCGCCGTTTACCCGCGCTTCATTGAATTTCTTCACTTTGCCATTCAGAGCACCATTCCAACCCCTTCCTATTATTGACACCCCATTTGAGAGACTTGGAATGGATATCGTTGGTCCGGTTGAGAGGAGTCGATCAGGGAACCGATTCATGTTGGTAATAACGGACTATGCTACAAGGTATCCAGAGGTATTTCCTTTAAGATCTGTGAAGGCAAAACCTATAGCTGTTGCGTTGGTTCAGTTATTCTCTAGGGTCGGGTTTCCAGCTGAGATCCTAACCGACCAGGGAACTAATTTCATGTCTACCCTATTAAAACAGGTTTACCAGCTTTTGGGAATCAAAAGTTTGCGTACCACTCCTTATCATCCCCAAACGGATGGATTGACTGAGCGATTTAATCAGACTCTGAAGCAGATGCTCCGGAAGTTTGTCAGTGAGACCGGGCGAGGTTGGGATCAGTGGTTGCCTTATCTTCTCTTCGCTTATCGAGAAGTCCCTCAGACTTCTACGGGGTTTTCTCCCTTTGAATTGTTGTATGGTCATGACGTCCGGGGCCCATTGGCTCTGCTACAGGAGGTGTGGGAAGGATGTCCTGAAAGGAAAGAGCCCACTAGTGTTGTCTCCCATGTCCTACATATGAGGGAACGCCTATAGAAAATGACCACTTTGGCCCAGAATCATTTGGCTGGAGCCAGGGAGCAGCAGAAGACCTGGTATGACCTGCGGGCTTGGGAAAGAAATCTGGAAGTCGGTGAAAAGGTACTTGTCATGTTGCCTAGCCAAGAAAATAAGCTGTTAACTAAATGGCAGGGCCCGTATGAAATCAAGAGGCGGCTTAGCCCTACAACCTATGAAATCAGTACACCAGGTAAAGATCGTTCTAGTCGAGTTTTGCATGTCAACCTGCTGAAGGAATGGGTTTCCCGACCTGAGAAATCGCAGTCTTTGATGATTCGCTGTGTTGAAGGGGAAGAGTCGGATGATCAGTATTTGCCCCAGCCAGTTCTAGGGGACATCAGTCTAGACCATTTAACAGACTCCCAGCAGTCACAGGTACAAGCTCTTTTCACTTCAAAAGTATTTTCTGAATATCCTGGGTTTACCAACTTAATTGAACATGATGTTGTATTGAAACCTAATGCTGTTGTAAAACGTCAAAGTTACAGGATACCGGAGCGACTTCAGGAGACTTTGAAGGAAGAGATAGACCTTATGCTTCGCTTGGGAATTATTGAACCTTCTAATAGCGAGTGGTGTCACCCAATAGTTCTTGTGCCCAAAAAAGATGGGAGCATTAGATTTTGCATTGACTTCAGATATTTGAATTCAGTATCCAAGTTTGACTCCTACCCTACTTCTCGCATAAGTGACTTAATTGATCGTTTGGGTCAGTCCAAATATTTGACAACAATGGACCTTTCTAAAGGATATTGGCAGATTCCGCTGACTCAATCCTCCAGGCCATTGACTGCATCCAGGGCACCAGGAGGCCTCTTCCAATTTAAGGTATTGCCATTCGGTCTCCATGGGGCTGTGGCAACATTTCAAAGGTTAATGGATCAGGTGTTGCGTGGTTTAACTTTTGCTGCTGCATATCTTGATGACATTGTTGTTTACAGTAACACCTGGGAGGAGCATGAGCGGCACCTCAAGGAAGTCTTGTTTCTAAGTCTTGCGCGATCCTTCCTAGGTATGGCTGGATTTTATCATCGTTTTATCCCTAACTTTTCCAGTAGAGCTGCTCCACTAACAGATATGGTGGGGGCACGTTGCCCGAACCAACTACAGTGGACTGAGGAGAAATTAAGAGCTTTCCAGGATATTCAGAGAACCTTGACAGCAGACACTGTTCTTCATAATCCTGACTTTAACCAACCCTTTATTGTACAGACCGACGCTTCAGAGAGGGGCATAGGAGCAGTCCTGTTGCAAGGACCACCAGAGAACCGTCAGCCAGTGGCTTTTATTAGTCGTAAATTGTTCCCAAGAGAAGTACGTTATTCGACTGTGGAAAAGGAGTGTTTGGCTGTGAAGTGGGCACTGGATTCCCTGAGGTACTATCTACTGGGTCGTGAGTTTGCCCTGGAGACTGATCATAAGGCATTGCAGTGGTTGGGGAAAATGAAGGATTCTAATGGAAGGATTACAAGATGGTATTTAGCCATGCAGCCCTTCAGATTCAAGATCCAACATGTGTCTGGTAAAGCCAATGTTACAGCTGACTATCTCTCCTGTTCTACCAATGAGGTTCCTGAAGGGGGGGGGGACGTGTGATGGCCCTAGTGGCGGCCACACAAAAGTGGTAATGTGCACATATCACACACATGCAAGCACTCACACTAAGCATAGGTATATTTGCTTTAAATTGTAGTGACTTATATTTGATTTCTGTTTATAATCATTTCATACAAATTCGATTTAGTATTTTTCATTTTTATTGGTTAAGTGTATGACATCTTTAATTGCATCATTAATGATTTGAAGTGCACACAAATTAGTTGTGTTGTGTCTATTGTTTAAGTTTACCAAGGAGGAGTGACGATGTTTGGCAGACATGGCATCCCAGGGTGACATAAAATGGGGTCCGGGCGGGAACAAAGAATTTAAGTTATTGGTTCCGTCCGGATCTACTATGTGCTGATATTCCCCAGGGGAGGAGGAAAAGTTGTTCTTTTTAGGAATTGATTTCTTGAGTTGTACATTTTTATAGTATTTAATTAAAGTTATGCTTTCTTTTCATTTGGTTTGGTATATCTATATGTTGAGTTTAATTGTGAATTGTTTAGTATTGTGTAGAATGTGAAGTTGTTTTGTTTCCCCTTTTTTGCTGTCATGGGCCCATCTTTCCCTTTATAAGTTGTTACTTTGTTTGGTGTGTTAAGTTAGTCTTACTCTGTTAGCCTCATGGTTTAAGTTTTGTTTGTTTCGTTTTGGTCTTGTTTGTTATGTTGTAAGTTACTTTGTTTGGGTACCAATAAATGCCCAGGTTTTGTTAAGTAAAAGCTTGTGTTCCTTGTTCTGATCCTTCGGTCCCTCACAGACCTATTGCAAAGAAAACCCTTCGCACTGATTCAAGATTCAAGATTCAAGAGTTTTATTTGTCACATACACAGTTATATACAGAATATACAACCGGCAGTGAAATGTAAACAGGTCCGCTCCATGGACAGTGCAAATTCACAGTTAAAAACACAAGGAGGAAATTATATAGAAATAGGATAAAAAAAAGTACTATATATATTATAAAATAATCAATAGAATTATAAATAATCAAGTCAAGAGAAAAAAAGTAAAAAAATAAGGATAAATAGTGGAATAAAATAATTGAAGTAGACTGTGCAGTGAGTAAACTGTAGACTTATAAATATGTGGTTAGCAAATGTATAAAGAGTATAATGTGCAAACAGGTTTATAACAGGTTGTTACACAGTAACAACGAGAACAGAAAGTGCAGTGCAATGACAGTGTATCGATATTTATCCTGAAGTGAAGTCACGTGACGTTAAGTGACTGAGTTCAGGAGTCTGATGGCCTGGGGGAAGAAGCTCCTCCTGAGTCTCTCAGTTTTGGCCATCAGGCTTCGGAAGCGCTTACCAGATGGCAGCAGCGTGGAATGAGGGTCTGCAGGGTGATTAGAGTCCTTGATGATCTTGGTAGCTCTACCTTTGCAGCGTTTGGTGTAGACGTCCTGCAGAGACGGGAGAGCTGACCCTGAGATACGCTCAGATAAGCGCACTACTCTTTGCAGGGCTTTGCGGTCATGACTGGTGCTGTTCCCATACCACGCTGTGATGCCACTGCCATAGCTTGCTAGAAATCTATTATTTATTGCCATAGCAATCAATAGTCTTGAGGTATTTCATATTGTCCTAGGGAATGAAGAATGTCACGTTTCTTTTTCAATGTTGGATTCCTTGAAAATTGCAACAAGTGCGCCGAAACAGCATTTTCTTTATAGTTTGTTTGTCTTATTAAAACCATGAATGCACAGTGTGGTCAAGGTCTGTGGAGCAAAGCATTGCTGTGTGGTGACCTCTGGGTCCAGCCACCCAGAATTCCATGGCAGTGCATGGGCAGCACAGGCCTCGGAGGTCTGCTTTGTATCCGGACACATGCAGGGAATTCCCACTGCTGACTGTTTGTATGGAGGAGACAAAGGCACCTACAGCTGGAGCAACCACAAAAACATTCTGGGACTGATATCGGAAAGGCCGCATGGACAGATGGAAAAGGTATGTTTGAAAACAAAACTTCACAGCTGCTACATACAATCTATGTAATATAAAGCTATCTTTCCAGCATCATTTAGAGCAGATATAGCCGTTCTTGTGTTCACTTATCATTGATATTCAAAATGTTATTTCATACTGTTGACCTTTAATAAACCCTACTTAACAACAATACTGCATTTTAAATACATAACACATACTCTACAGTTTAAAAATTTGTGGTCAGTATTTATTTTTATTTTTAAAGAAATTAATGATTTTATTCAGCAAGGATGCAATTAAATTGATCAAAAGTGACATAAAGACTTTCATGTTACAGTTAATCGAAGAATCCTGAGAAATCTTCCAA
The DNA here is from genome assembly GCA_018749465.1 of Paracanthobrama guichenoti. Classification (NCBI taxonomy): domain Eukaryota; kingdom Metazoa; phylum Chordata; class Actinopteri; order Cypriniformes; family Gobionidae; genus Paracanthobrama; species Paracanthobrama guichenoti. Next base: position 3,628,410 of record CM031961.1, read on the forward strand.
AAGTAATATAAACAAAATCAAACAACACATCCTAATTGTGCCAGCTTTAGTGTATTTCTAAGATCAGGCTTATGGGAAGGCGTTTTTTTTTCTTCTAACTTTTTTCTCCCAACTCATTAGGTTTTACAATGTGCTGTAAATCAGGCATTTAACTCAATAACAGCTATTCCTCTCTCTGAAAAATGTGAGACAAAACTGACAGACAGGTATGTTGTATGTTTTCCATCCTCTTGGCCCCTGCTTTGACCTGTTTCATGCCTCGAGACACGTCTGACGGAGAGACTGATTCAGGCCATGACATCAGCATCTGTATGAAAACATCTCCGTGTGAGTCCAGACGGCCTGCTCTCCTTCACTGCACACTATCACTTTAGCTACAGCTGCTGGTTCTTGAAAGTCCTAACCTGTTTATTCCAAAGAAAATTAAATGGAAATTTCTCAAATTGTGCAAGTAAACTTTTTTTATAAGTTATACAAGATAACTCATTGTTTATGCCAGTTTAATGTAATTTTAAATTGAAATTACTTAAAAATCTAAGCTGATTGTACTTAATGCAAGGAAGCAACTTTTTTTTTTTTTTCAGTGATTGTTGCACATGTTACATATTTTGTATTTATTTCCCTATTTCTCAAATTGTTCTAAGATTTAACAGTCGTTACTATAAGTTCAAACATAATTCAGCTCCTTTCACACAGCAATCCTGGTAAATTACAGTAAAATTACCAGAATGCCCTTTACAGGTAAATAGCTATAAGATATAAACGGGGCAAATTAGGGTGAGAGCACAATTCCCGTTGGGAGTGGAAAGTTCTGCGTGTGATCTACTGATGACACGACAATTAAAGAACACGGACACAGCCGGATTATTTCCATAATGACCAATACAATCTACCAAGAGCAGCGCAAATTAGCGTCTGGTTTAAGACGTGCTTTTTTTGAGGTGGTAAATAATGGCGCAAACACCAGTAAATTGACTAGCGAAAACCTTAGTAAAACACATGATTCATTTAAATACTCTCCTCCCAAATTTGAAAGGTCAGTCTTTTTAGTGCAAATCTTTCACTGCATGTCTTTAGTAAATCCTGTATTTTTTTTTTTTTTAATGGCAAAAGAGTTTGTGCTGGTGCAAGATGTTCACACAAGCAATGGCGTTCTGTTTTTTACCGGTAAGATACCATTCACACATCTGTACAAAAATACAAAACTCGTGTGATGCCAATAATCAGAAACTTATGTAGCCAAAGGGACATGGTGGTGGAAAAAATAAATATGAGATGGGAGGAAAAATAACAAGTCGATGCTTTTGCGTTCACTGGCAAAACCTTTGTGTTCCCTGAGAAACACCCTGTCCCAAATGGCACCTCGTGCCGTAACGCCGCTTTGACTGTTGGGAAGAAGTCTGCTGCAGAGTTCACATCAGTGAAGGCTTAGCAAAATCGAGGGTGCATATCGACCTCAAAGTGGGCGCTTGCGAGCACCCTTCTGAAACCTAAAATGACAAAATGGGACACTCTGCGGACTTAACGGATGTGTGCACACGGTAGCCATTCTAAGTCTACAATACCGGAAGTGCATATGAAGTGTGCCATTTGGGACAGGGCCAAGTGTTCACTCGCAAAACCTTTTGAGTGAACGCAAAGTTTCTCTGCCAACTTGTTTTTTGTTTTGTTTTGTTTTTTTTGCAAGGGAATACAAAACATCTGGGAGAGAATGTAACATAAAAGCATTGATAAATATTTTTTCCTCCATCTCATGTTTTTTTCCTTGACCATGTTCCTTTTAGGAGCTCCGTAGAAATGACTTTTAAACGCTGAGCCGATTTCTACCTCGGTCCCCTGGCCTCAAGAGGCGAGCTAACGTCTGACGCTAGTGGCTGCAATCTTTAGCGTCCTTGTTAGCATGTCCACCTCCCACGGCGGATACTCCAGTTTGAATCCCGCTCGGGGAGGGTTTAGTAGAACTAGTTACATTTGGTAAGAGCTGTTTGTGTAAACCTCACTCCCCTGATCTCAAGAGGCACGCTAACGTCTGACGCTAGTGGCTGTGGTCTTTATCATCCTTGTTAGCGCGTCTGCCTCCCACGCCAGAGCCCCCAGTTCGAATCCTGCTCAGAGCAGATAAAGCAGGACCGATTGCATGTGCTCATACCGGTAATCTTCATTTTTTGTTCACACAGAAGCATACCGGTAATTTACTGGTAATGTTAGGGTTTTACTGTCATTTACCGGTAATTTACCAGTAAATGTACTGTATGTTGGGCTATAGACTGTTGAGGCTATTAGAGTTCACTTCTGATTCATTTTGCCATGTTCATGTTTCTGTTTTTTGCATTATGCTGTTATCTTTTAACTTGCACACAACCTCAGTTTTATTTGTATTTGTCACATTGTCAGACACCACAGAGTTTCTTTCACATCTTTTGGCAGTTACTCTGACATTCTGAAAGTTTATTTAAGCACATCTCTTTGTAGGAATGATTTTATGTCACTCTTCCTCGTCATCGTTTGGGCAAATGCCATTGTTGCATTTTAAATATTATGGAACAAGCTGCTGTGTTTATCCTACAATCATTTATAACCTTATTCTAGTGCTTGAGGTCATGAAGCTGATGGTTTCCAGGATAATGATTGCTGTCATTAATGTTTCATTATGTCTGTTTAGTCTTCCAAATTAAAATATGAAGTAGCACTATTGCTGCTTTCTGATCACAAATGGATTTATAGTAGTATAACTGGTTGTGTTTACCAGTTGTAAAGCTTGCCAGAAAATACTGGAAATATGAGAATGATAAAATGTGCATTTTCCCCACAGGTGCATGCACCTGTTGCAAATAAACCAAATAAATATCCTATTATGATTTCTGAAATCCTTGATGGGAACTTCCCTGGACGTTTTGAAGGCACAAAACAACAAAGCCAGAATGAGATATTAGAAATAAACTGAAACATGAAGTCCGGGATTTAAACCTTTTTAGAGAAATCTGCTTATTTTATTGGTTGAAAATCTATCAGAAGGACATTCATGCCATTTATTTTATTTTAGTATTGTGGTGCTGTTGACATTAGATTAAAATATTAATTATATTGAACGATTTAACCAAATGATAAAATTCTAATAAAACTGTTTAGTAAATAAACACTCCTCGCACACCTGCAACATGCTTGCAGGTGTGTATTACTCCCGCACTGCTATAGCTTGCTAGATATCTAATATTTATTGGCACAGAAATATGTTTTGGTCATGCAGCCCTCTTGAGGTATTTCATATTGCCCCAGTGACTTAAGAAAGTCACATTTCTTTTTCGATATTGGATTTCTTGCAAGTTGCAACAGTGCGCTGAAACTATATTTTCTTTATACCTTGTTTGTGTAATTCAAACCTGCATAATTAAGTATATTGTGTATAAATGTAATTATTTTTATAGAGAAACCTGGTGATTTCATTGGATGACAAGTCTCGCCCTCAAGTTGTTCCAAACCAAAGTTGAACACACAAGAAGATATTATGAAGAATGTTAAGAATGCTGGTAACCAGACAGTTGACGGTAGCCACTGACTTCCATATATTTTTCAACAGAAGAAACTCGTACAGGTTTGGAACACCTTGAGGGAGAGTAAATGATGACAAAGTGAGCTATCCTTTTAACTTCTGATTGTATTTCTCAGTGGCAGTTGCAGGGTTTCATATAGAAGTGTCTTCATAATGTTCCTTATTTTCACAAGGGTGCTCTGAATAGCTTGAAAACCCTCTTAATTGCCCCAATAAAAGCTTGTGTTTAGTGACTTGACATAAATCAGGTTGAGCGCATGAGAAGCCGTAGGGGAAGAGGTCAGGTCATTAGGCCTTAATGTTACGAAAAGAGCAGGTATTTCCCAACTCAAGTCAAGTCACCTTTATTTATACAGTGATTTTTTTTTTTACAATGCAGATTGTTTCTAAGCAGCTTTACAGTGATAACAGGAAAATAATGCAACAAAGTTTGTTTCAGCTGTTCAGCCGCTCTGGAGAAAACAGTGATGTCATTGTCCAGCTCAGTTCAGTTCTCATACAATGGTGTCAGTGCGGGCAGATCAATAATATAGTTACATTTTTTGTGAATTCAGTGAATTTTATTTGAAAGGTCACCAGTTCCTTTCTGACAAAATAATTTCCGGTAACATTATGCATTTATTTGTCATTTCTGCCAGAACATTCTGTGGTGGTATGATGATGATGTTTTGGTGTCATAAGATAATAGCAGTAAGATAATAGCTCAGTTCTTTCAGTCTGTCCTCTTAGGTAGGGAAGTTGAGCGAAGCTCAGAAGAGGAGCCAGAGCACCGACTGTACATATTGTGTCTGAAATGACATGTTGATGGGTTACGCTGACACAGAATCCCCATTCACAAAAAAACTGGCACCTCTGGATCTGAGATTGGCTCAGCGCTAGGAATTTAAACCCACACTGGAAGGTGCACTACTGTTCAAAAGTTTGGGGTCATGTTTTTGAGAGAAGTCTCTTCTGCTGCATTTATTTGACCAAAATACAGTAAAAAAAAAAGTGAAACATTGTTACAATTTAAAAGAACTGTTTGCTATTTGAGTATATTGCAAAGTGTAATGTATTCCTGTGATCAAAGCTGAATTTTCAGCATCATTACTCGAGTCTTCAGTGTCACATGATCCTTCACAAATCATCTTGATATGCTGATTTGATGCTCTAGAAACATTTCTGATTATTATTAACACACCCAACATATTCTTAATATGATTTACACAAGAAGGACATGTGCTTGGGTCAGTGTGCTTTGTTGTCTTTTGTTGTTGCTTGAATAGCATCCAATCACACTCTTAGAACAAAAGGTGCGACATGGAACCTTAAAGGCTCCTGTCAGGTGCTTCATATATAGGTGCGTTTCCAAACAACAATGTAAACAACACGAACGTATAGTGAATCAAAAGTTATCCAGTGTGTGTGTGTGTGTGTGTGTGTGTGTGTGTGTGTGTGTGACTCTTTAGCTCTGCCCACTGCATGACTCCAGGAGCTTGGCTGTTTTCGGAAAGAATCTGTACAGCGTATCTGTCTTTTATAAATCTGATAAAACTTATAGATAAGACTTTTTTGAGACATGAAGGATGCAATACTATTCTCTAGGTACTCAAGATTAACATGAGATTGGCAGAAACTGTGTGTGTTCTGTACCCTTTAAAGGTGTTATTGTGCTAGGAAACAGGGGCGGTTTCAAACCCCATTTTTGAGACTTTGGCTTCATCTGAAATCGCATACTTTTTACCTACTATACAGAAGTATGTCCGAATTCACAGTACTCATAAGAGTTGGCAAAAAGTACCCGGATGACCTACTTCTCCTGGCAGGATTCTGAAGGGTGAGGTGAAGTGAGGATTTATGAATGGCAGTGAAGAAACATAACTGACGCTGGTAGGTCACATGATAATGACAACATGGCAGATGTAAGACGTCCGGATTACATACACACAATCATACTATATAAAATTTACTTTTTTGTGGCTGTGAAGTAATTATTTGTTCAAAATAAGTACCTCTGGACGCAGCTTTTATTTGGTAAACTGCAGTTTTAAGAAGAAATGAATTTGCACATGGTTTGTCTTAAAGCACATAGACATAAACAATATTAAAATCCTGATATTTCACCACAGACACATTCCTCCTTATATAGAACTTTTTTTATTTGGCATAAATGGTACTTTAAAATCAAGTCAAGAGCCCTGCTGAACCTTTTTTCCCATGAGCCAGTGTCCTCTGATATTAATGGTTATGATTGGTTTATACTGTAGGAATGGCCAAGGAAGGATGTTAATGTCCTACTTGAGTAAATCATGTTTGCGCTAGATACCAGTACTCAAGCACTTAAGTACTCCAAGACACCTTGAGGGAAATGTTCTTTTGATATTTTTCTTTAAAGTGCCTCACCAAAACAATGAAATAAGATGTCTAATTACTTGAAATAGAGTATTCACTACAATTTTGCTGAAAACGAGGTCAGTGAATTTCAGCATTGAGGAGGAACTCCTCCCCCAGGATAGTGTTTCCCATCTTATTTGTTTTTGTTCAGTCTATTAGTGTGGTATGCAATGTCAAGTAGGCTTCAGTTACAGTATATGAGAGTGACGGGAGTGTGGAAAAAATGGTGCTTTGGGAAAGAAAAAAATGCATGAAAGAAAGTGTCCTTAGCTTACCAGAACCTCATTAGGTCTGTCAGGAGCCTCCAATTTGGAAACAATGTCTTGTTTTGTGGCTTTGCAGGTGGGGAAAACTTTTAATATTTTTTTTTCCAACTGACCCTTGTCTGGACGATTTTGATTATTTACATCCCAAGTACCATCTAGTTGTGTTTCATATAATAAATGAAACGATGACCATCAAAGTTCCACTCGTTACACACCAGGCTTCTAAAAAGTAATTCAGCGGACCTGTTACCACAACTTAAGGGGTGGTCGCACTGCACTTTTTGTTCCATTGGCTTCCATTCAAACGCATGCGAATGCATCAGACCGTAAACGCAAGCTCGTGCTAAAAGTTTCGCATTTCGCTGCGTTTCAGAGTTCAAGCTTTGTGACGACGTGTGGTGTGACCAGTAGAAGATCGATGGCCTCTTGGCTGAATTAAAATAACAATATTTTTGCAGTAGAGTCGATTGTATATTTTTTACATTTTGAATGGATTACTATTTGTTATATGTTGAATTCATGTTTATAAAAAAGGCACTTTAGAGAGTGATGTCATATCATGACCTTTGCTGTTTCCGACGAAATTTTGCATGCTCAGTGCGACCGCGGCTTTAAATAAATGGATGGTTGCAAGTTAAAAATGTACATTTATTAAATTAAACCTTTTAAGTTGCAAACATTATTTTGTAGAGTTCTGTTGACATAATAATGTTGATCATTACACAGGCTTAATATCATCTGTAATTTAAACTCAAATTTCTGCATTGTTGTATTGTATTATATGGCTTTTTTTTCTTTTTTTTTTCTTTTTTAAAATAGGTTGTAGTAACTTAATGAAACTCTTGATAACTTCGAAAATTAGGCAGTGGATTTCTAGTTCCCAGCATGTTTTGCATAGGACTGGATTAGGAGAGTAAATATTGAAATTACCGTAAGTGGTAATTTATTTGTTTTTAGTGAAGGGAAAGACCTGTTAGTGTTTAATGCTGTTATGTGTTTGGCATTTAAATGAGTTACCATTGTGGTAAAGAGTAAATACATGAAGGTAAACACTACTGACTCTATAAGCAATGACTGCACTAATGCCAGTGACAAGTAATATCTTAAATATGCATTCATTAAATATGCATGTTAAATAAGTTATGTCAGCATGTGCTATGATAACTGTTGATTTGAAATGAAATTTAGATTAGTTGGTACAAGGGCTACAACTGGTAGTGAATTTTTGAGTAATTAACTTAATTTGCAGCATAAACACAAATGTTTAAGTTCCTCTAACTCAACGCTTGTTGGTTGAACGTAAATTTGCTCAAAGTTGTCATAAGTCTAAATAATTGATGCAAGCTATGCAATAATGCAACACGTTATTTTTTAAAGGGTACTTAAGCATAAATAAAAGCACATTTCAGGCAATGATGGAAGGTCAAAAATAATGTACAGTTCAAAAGTAAAAATTTTTTTAATGGTTCTGAAAGAAAATCTTTTATGCTATCCAGTGCTGTATTTATTTGATCAAATATAAAAACAGTAATATTGTGTAGCATTATTACGATTGAAACTGTGTTCTGTGTGAGTATAATGTAAAATGTACTTTATTCCTGTGATCAAAGCTGAATTTCCAGCATCATTCCTCCAGTCTTCAGAGTCACATGATCCTTCAGAAATCATTCTGATATGAGGATTTGCTGCTTAAGAAACTTTATGAAGAAATTTATGATTATTATCAGTGTTGAAAACAGTGCTGCTTTTTGTGTGGAAACAATACATTTCTTTTGTTATAAATCTTTTTTTACACACTGACCTGAAACTTTCAACATATCTTCTTCTCTCTGCATTTCGACAGGAATTCAATGGAGCAGGATCCTTCTAATAAAAAATGAATAAATATGGAAGGTTTGGCGTAGGTGTTCCTTTCACTAACCTGACATCATCATGGTTCAGCCAAAGGAGACCTTTTCTTCTCACCTGGCAAAGGTAAAAGGCGTTGTCTGATGTGTGGCGGCAGGGGACCCTAGAGTTCCCAGAGGCCTTTGTGTTTCGTGCCAGGATGCTTTGATGATGCAGCATGCTGGAATGCACTCGGAGCACTTTTCTATTTTCAGTATGTAGTTAGCATGCAGGTTTGCCTGCAGTACCTATATATGGTTTTTAGCTTTTGGGTGGTTAAATGTCAAGTGCAAGCGAATACAGTATTATGTGAAAGACTAAATGAGTTCATGACCGCAGCCCATTCGCACGCACCCTTTTTTTCTATTTCATAATATTACTCAACACACCTGTGTTTTGTGGTAATACTTTTTGGAATATTAAATCTTCAGTTCTGTGCCATTTTTAGTGAACTGAAAGCTTAAGGTTTATATACACTGAATGTATGTTTTACAAGAAATTCTATTTAAAAATTCTACTTTATGCAAAACTGTTATGCAAAACTCTAAATGTGAACATAAATGTGTGTACACAACCACCTTTTTTTAACCCCCATAATTCATAAGCAGTGTCTCAGAATAAGCTGTGCGCAGTTTCTATGCAATGTGATGTCATATGCTTAGGCCCGCCCACAACTGCTGACGGACTCTACCCTATTAGCATAGACCCCACCCTGAGTGAGCTGTACACAGTCCGCCATGTTTATCTCCTCACCAGAGAATTCAACAGCAGCATTCAAGTAAGAAATGTGTTCTTATTAAAGCAACTAAAGTTGGGAGTAGGTTCTGTATATTAAGGCTGCTTTCAGATCTAACATACACACACGATTTCTTTCCCTGATGTTTATGTTCACAGACACAACCGACTGTGTTTGTCAACTGTGTGTGTACTTGGCATAATCTTGTGTGACTTGTGAGACTTGTGTGCAATAAGATGTGAAAGAGAACTTGGTTTAATACTCACAGGACGTGCCGTCTGACAGCTTCGGATGTGTGTGCTCAGAAAACCATATATCAGAAGTTTAGACTGATATGGCTTTAAAACGCATGCAGATAATAAACTCATTATGATGAAGAACTGCAATGTCACGTGAGCATGAGTGCGATAAAGATAAAACCAAACAGATGTTTTAGTGTTTGACAGAGTATCCAGGCTCCGCCCTCTTCTGGAAAGTGCAGTGGGGAGCAGTAGCTCATTTGCATTTAAAGATACATGCTCGAAACAGCATTTTTTTTCCCCCTTCCGCTCAAAAATGGGCATTTACAACATGTATAATAAATGATCTGTGGGGTATGTTGAGCTGAAACTTCACAGACACATTCTGGAGACACCTGAGATTTATTACATCTTGTAAAAAGGGGCATAATAGGCCCCCTTTAAAAGTTTATTTGTAACAAAAACGTGCCATTTCATTGTGGTAAAATAGTGTAAATTTCACTTTCTGCTTCTGGTAGTGTCAACTGACTCTGTAAAACGGTGTTGTCATGCATGTTTTATCAAGTATCCTCAGCACTATATCATATTTCTCTTTATGTCTCTGTTTGAGATATAATACTACTTACTAGTTAAGTGAATTAGCTAGTGGGAAATCGAAATAATGTCTTCAAAAAGTCATGCATGTTGTGTGATGTTGAGTTGGTCTACAGGATCTTTTATGTAAGAAAGAAGGGCAGTTTTGCTAGTAATTTGCGTTAAAAAAATTGTACAATATGATGATTATTCTCTGAAAGTCTAATATGATGTTGTGTTCAACTCAGTGTATGTGAATGTTATTCATATCTCAGTTTCTTTTTGAGATTTGCAAAAAACGCACATGGACAGGTTCGTGTCAAAGATTGTAAACTGCTCAAGCACATCATATTATCAGTACTTTATTATCAAAAACATTATGTAAATAGTCAAAAGTCTAGTTTACGAGACTACATTTTATTTATAGAAGCCCTCATGGCATGAAATGGTCAAAACGTCCCTGCCATCTATTGTGCAAAATCTTCACATTAGACAAGCACAGTAAGTGCGTACATCTGAGCTCATTAGATGTTTGCAAATTGCTGTCTGTCAAAAAAGAATTCTGAGAATGTTTTAGGGGATCTTCCATAATAGCTTTCTGAGGTTGTTTTGTTGCTAGTGGAGATGACTGGAGGCGTAGAGGTGTGTGTGTAATGTGTGTTTACCACAGAGAAAGCTGGATTAGGATTAAAAGACTGAATGAAGTGTATTCTGATTCCTGTGACTGGTCTTGTGAAATGAAAGCTAAAGCCACCATTCAAAAGTTTGATATCAGTAGAATGTTTCCTGAACAGCAAATCCTCATATGAGAATGATTTCTGAAGGATCATGTGACACTGAAGACTGGAGTAATGATGCTGAAAATACAGCTTTGATCACAGGAATAAATTTAATTTTAATATATATTCAAATAAAAAACAGCTATTTTAAATTGTAATAATATTTCACAATGTTACAGTTTTTACTGTATTTTTGATCATTTTGATCTCATAAGTGGTTTGCATGCCACAAAATTGACTCGCAATAGGGTTTGATGTTAGTATGTTGTTAAGCCAATTATATGACTTCTAATAAGCATGAAAGTAGCACACACAAATATTGGGTAAACATTTTTTTTTATTATTGTTGCTTTTTAATACTGAATATTAATTACATAAATGATCAATTTAAATATTTAAAATTTGCCATCTTGGATAAATGTGTTCATTGTTTTGGACTTTGGAGTCAATTTGACCAGATTAACAAATTATCTTTGCTTACAACCTTCATGACATTAGCATGCATATGTTGCAACAGACCCAGTGTGTCATCCTTCTCTGCCAGGTGTGTAGATGACTCCAGATGTACAGTATTAGTGAGTCAGCTCACCTGTAGAAGTGCAATTTGCACTCCATGACATGCGTATTTATTGAGGAGGATATCTGAGCCATATAAAGAAGAATTAGAACTTTTAAAAGACAGCCTAGATCATTTAAAGCACTGATCAGCACCCATTCAACTAGCGATGATCCCATCAGTCAACTCTCATATGGCCGCCTAGCTCTGAGATGATGAGTGATGAGACAGAGCTGGAACAGCCATCAGCCAGCACTGTTAAACTCAAAATCAAAGTCAAATCGCTGGAATTTAGTCCATGTTTGCGTCAAAGTTTTGTGGTGTTGTATGTGTAAGGTAGATGCATTGTTTGCGTGTGTGTGTGTATGTGTATGAAGGTAACTCAGGGCGGTGACCCCAGCAGCACGCGGAGACGTCAGAAGCCCGAGGCGTGTCCGCCCCTCCCAGAGTATCTTCCATTGTTCGCTCCATATGCGCTGAATGCCTGTCGGTTCAAGGAGATTCCTTGTGCCATAATGGGCTATTATTTGTGCTCAAGCTCTATTCAAGCCCTAATGACCTACGCCGGTTTTCCCGGTCCCTGGAGACCCGTGTGCGAAAAGTGCACAGCTCAGGAGGAGACACAGCCTTTGTGCTCGACTTTATAGGATCCTAGAATATTTCTTTCTCTTGCTCTCTTCTACACAAATGGACAAAGACAGGCAAATCAAAAAGATCTATCGGAAATTCCCTGCAGGGTGTATTTTCTTATGTCTTTTCCAAGGCTCCAGTAATGCAGGAATGCAATGTGGATTATCTTGTCTTATCAACAATATAATAAAGGTGTAGGTGTTAGTTAGTAGGTGTAAATAAAACCAAATGTAATTAATTTTAATAAACAGTGCGTGTAAGGTATAGAGCAGAACACTCTATATAAGTTATTTTTGTTGTAGTATAAGTAGAGGTGTACCAAGATGTATGTATGTATGTATGTATGCGTGTAGATACACACACACACACACACACACACACACACACACACACACACACACACACACACACACACACACACACACACACACACACTCTAGACCCCTGAAGGTGTGATGTGATATCTGGCACCAAGATGTTAGCAGTAGATCCTTTAAGTCCTTTAAGTTGCGAGATGGACTTGTTTGTTCAGCACATCCCACAGATGCTCGATTGGATTGAGATCTGGGGAATTTGGAAGCCAAGTCAACACCTCAAACTCGTTGTGCTCCTCAAACCATTCCTGAACCATTTTTGCTTTGCTGAAAGAGCCACAGCCACCAGGGAATACCGTTTCCATGAAAGAGTGTACATGGTCTGCAACAATGCTTAGGTAGGTGGTACGTGTCAAAGTAACATCCACATGGATGGCAGGACCCAAGGTTTCCCAGCAGAACATTGCCCAAAGCATCACACTGCCTCCACTGGCTTGCCTTCTTCCCATAGTGCATCCTGGTGCCATGTGTTCCCCAGGTAAGCCACACACACACACCCGGCCATCCACTTGATGGAAAAGAAAATGTGATTCATCAGACCAGGCCACCTTCTTCCATTGCTCCGTGGTCCAGTTCTGATGCTCACGTGCCACTGTTGGTGCTTTCGGCGGTGGACTGGGGTCAGCATGGGCACCCTGACTGGTCTGCGGCTATGCAGCCCCATACACAACAAACTGTGATGCACTGTGTATTCTGACACCTTTCTATCAGAACCAGCATTAACTTCTTGAGCACTATGAGCTACAGTAGCTCGTTTGTTTGATCGGACCACACGGGCCAGCCTTCGCTCCCCACGTGCATCAATGAGCCTTGGCCGCCCATGACCCTGTGGCCGGTTCACCACTGTTCCTTCCTTGGAGCACTTTTGATAGATCCTGACCACTGCAGACCGGGAACACCCCACAAGAGCTGCAGTTTTGGAGATGCTCTGACCCAGTCATCTAGCCATCACAGTTTGGCCCTTGTCAAACTCGCTCAAATCCTTACGCTTGCCCATTTTTCCTGCTTCTAACACATCAACTTTGAGGACAAAATGTTCACTTGCTGCCTAATATATCCCACCCACTAACAGGAGCCGTGATGAAGAGACAATCAGTGTTATTCACTTCACCTGTCATAATGTTATGCCTGATCGTTGTGTAAGGAAATAATCAACTAAGATAGTATTCAAACTACATTTGATAAAAATCACCTGTTTAAAAATCACAATTTAAAATGTATATATCAGCATATATGTCAAATTGTACGACTAACTGTTACATGAGTGATCTTGAGTCCCTGTAATCTATTGCAAAAAATATTGGGGGAAATATCTGTCAAAAATAGAAAATTATTGAAAATATTACAATCAGGAATGACAGAATCATAATGAGCAGTTTGTGCATAAACATGTCTGTCAAAACTAACATGTTGAACGGTGTTCACTAACCTGCCAAAGTTTTTCAATTGGATTGGCGTTTATTCTCTTTAGCATGCAGTGTGAAGTATTTCACTCAGTTCCCTGATCATTCAGATTCAATTTCAGTGAGTGAACAAATTTATGCTCACGTGCGTTATGAATTATGCATGCTGTTGTCTCTGACAGACAGCATGTTGAAGCCGTTGTTGAGGCCATTTTCTCTCTCTTCTCGGAAAGCGATGATGTATTCAGAACATCCGCTATAGTGTGGGATTTCCAGGAAATGCGTACATACTCGCTGGACCTCTGCTTCTCGTGCACATAATTTTTTTGACAGACATCGATGTTGTAATATTCAAATGACGTGGATTTAGCAAGTATTCAGTGAGCTGATTGAGTGTGATGTGTCAATGTTTTTAGTTCTAATATTCCAACCGACAGCCAGCGCAAGTTTTTGACAGACGTGATAATGTGCATAAAGGGTGAACTATACATTAGTGCTGGAGATGTTCAAAAGGCTTTTTGTGTAGTTCATTATACTTATTTTACAGAATGAAAAGTTTATTTTGTGGCTTAAATAAACTGCATGTTAGACTGACGTCACACATTTGTCTAGGATAGGATAGTAGCCCTCAAGACCCAAATCTGCCAAGACCTTACACCTAGAGCCAGTCCTTTCGGTCCAAGAACTGATAAAAAATTGTCAGTTACCTTATTTTCATCTAATTTTTTAAATATATTTTTGTCCCATATAAGTGCTGTCTTGAAGTTTGAAGAATTTTAAAAATGCAAATCGAAACGGATAACTCTTTATCTGCAGACTGTAATAAAAATTGTATAACGTTGTAAATAATAAAATGACGTTTTACAAGGAAATACTACTTCAGTATTTTCTCCTTTCTCTTTTGATTCAGTCTTCTTAAGATTAAACTAATTGTTTTGGTATGTATCTGTGTCTAATGGATGAAAAATTGACCATATCCAGTTTGCTTCACCATCATCTCTCATGTTTAAATTGCTTATTTGTGGTTTGTGAAGCATCCTTGGGTTCGTCAAAAAGCTATATTAATAAAAAATATTATCATTGAAAGTGTTTACTGTTTGTTGGTTTGTCACCACTTTTGCTCATAAACTTATTTTAAAAGACAAAATCTGCTTTCAAAAATGTGGTATCGCCATGGTACACATCAGACCATGGCACTTTTACAGTATATACTGTGTATTATGGTACTGAGAGATTGAAATGGTTACATATTATACCATGGTACTTTTAGTGCATTTTTCTTAGCATATATCGAGTTGGAGCACATGATTGCATTTTATTAACTTGACAATTAAATGATGCATTTCAGTGGGATTTAAACTAAATGAATGGAACAATTCACAAACAGCTGAAGTCGTTTAAATAATGCCACATATTTATTATTACTTAAAAATGGTTACCACAATAATGGCAATTAAATATTATCATTTCATAGAAATAATAACATTGAGAAAAATCTTATTAGCCAATATGGCTCAATTAAAGATATTTAACATAAATGTGAAAAATAACTTTTCCATTGATGCATTCACACAATTGCAGAGCTTCATTGTTTTACAGTGTATATAGTCCAGTAACAAGAACCAGAGGTGTTCTTCCACCAGAGTCTTTGGCTTGTAGTGGCTGGATGGGCATCACACAGTCCACAGTTTCATTTAGTATTCCTCCTGTGCAACAAGTATCTTCAATGCAAAGTCTTTAATCTGGAGGATGCAGTGGCTTCTCCTACGAATTATCCCATGCACCAAAAGTTCTAGTTCAGAAAAGTTGGCAGGTAGAGGTTAGTCTTGATCATTTGAGGTTCGGTTTGTTTCAGTCAACATCTCCATCAAAGGTTTGATTCTTCTCCCCGTTGAGCTCCAAACTGATGCTGACTCGCCCCGAGGGTGGAGACCACGTGACAAACGCCGCGATCCAAGACGGTTGCATCTGCAGGTATTCCAACACACCTGATGACACCCGGCTGCATGACATGTGCAATGAGTGAGCAGAGAGGAGCTTCTTCTTCAGGTAAATCCTGTAGTGGATCAGCGAAGCTCAAAAGCTGTAGTGGATCTCTACGAGGCAGCGTTTCCAGACATCCTCGCTCGTGGCCTGTGGTGCTGCCTCACTCGCCATTTCTCCAGGAGAAGATGGATGTTCTTGACGGCTCTCACCCTGGAGAGGACATCTCCAATCTCTTCTGTGTTTTTCACCCTATAGAAAAACAAAGCAATGAGGTCAATATCACAGCAAACACAGGTGGAGCCCCTGACCAGATTTACCTGGCAAGCATTAGTTGTACGACTGAAATCAGGTGCTCAGAGGCTTTGAGAACTGAGGGTTTAATACAGACCGAAATGTAAGATTTCATATAATTTTCGAAAACTATTTAGTTTCAAATCTGCTTGGTTACAAACAACTTGAGGGTGAGTAAATGATGACAGAATTTTCATTTTTGGGTGAACTATCCCTTTAATGTTTTCTGTCATGAAAATGAATGACAGGTTATTCGTCGCAGCCACAAGAGACATCAATCTTACAGAGGCTTGTAATTAAAGCTCACAATTACAAAAATGTCTTCTAAAAACTTTTTTTTCAGTCTATGAGGTTTGTCTTACCGTCTAATCTTTGTCTGTTTGTCTGCCAGCTTGTGTTTGCATTGCTTCTTGGCACAATCGTGGCCCTGGGCGGCATGGATTGCCTCGTCTTTATACCTAAGAAAGAAAGTTCAGCAGTCAATTCCTGAACAAGTCTGATAAAAGTCCACAAATAGAAATGAAACCTGTCTCTGCAAGTTCGTTAAGTCATGTAGTGACAGATATTATGCCTGTACGTTAATACTGAGGTTGCCACACACAGCTCATGCTCGAGAAAACAAGTGTCCCAAATATTTTCTGGTGTCCTTGAAATTGCTCTTGAGATTAAAACTATCTGGCTTTGAACTATGACGGTGTTCACCTTATTTGCATTCAGTGTACTTACCATAACATATTGTTCGGTTGACAGAATGTAGAGCATGCTTTGTCTTTGCTATCTGCACATTTGCAGCGTGACTTGGGCACAACAGGTTCCGTGACTGAGCGCTTCTTCCGTGGAGCGTTTCCAAGTCCATATGACACGGTTCGCCTAGGGGAAAAGAAAAAATAGTTAGAAAACAAATGTAGCCATGCCATAAGCAGGAATCATTCTATAATGATTTACAGATTTATTGTACAGATTTGATAGTATATGCACTTTGTTATGACTTACTCTGGTGTGTTGACCCATATTATGTCCAGGTGGCAAAAGTAGACACACTCTTTATCCAGAAAACTTGCACAGGAACATCTCTTAGTCCTGGAGTGGCGTGCAGAGATTGATGTGTCTAGTTCTGTGCCATCATGACCCAAAGATGCTGGAGCAGCTAAAATGATAAAATGATGTTGAATTCATCAGCTTTTGCTACACAAAGATTTCCACTTTCAAACATGCAATGTGATTTTTACACTCCTAAGTTGCACAACCCCATATGTTTGATGGACTGGAAAATCTGGAATTTGTCACGCTCAATTAAAAATGTCATTGATGCTCAAACATATTGCCTGCAAGAATATTAAAACTTCCCATTTATATGTTAAGCAACGTCGTATAGTACTAATAATTTATTTGATCTGGATCCATGCACTTTTCTGTCTGTATTTTACACATTCCAGCTTGTTTGATAGTTTAAAAACTTTTACAGTAATAGAGTAAACTATTTAAAAAGTAGTCAAATAATATTGACCACAAATACTGGCTATAAATACATTTAAAATAAGTACATACCAAAGTCAAAAAATCCAGATGACAGCATGGACAAGACTGGAAAAATAATCCTCAAATCCATTTTTTGATCTTGTGGCACAAAAGGTGATAGTCCAATAAATTCGCAAACAGTTTAAAAGCAGTTTTGCACTATTAAACTGCGGTCTTCTCAGTGCATCATTCTGGAGTCTCGAGCACACTCCTGTACAGGAGCGCTTATATACTCGCGCTCTCCGCCTCCCGCCCGCTCGCTCACTCACGCGAACACAATGCTGTTTGTTAATAGTCACAGACAAGCAACGTGCGGAGCGAGATAAGAACTTTGTATTCCTGAGATTCCAGCGGGATGGAGACGCCGGGCGGTGGTTCGGTGCCAAGTTTTTATGGTAGGAAAGATGACTTACACGAGTAGTTTTCATACAGGGCAGGAGAGGGCGCGCGAGTACAGACTACGCGCACACATTTACTGAGGTTTTCAACACACACACACACACACACACACACACACACACACACACACACACACACACACACACACACACAAGGATTAATGTGACTAATGAACATAAGTAATATATATTCCACAAAATATTTGTAGACCAGGCACGTTTTGCGGAATGTTTCTCAATGGCGAAATGTTATTTTTGCATAGACCAGAAATGTCCCTACTGGAGCACTCTACATGGGGTAAGTTTAACCTGCTATTAAACATAATGTGTTTCCCAGCACAATTTAATCAGTAAATCAATTATAAAACACAAAACTGGCCAAGCTTCAACAGTATATAGCCTACATCTATATTCAAATCGTTGGAATTGTAATAATTGGCATGGATATATCAGTGAGATAAAAATGATCTTCACAGCTTCAGATTTAGAGGAGTAATTTAGAATCACTTCAGGTTTAAAAGGGTCCCACTAAATGGATGAATGATACCAGCAGCAGTTCGGAAACTTTAGCCTCCAGCTCTGTCCCTGCCCAATGGAAAACCCTGCTAATGGAAACTCATGCCAGTTTGTGCTCACAATCACCTAACCCTCCACCCGCTCAAAAAAAAAAAAAAAAAAAAAAAAATTGTATTAAAGGGATAGCCTAGTTCACCCCAAAAATTTAAATTCTGCTACTCACCCTCATGCCGTTCCAAACCTGTTAGTTTCGCTCAGCTTCGGAACACAAATGAAGATCTTTCTGTCCCTTAATTGAGAGCTACGCAACTACCACTTTGATGCTTCATAAAGAGATTATAAAACTAATCCATATTAATTGAACGGTTTAGTCAACATTTTCTGAAGAGACATATACATGATGAACAGACTGAATTTAGGCTTTTATTCACATATACATCTTTTCATCATACAAAGCGATTGTGTCTCTTCAGAAAATTTTGACTAAACCACTTGATTCATAGTTTTCTCCTATACTCACCCTCATGTCGTTCCAAGCTCGTAAGACTTTTCATCTTCAGGACACAAATGAAGATGTTTTTGATGAAATCGGAGAGCTTTCTCTACTTGTTCCATTGACGGCTACGCAACTACCACTTTGACGCTTCAAAAAGTTCATAAAGAGATCATAAAACTAAATGAATCAAGCTATTTAGTCAAAATTTTCTGAAGAGACACGATCGCTTTAAATGATGATAAGATGTATATGTGAATAAAAGTCTAAATTCAATATGTTCGTCATATAAATGTTCATCATGTATATGTCTCTTCAGAAAACTCATATGTTCAATTCTTATGGATTAGTTTTCACGATCTCTCTTTATGAACTCTTTGAAGCGTCAAAGTCGTAGTTGTGCAGCCGTCAATGGAAGTACAGAAAGCTCTCAGATTTAATCAAAAACATCTTCATTTGTGTTCTGAAGATGAACGAAAGTCTTAAGAGTTTGGAACGACATTAGGGTGAGTAATTAATGACAGAATTTTCATTTTTGGGTGAACTATCCCTTTAAATACTACAGCACAAAGTTTCTATGTGTAGCTTGTTCATGCTTGTTCCATCTAAGAGAGAATTAGGACAACAATAAAAGCAATCTATTAAGATCAGGTGAATATGGATGCTGCATTAAGGACAATTATGGAAATATGCTATTCTGTTTTTCAATGTTGCTCTCCTCAGGCAAGGGTGGCATGAATACAGTAATAGTTTTCCAAATATTCTGACATTGCACTCATAGTCAAGGTTAGGCCTCACCTGTACATACAGGTCGTAACAATGATACTTGTTCTTTTTTTCCCTTCTACAGAACAGCGCTGATGTAAGCATGCATTGAGAACAGCACATTTACCAATGATAGAAAAATGATCTGTTCAATGAATGTTTGATTTAGATTATGGTCAAATCAAGGAATGGCATTTCCAATGGATGCAGAATAGTTTAGTACGCACAACTGATTTTTAATGTTCTACTCTCACTTTGACTAAATTCACAAGGTTTGGTTGGACTGAATGTTCAGAGCTGTTTCCAGAGAGTCTCACCCACTCTCATGTTCTTCTGTGGGCTGGGTAACTAAGCAACACCTTCCCCCACCCCACCTTCCTGCATGATGCACCCTGTATGCCACTGCTTTGCCTGCAGTGACACGACCCGTCCAGCAGGTGACGGTGTTGAGTCACAGTCTTGGCAGACTGCAGTGGCAGACAGCAAATACTGTCAATTGAATGAGTCATTCCGGGGCTGTAATGAGAGCTTTTGCTCCAAGCCTCTTGAGACAAGGACAGTGTCACAGTTAATAATCCTCGTAAAGGAGCTGATTGGTGACGTCATTTGCTGGCCTCTCCAAGCTCCTCATTAGTGATTTTAACTGCTGAATAATTCTAGTGCCTTGGAGAGCCCCGGGAATAACCCTTTCTACAGGGTTGATTAGAGGAGAAAAAAAGACAACAAATCAGATAGCTAATTACACCGCTTAAAAAAGAAAAAAAGACTTCAGAGGCATTACTGCACTTGTAAACAAGGTTTTACTGATACTGTCGATATTATAGATACAGCAAATGTAAAGCCACCATTTTACTCATAACTATGGACTTATGGAGTTCAAAATGGGCACCAGGTGTAATATAATAAATACTTGACCACAACATCTGTGCACAGGAACACTGACCCCCAAAAGCCATAGAAATGTTTATATATCAGTACAACATTAATTTCCCCATCAATTTACGGTAGACATAAAATTTTTCAAAATGAAAACATTTAAAAATAAAACAAATTTCCTCCATTCTTCTTTATCTTCCATATCAACTTAATAGGCAACTACTAGATTTATAAGATATTATATACAGGTTTCTAAACGTGAAACTCCAAAAGGCACAATTGTCTATACAACATGTACAAAAAGAAAAGAACTGTCTGGTGCTGACAAAAGAGTACAAAATAAAATAATTGGTCATCATTTATGATTGCACATACATTATGACTGTCAGAAAATGTGCTTTTAGAGAAGGCTTGCCGAGCTGCAAACCTCCTGAAGTGTTTCAGTTTTACAAAGTGACATAGTTTTACAAAAAGAGGGAGAAAGATGTGGAAAGAGAAAGAGAGGAATTCATAGGCAGAAAAGAAAGAGCTTTTATTGGGACTCTCAGGTAGCTATGACAAGTCTATCCTCATCATCACTGGAGGCTTCATTGTAGTCATCAGTCACTGGCTGTCTAGAGACAGGTTGACGTGGCTTCACTTCACTAGCCCCACCTGCTGTTGCCTTGTGTGCAAGATCACAGCCTCGCTCATTAGAGGATGAGAGCAAAGATGGTTGTGGTGGTGTTTTTGGTTTTTCCACCATGGCTGTAGTCTTCTCTGTGCCCCCTGTATCCTTAGATCCAGTGCTAGTGCTGTTTTGAGAGACTTGCTTCGCCTCTGTGGATGGCTTTGCATTTGTAGGATCATCTCCTAGATTGGCTGTTGGTGGACTGGCTGAGGGAATAGTTGCTGGTAGTGATTCTGCAACCTGTGCTGGTGGAAGTACAGATGCTACACCCTCAGGGCTACGTGGCTTGTCCTGGGCTGCAGGGAGTGGGCTGAGAGCTGAGAGAGGGCTGAGGGATGGTATAAGGGCGGGCAGGGCAATGTTGAGAATCTGCAGACCAGGGATTTGTCCTGGGGAAGCAGTGCTGCACTGAGGGGTGGGGCTAGCTGCCAACACCTGCACGCCTAGGGTGGCATTTAATGGCAGACTCTGTTGAGGCACCAGCTGGGTAGAGTTGGCTAAACCCACCACACTCAAGGTCTCCAAACCCATAGGTTGCAGGGCAGTCTGGGGAGCACCAAGTGTCTGAAGCCCTGCCACTTGGCCCAGAGGGAAACAAGGCAATACACTACTGACTGGCTCCTGGACTACCAGCGGCTGGGTCGGAGAACCCTCTGGCCGGGGCGAGGTATTGGGGGCTGGGAGGGGGCTGCCAGTCTGCCTGTGAATAACGCTGAGTGCTGGGATGGTTAGCTGGACTGGCCCGGCCTGAATGGGTACAAATGTGGAGTAAGCAGCCAAGCCAGCGGGAACAAGTTGGATGCCACCCACTGGTACCATGCTGTATGGGGAACGAGGGGGCTGTTGGGAGTGCAAAGGCAGGTGGCTGAAGAGATGAGTAGTGGCTCCTACTCTGTGCTCATGGATCGGACCTGCATTTGGAAAGTGCAGGGGTCCCTGAAGAGGGTCAGAAGAGGTCTGAGTACCACGGTCGACGTTGGCATTGCACTCACTTGCATGCTGGGTAATGCTGCTCGGCACTCCATCCTGTTAAAAAACAATGTTATGAATACCTTTATCAACACTGCCAAGGAACACAAAATTGCAGTCACTGACTACCAGTTAAAATTCTATTCACCTTTTCATGCATTCAAAGCAGTTTTGCTGATGTGCCAGGCATGCGAGACTCAAGACATTGGAATGCATATGGGGTCGAGTACTGGTATGGGGTGAGGTGTACATGTAGAGAGGAAGGGATGTACGACGAGAAAGACAATGATTGCGAGGACACGGGTCTCACCTGGCCGAGCTTGACGCCCTTGCCTGGCACTGGGGGACTAGGGGGAACGTCAAATTCAGGGTAGTCGATGGACATCTGCCTGCAAGGCGACACTGGGCTCATCATGTGTACGGAGTCAGTATCAGAGGTCTGGGATTCTGAGGCAGGGGCGGGGTGGGATGTGAAAGAGGTGGGACTAGGTCCGGGGCTGGAGCAGGATGCAGAAATTGACATCTGTCTGACCAATGAAACTGGGCTCATCATAGCCACAGACTCTGTGTCTGAGTTCTGGGAGTCTGAAGCTGGAGGAGGCTGAGGTTGGGGAGCTGGGGTTGGGTTCGGGCTGATGGACATTTGAGCCAGCAGAGAACTAGGAGCTGTGTCGGGGTGGTTAGCAGGAAGATGCTGTGGGCTTGCAGAAACAGAAGGTGTTGCAGAGAGGCCAGACTCTGCCTGACTGTCCTCCTCGTCCTCCTCTTCCCCATCGTTATCTTCATCATCTGGGCCATCAGAGTCATCACCATCTGAGTCCTGTCTGTCAGCACTTCCTGCTCTTCCTCGATCACCTTAGGGGGAAAAAACAACTTAATGAACAAAAAGAGCAGGAGGAATTGTATAATATAGCATGGCTAATGCATAGCTATAAAAGAGCTAGGTTCTACTTGGAAAACCTTTATACTTTAGGAATCTTTAAGTAATCTTTGGTCTTTCAACAACTTTCACATTCCTGCGTTATAGCTTTTACATCTACTGCATAGCAAAATAAGGAATGATAGATCTAGAAACACCCCGCTCATTATATAGGGAAGACATTAACACCTCAGACCACAAATGCAGCCTGTGCTTGACAGCTTGTGTGGAACTGTGTGAGAGGAAAACAAATATGCTCTCTGTAACTGAGACCAGAGAAAGCTCACAGCTTCTCTCTCTCTCTTTCCTGCTAAAATTAGATGCTGCAATTTCCTCGCGGTAAACGCTGTGTATGCCGCCCACATGCACCAAGAGTTAACAAGGAAAAAGACTGCGTTTAGAATCTCTAATTAGACCGTGGCATTGCCATTGATCATCACTTCAATAGAACATAGCTAGAGACAATCCACATTTAACAGATGGTACTATTTTTAGTAAACCTATTAATGGTCAGGTTGAGTCTGTTGTTAAAAATGACTATGTAATGATGTAAACAAAACTATAGCTTATATATTGCTTTCTGAGTTGGTTGGTAAAGTATGGGTCCTCATGAAATTAACTCCCCTATTCAATATCCATTTAAGACTTATATTCTCAAAAACGCATGAAAGACTTCTACCTGAGTCTTCTGCGTCCTGGTCCTCAATAATACCCACAGCAACTCCCATTTCCATGCATTTCTTGCTGTGGGCTTTGGACTTCATGTGCTTGGTAAGGTTCCCTATGTGGATAAAGGGAACAGAGAGGTCACTCAGGTGGGAGGCGGATGCAGGGCATGGGAGTGGTTTACATAAGCATGACATGTTCCCAAGCACTAGCTCTATGTAATGGGTGAGTAACTGATAAAGAAGTTCTTAAAGGAACGTGGGCTGGTCTGACACTGAGCTGTTCTGCAGTGCAGCGTGGGAAGTTCAACTGTGATGAATCATACTGGCTTTTTTAAGAGAACAAGCACAGTCTTCAAAAAAAAAAAAAAAAAAAAAAAAAAAAAAAAAAAAAGGCAGGTAAGAGGAAAAAAAAGCATAATAATTTCCAGCCATCCCTAAGAATGATCTAAATTACCTACCTGTTCTCAATTTCTGACATTTCATTAAAACTACATCAAGCCGTTTAAGTTAAAACATCAGCCTGAGGAGGAACCCACCTTTAGTCTTGAATGAGAAGTTGCAGTGCGTGCAGTGAAATGGACGGATGTCCGAATGAGTACGGATGTGTTTCCGCAGCATGCTAGGTTTCTTGCAGCGAATTCCACATTCCTCACAGATGTATTTTCCTCTTCCCCGTCCCCTAACATACACATACTCCTCATTCGATTTGTAACTGAAAGTATACCACAAATAGCACATCAAAACACGATTTCCTGGTAAATATTTAGAAAGTGGAGTAAGATAAACATTAAGATTTACAAACCCTCCATCAAAGATCTTCACTCGTTGGGGTTCAGATTTGGAAGAGTCTCTGTCTGACTCTGTCTGATTAATTGATTGAGTCTCTGGTTTTATTTTTCCACTATTCTCAGTTGGCACAGATCTTTGCTGTATCAAAACCTGAAACAATAGAAAATACAAGAATTTGTTAATCATGCATGCACCATAAATTCATTACAAATGTAAAATAGCAACCAATATAAAAGCTAATAGTTAAAGCAGCATCAATTGAGTGAAAATGCTCTTACTTTTGGCAAGATGTCCTTCAGCTTCCCAGAGTAGGTCAAGATGTCAGATTTCAAAGTTGTTGTTTTTGCTTGGGTGTAGTGTATTTTCTTGGATGTCTGTTTGGAGTCAAACAAGGACATAACCACTTTGGTGGGAAGCCCCAATGGATTGGGATTGTTTGGGTTTACTACCCATGCAGAGTAGGCAGAGATCCTCTGGTCTGTCTGCTGAATGTGGAGAGATTTCCTTTTCATGAGAAAACACCAGGTGAAAGTTGTAGCTGTTTTCAGACTGGGGAAAGACAGGCGATGGCTGTCTCTGGTGTTGACAACTGACACAGAAGACGCTAACTTCACTTGTCCCTGAAATGTTGAAGGCCTCAGAGGAGATTTCGATGGAGACCAGCGTTGCTCCTCAGGTTTCTCTTGTGGCTTCAGAGTGGAATTCTCTGGTATGGCATAGCTTTGAACTCCAGGTGAGGAATGTGTAGCAGGTGTTGTGGTAGGTGTTCTACTCTCCATCTCCTGTTCACTAACCTCAGTTGTTGTTATCTGGGATACTGGTACCTGGGTGTTCTTTTCAGCATCAGAAGTCTCTGGCAATTGTTCTGGGGCATCAGTCTCAATTGGGCTATCCACTGGCTCTGTGGTACAGACCTGTCTTACCAGCATTAACTTCCTCTGCCTCGTAATTTCTGACATCTTTGAGTTTAAGTAGTTTAAAGATCTACCATCAGTGAGACATGCAGCTCCGTGCTCATCTTTAGCCCGTTTCTGTGTCTTCTCCATAGCAATGTCCAGGCTGTTGGCAGGGGAAAGCATACGCTTGCTTGAGGCAGTGGATTCTTGGGGGCATAAATTTGCAGAAGCCAGTTTTTGTGTACAATGCAGTGAACCAAGGGACAGGATGCTTTGCTCAGTGGATTGGTTTTGGTCAGTGGTTTTCATGTTGTTTTTCATCTGTATAGCAACAGATCCATGTTGTCTGTGTGATTGGATTTCTGGTCCAATCTTTGAATTACTGTTCACATGTATCGTAGGAAAGTTGACCTTAGAAACTGCAGACGCAGGTGCTAGGGTATGCTCATGGGTGATTAGAATCTGTGGTACAGGTGTAGATACTGGCGTTATATGAGATGTATCAACTTGTGCACCAGCAGGCAGTACAATTGGAGGCTTATTGATTACAGCCTGATAAGCTGGTTGTGCTACATAGACATTTTGCATTCCATCATTTGACTGTGACACTTTAATTTCATTAGCAATTGGTATTGTTATCACTGGCAATGTGATCTGCGTGCCTTGTACACCTGTTAAAGAATATGTCTGGCCTGTTTTTAGTATGGGGCAATTCATTTGGTATTTAGGTTCAAAGCTCTTCTGATTTTTTTCATCAGAGCTCTTCTGAATGTCAGTCTGACCAGCACCCATATTGACCAGAGGTTGCATGTGGCATGCTACAACCCTTGAGGTCTGATGCCATGGATGTGGAAGTCCATGAACTTGGGGTTGTTGGGTTTGGCTTCCAAGGTTGATGCTTTGAACCATTTGCTCATTTTTTGTTAGTGGGCCCTCTCCGGAATGTAGGACAAAGGACTGAACAAGTGCAGAAGTGTTCAGATTTATTGGTCTAGGTTGGGACCCAGAGCATTCATTGGTGAAGGGGACTCTATGGATGGGGGGAGTTTGTTTCACTGCCAATTGAGGGTCTGGTGCAATCTTCAAGGACATTTGACGTACTAGAGGCCCTCTTCTTCTTTCAATGAGAGGCACCTGGGTAGTTGGAGGACATTGTGAAGTTTTTGGCAGAGCAGTCTGCATTGGTGGGAAAGGCCTGCTGGGTGACATGCTGCTGCAGTCAAAGGATTTGCTACGGTAGTCACATGAAATTTCCACTGATGACTGAGTGCAGCTGATCTGTTCCGAGGTAGCGCGTCTCATCATGCCTGGCACTCCAAGAGTGTTGTTTGCTACAGGGATCCCTTGAGCTTCTGGTGGCTTCCCAACAATATCAGCCCTTGATGGGCTGTCAGATCTTGGTGGATCATCTCTGTCAAAAGAGGCTGAAATACTAGAGCACCTTGACAAGCTACTATCTCTACTGAGGCTACGGGAGAGACTTGACTCAAAGCTGGATTCGCCAGAAGAGTGTTCCATTTGAGCAAGTCTGATGCGCTTTTTCTTTGGGGGGAGTTTTTCCGTCGGCAGTTTGGATAAGCTCTCACTCCTCTGAGGCCAGTTGAATGTATCTGCAGGTTTCTCTGTTGATTCTACAACTTGAGTTTCATGATCTCTGTCTGGTTCCTCTGTTACTAAGATTTCAGGGACTTGAATGTTGTTCTGACGCACAAGCCGTGATTGCTGTACAGGTGTACCATCATTAGCAATGGTAAAGGTTTGCTTACCATGAGGTTCTAATCCTTGGCTGGCACATTTAGGTGTAGACATTCTGTCATGGTAACTTTGTGAAGAAGAACTCACTGCAGCCTCTGTATGGCCTTTTACAGAGCTCTTTACTTCCTTTTCCACAGGATCAACTGGAGATGACCTGTCAATAGACTCTGATGTTTCAAAAGAATTTGGTCTACTGAGGGAATTGGTATGTCTAATGACTGAAGTTCCACTTCCTTGTCTCTGGAGGTCACCTCTTTCTTTATTTGGTGTGCTGATCTGAGCCTCTCTTATTGGAGATAGTCTTGACTCTTGCGATTCTGCAGCTCTACCAATGATTTGTATTTGTCCTAAAATAGCAGAGTTACTTAAAGATTGGGTGTGGTGAGAATAAGGTCGCCCTGTCGAACCTGTAGAGGTCTGGCAGGAGTCAAAACTTCTTGAACATGGAGGAGTAGTCTCAGTTGGAGATTGGTCATCATCATCTCCAACACTTTTAATTTTCCTTCTTTTTCTTACCATGAGTGGTTGTTCTACAATGCCAGTAATTACTGCATTTCTGTTCAAATGAGGCTGCTGAATTCCACGTCCAAATACTTCTGGCTCAATCTCTCTGGCATGCATAGGCTTGTTTTTTGGACCATGCAGTTCAGAACAATAAAACTTCTTGTGATTTTCAAAATTTTCCAGTTTTCTGTAACGGTTACGACAAGTCTCACATTCGTACATTGTCCCTTTGTTTTGCTGGGGCTTTCGGTTTCTTTCGGTTGCATGCTCAAAAGACTTACTTCTTAGCTCATGTGTAATACTTGGTCCATGATGGCTCTCATCCATGGAATGAACTGAGATAAGAACGTGACCATCATTTGTGGACAAATCCTCAACTGCTATCTGCCTCACTAGGGTACGAGTATGTACAGCAGAATTTGGAGTAGAGGGAGCTGAGGAGAATACATCATCATTTAGTGAGCTAATCTTGTCATCAAATGAATGACAGATCCTTAGTGGGTGAGGCTGAGGGGTTAGATTGGGGAAGAGAGCTGACTGACCAGGTGTGGTAGGCATTGAATTACTTCTTGTAATTGGTAAACAATCCATGGCTGGATACTGAGGTGGTACAGAAAGAAGAAATACTGGCTTTGATTTGTCTGTAGGAGTGAAAGGAGATTTTGGTATGTCCGAGTTGGAACTAGATCTTCTTACTGGTGGTTTTAGATCAAACTGAAAAGAGTCTTTAAATATGTAGGATTTAGGGGAATCAATGCTACCCCTTCGGGAAAGGGAAGTTCTTCTGGGTTTGACACTGTCTAGTTGCTTGTCATCCACAACAGCCTCGTTGTCTGAGATCAGCTTTGAGATGCGCTCCTCAAGAGATAGAGCTTTGGTTTCCAATGGAGGACGCATTTGTCCAGAAGGAACTCTAGGCTTCTCAATAGATGCTACATGCATGACAGTTGCCACAACTGGGGAAGGAGGAACTTGTGGGGGTTTTGTAATGTCGGCTTCTGCTGGTGGAGTTATCTTAACAAAAGGACTTGGGGGACTCATAGCTTGATCTGCACTCTCAGAACGTGAAAAGTAGCCAGAGTCAGTGCTTCCAAGACTCCGAGGACTTAGCAGGCACTTGCCTTGTGGCTGTTGAGAGTAATCAGTTGCTTGTTGCCTTTGTAGCTGGGCATGGCTGCCTCCTAGTGGTGATTTACAATGCTGATCTTCATCCTCACTAACAGAATCTTGTAGAGGACTTGTGCAATCCACTTCTTTTAGTGAGGACAGAACCATTACATTGGACCGTAGGTTTGCTGGCTGGAAATCCCTTTGTCTCTGGGCTGTGGCATGTTCAGGTGTTGAATCTGTTACTCTTGGGCTGTCTGCACGCAAAGGCGAAACATTTACAGGGTGGACAACCACTTTAGGGAGAGCAGCAGTGACCTTTGGCTCACATCCTCTTTGTATAGCCAATGGTTTCAGAGTTTCAAACATCAACAAATGCTCGGATTCTACTTGGCTTCCTGGTACCATGCCTGCACTCTGCAAACTGCTTTCAGATAATGCTGTTAGGCTGCTCTGTGAAGAATCTGGGTCCAAGTCAGCTGCACTACCTTCTTCATCACTGTCCCCGCTTTCCTCCACATCAGAATGTGTTGGAAGACCTTTGTCAGACTCTTGGGAGAGGGATCCACTTCCGGAGTCTTTAACCAAACCCAGTTTGATGGCATGTGCATGAGACTTCTTATGCTTGTATAAGTTGCTCTTTGTCTTAAATGAAAAACCACAAGTCACACACGGGTACGGCCTCTCTCCTGTGTGGGACCGAATGTGTTTTAGAAGCACACTTGGCTTGGCACAAGCTCTTTTGCAGTATTCACAGACATACTTTCCTTGCTTTTTTGGTTTTTGATCTTTTGCAGAGATATCAGATATTTGATTTGCACCAAAGTTGACCATAGTTGTCATCTGAACAGGGTTGAAACCAGGCGTGACGGGGACTTGAATTGAGTTGGGTACTGTGGCTGACAGAGACTGGCATGTTTGAACAACAGGGGGCTGGCTTTGAGGGAAACCACCTGATCCAGATGGAACAGGTGCATGCGTCAAGTTAAGTGAAGGACCCACACTGTAGCTTTTCTGGAACCCTGGTTTGTCCTGCTGACGATTTCCTGACATGTTCACATACTGTTGTGCTGTGTGTTGCCCTGTAGATGCCACACTGCTGTAGAAGTGTTTGGCTGCATTGAATGGTGGCACAAATGAGGGTTGTGACTGGACATTGAAATTAAGAGCAGGCATAGCCACAGCATAGTCTGAATATGTGACAGGAATGGAAACAGACTTCCCAAGATGTCCTATTGGACTACTGTTCTTCCTTTCTGTCAATGTATTGAAATCTGGCTCCATAGCCTTGAGCAATACCTCAAGGGGAGCACTTGTGTGAGAGGGAGACGCGTTTTTGTTGCTGCTGTTGCCACACCAGCCTTTTGTCCGCACTGGCCCTGCAGCATAAGGTTCTTCCGCAGAACTTTTGTGGCTGAGAGCCTGTGGCTCTGAGGTTGATGACTCCTTATGCTCCACTTTTACTGATCTAGATTCAGATGCCTCCTGCGGTGCATCTTCAGCATCTTGAGGGTCAGGCAATCCATGCAATGGACTGCTAGAAAAAGAAGAAGAGGGTGTGGCTTCCTTGGATGAAGAGATGTTTGGAGAAATGGATTTCTTGGTTTGTGATTGCTTTTTGACAGGAGATTTTGGTATTTTCTTTAGCTGGTTTTGTACCACAACTTTTTTCCTCTTCAGTCCTTTAATGCCCTCAGAGTTTCTGCCAGCACTTTCATTTGTGTCTGGGGGGTGGAAGAAAATTGTAATGAACAACCCAAACAACATTCAACAGTACTCTGTCCAATACATTTTGAGAATTTTTTAGATAAATGAAAAAATAATCTATGAACTATTTATTATTTAAATAGACACATCTTTATGACCATCCACTAAGCTGAGAAAAAAAATGGGTTACACAAGGTTTAAAAAATTATTACATTAGAGACAGTTTTTGATAAAAGAATAAACATCCTTGATTACATTTTATTATAACAGGCATCTTGCAACAACTGGCTTCTGAGTAATTAATTATTGACATATTACTGTAATTATATTTTTATTTTTGACAGTTTTGACTATGCAGTACAGTGCAGAGCACAATAACATGTACAACTCAAAACAGACAAAAAAGGCACAGAAAAATCCTACATACCTAAAAACCAAATGAATCTCTATTAGTGTGCTCTACATAAAATTCTTGATCCAATGTAGCCAACATTTATGTAATCTATCAACACACAAATTGCACAGGCATTTTCCTGTCAATCTTCAAAACAAACACCCATGTGTTATTTTCTAGTTTCATTTCCTCCCCCTTTGGCAGAATACCTTTCATCATGCAAAGTTCGTAAGCAAAACAAAATCAACCGTAGACTGCACTTTCCATAACACCTAAACATCAACATAAACTCTACATTTAATAGCACAAATTACCCAAAATTCAGACAAAAAGATATGCAGACAAAACAACAACAGAAAAAAATCTTGCTATATCAGACCAATCAAAACATACCTAAGCAACGAGTGCTGATGAACGGTACTGTAGACAAAGAACTTCAATATACCATGAAAAAAAAATACAATCCTCTTCTTAGCAAAGCCAGTTCACTATAAGCTGCATCAGTGCCTCTGACAGCTAGCACATAGACGAGACTGTTTTGGAATCTAGAAGATCTCCTGAGCTGCTACTGAGGCCCACGCATCATTATGTACAGAACCCACTCTCCGTTTCTCAACCCTCTGTCACCATCCCTCTCTCGCTCTCTCTCTCTTTCCAAACCCTCCCTAACTTGCTCTCCTACATCTCATTCAACACTGGTTAGTTAGGACGAGCCTTACCTTGTTCTATTCTTCTACAAGCTCTCAGTCAGTTGGCAGAGAAAGACAATAAGACACAAGTTGCATGCAGGTGTTTATGTGGATGAATAAGCTTGTGTGAATTCATAAAATCTGTCCCGAGATTGAACGTGGCCCAGATACTCTGGGCAACAAGACTTGAGCACCTAAGTCAACATCTAGCAGAAAACAAATCACTATTAATTTGGAAAAGGAAACCTACCGTAAAGCATACACAACTGAAACTTGTTCACAATTACGCACTGATGGGCAGAGTTTACCGCATTTGCTGTGTTTGGATTCCTTGTGGTCTTAAAGTTGTACTGTAGGCTCTTTGTGTGCCTGGCGCCAAGTAGTTACAAAACATGTAACCAGGCCTGAACATCTGTGGCAACCCTGCACTTATTAGGGTTTCCCTTCTTTATTTTGCTTGGCATGGTTGGTGGAGAGAAGTGGTTAGCATTAGAACTACAAAGTCATCAATTCCTGGATGCCTTAGGAATTCCCCAGAAATCCAAATAGCCTGTTAGGATTTCACCAAGACTTCAATAAATTTTTTTTTTTTTTTTTTTTCCTTAAGACAACTTCCTTACATGTTTCTAGAGAACATAGAAAGAGGATATGAGGACATCCGTGAGCTCTGAGCTAATTAACTGCCTTTAACAGATTTAGGATTAACACAGAGATGACCGGTGACATCACTGCCTGTTGTATTTTGAGAAGGGGTTTATGTAATATTGAACCAGTTGTATTCTGATGTAACCCGTCCCAACATGAAAACTAAGAAAAATAAGACCAGGATAAACCTAATATTTAAAATGAATACTTTCATGCCGTGATGGTAGATGAATATGGTAGTTGTATAGTAACATGGTAACAAAGGATTTAATATATTTACATGGTACAAGGTGCTTAAAAAAAAACAAAAAAAAACAAGAATTCCATTACAGTATCATAGTGCCATGTCTTCATATAAACTAAGACTAAAACAGCTTTTTTTTCTTTTTTTTTTTTTTACTTTTTGCTTTTACATAATCTATAACTCTTTCCCATTGCAGCCTATTATGCAACATGCTATGCTGTTTTTCCATGTATGCTTGTGCAGTGTAGATTTGAAATGGCTGCTCCATGTGTTTTCTGTTTAAACCAAAGACATGTTAACTGCCATGGTGCAGAGTGTGGCAGGTACATTCACAGAGTGCATGCACAGCAGAGATAAATGTGGTGGCTGCAGGTGAAAGCCAACAGAGGTGCTGGAACTTCAGGAAACCCCCAGGACATCCAATGCACCCTCGAAAGCAACACGCTGGCAGCCCAGAGAACCTCAGCATAGATGCAGTCCAGTACAAGCAAAGGGTGTGGCAGAACATTTAAACGTTGAGAAGCCGAATAAAGCTGTGTCTGAAAAAATATTAAAAATTTTGCCCCAGATTCCACACGGAAAAGTATCTTCCTTGGAAACTTAATGAGCAGAGCGATTCAACTGCTGCACAAAGACCCAGCAATTCCCCTTTAAAGCAACAGACATGCTCGTACCTCTCTGAGAGAATGAAATAGCTTAGGTACTGGATGTTCTGGTATTGAGGAGGGGGAGGAGAGAGAAGCTTCCTGTGGACGTTATTTGAAAAGAACAGTCACAGAAATGTTATTTTATATGATGAATCATACCTTTGTGTCCAACTTTGGGGTCTTTGAGCTCCTTCTGTGCTTCCTCTATTTTATCTGAAACAGAAAGAGATTTCCATTTTAGCCACATGGTTGGATAATAGTAATAAGCATAAATGATGGTACAATTCAGGAGTTATGTAGCATTTCAAAATACAGCTTTAAAAACAAAGAACATCAAAGTAAGCCAAATGTACAATACGTCATTTTTTATTCCGTATATTATCAATACTAGAGACAGAGGTGACCATATCGACTAAAATTATAATTTTTGGTCGACACTGGAAACAAATAACATCAAGGCTTAATTTTACAACAGGATTACAGGTGTTAGAGATGGATATTGCTGTCTCCTTAAATCAATAATATTATTATATATGTAATGTTAAACAGGTTGTGTAATTGGCCAGCAAAAAAACACTATCATTCCTGTCGATCATCTCACAGGTACAGCAGACATTTAATATTTCATAGCATCTGCTTTGTGTGTGGGAGGGATATGCACACTGAGAATATACCCAATATTAGAATGGAATTACTGATTATTATATAAGACCAGCCAGGACAGTGTGTACTGTGTGTGTTTGTATGTAGGAATGTACATGTGCTGTAAGGGGAATGAGAAGCAATCATCTCCTTTCACTACCTTAAGTCACACACCCATACACACACACACACACACACACACACACACACACACACACACACACACACACAGCCATAGCAATCACAAACACAAAAAAACAGAACAGATGTGTGGTGTGTTTCAACCACAAAACCCCATTACAAAGCATGAGCAAATGCTAGTTTGCTTTGAAAACAATGCCTAACTGTGAAGCGAGAACCGGAGCAGTTTCGGAAAGAATCCTTGCTTGCTGTTTGGCCACTAAGAGACTCCCAGACACTGCTTGGGTCACTGTAATGGGAATGACACTCTTCACTGCATGAGGAACAGGGTGGAGTTGCGAGGGGGTGCCCAGTGACCAAGGTCGCAGCATGTTATGTCATGATGAGTGGGCTGAAGGCACACCCTTGATTAACTCCCCCACCCCTCTCGTTCTCTCTATGCAAGCTCAATCTGTTATATAACCCAATCTTAGCAAATCTTTCCCTTCAACCCACATCCAGCATCACTTACCACACAAGGCCTGGTGAAAACATAGATTTTTGACAGTTAACTGTTACTGTATGTAAGTGTGCATGCTAACATTGCATGTGTACGCAAGTATAATTCAGGGGGAAAATCTCTGAGCCCGGGTTTGACAAAAGACTTCAATCTTAACAAATAGCTGTACAATTGGAATTTGTGCAATACAAAAGTTACAAAAATGGAGAAAATTTGTATGAATCTAGAGTCATTGTGTGTCTAGTGAGTCATTCCTGTTATGCAGTACTTATTAAATTATTAAACAGTGTTTCAAGATGGAAATCCTATAATTCGGTTTCTTGTATCACAGTCAAATTTAAATGTCTCAAACAACATGTTTGAGACATTGCTAGAAACACTTTCTTAAATTAAAACTCAAGCATATTAATTTATTAAAAGTTGCAGAGCTCAAAATTTCTAGCAGCATTACACTGCAAAATCCGCCACTAGAGGTGTAAAAAATAATCCCAGAAAAAGACAGAGAATCTTTAAAGGGATAGTTTTAGGCCTTTATTAACCCCGGAGCCATGTGGATTACTTTTATAATGGATGGATGCACTTTTTTGGTCTTCAAATTTTGGACTGCCATTATAATGCTTGGATTAGCCAGGACATTTTTTAATATAACTCTGATTGTATTCGTCTGAAAGAAGAATGTCATATACACCTATTGGCTTGAGGGTGAGTAAATCATGGGCTAATTTTCATTTTTGGGTGAACTAACCCTTTAACAGCAACAGTTTAAACAAAAAAGGTCAGCATGATCAGGGTGTTCGTGAGAGCCTGAACTTGCTCCGTATCTCTGGAGGGCTCATCTAATCCATAATAATGGAAACTCCTCTCATTCCCACTTTAGAGTCTCTTCCATTGCATCACATTACTCTTCACTCATTCTCGTAACACTTAACCACCTCGAGCAGCACTGCATCACAGTCATCACCAATTATAACACCATTACATTCTGCACCTTCATCTGGGGGATTTCTGGATGCTGAGTCACCACAGACGTTTATAGGCTTGAACCGCTTGGTCTAACCACTAGTTCAGATTTATCCAACCTTCGCCCATTTGGAGCAATCAGTGGAGAATATGGACACCAGTGTATGAAGGATCAGATAACAACTGTTACTTAATGAACTGCAAGTAGGACCCCCATTCCGCCTAAACCTCTCCCCGAATTCCTAGGGTGAGATGGTGTTTGAGAACTCCACCAAGGACTGTGAACGAGAAATCAAAATCTTAATATTCTGGTTGAAGCAAAAGAGAGTGGTTGCAGGTGCCGTTTCCTCAACTGTGGACTGAGCGAATGCAAAGCGGCCTCAAACACAAGAGCATTGTTGAGTAGAGGGACTTCTTTGCATATTTTAGGAAAATCATTACCAGAGATAATTACGTTTGGTTATAACTGCTACATGAGATTAACACCGTGTCCTAACCAGGAAAAGTGTCCAGTGACAAGTAACTTGTCTGCCCACACTGAAAAAGCAAATGCTGCATGATACAACACAATCACAACCAATAAGAAAAAATAAATAAATAATTGCACAAATTATACATTAGCTTGGTACCCTTAAAGGGTCAACATTGTACCTTTAAAAGAGACATATTAGTACCTTAGAGTAGTAATGTATACCCTTAAAGGGCACAAACGAAAATTCTGTCATCATATGTCATCGTTCCAAAGTCGTAAGACTTATTAATCTTCAAAACACAAATTAAAGTATTTTTAATTAAACCTGAGAGGTTCCATTGAAAGTCTAGGTACACACTTAAAAGATCCAAAAAGGTTATAATAAAGGTCATAAAAAGATTCCACATGAATTGAGCAGTTTAATACAAATCTTGTGAAGAGATACAATTGCTTTACATGATGATCAGATTTATTGTAGGCTTTTATTCTACAATGTACCTTTTGGTGGTACAAAGTTGTCCCTTTAAGGATACTACCCCAAAGATGAGCCGTTGTGGCAGAACCTGATTTCACCATGTACAACATGTTACTGGATCAACGTGTTTGGTCATTCTGGAACAACATTCCAACAAACCAATCAGATCTGAGGGACAAGTTTACAGTGTCAAGTTTAGGCTTACAACCAGGGTTAGGTGCTTCTACATCAGTGTTATTCACCTATCATTCCCCTCTGACTTTAGGGATGACCTATGGTTAGGTTTAGGGGATAGGATTAGGATTAGGACTGAAATTTCAGATAGAAATGTTGGTCCAGGATCAACAAAATATGTTGTCTTACTTGGCAAAATCACTGTTACAGAGCTGTTTTTGCACATTCTGTTCTGAAAGTGTAGGACACAGTGCTAGAATCTGACAAAAATGTTTCAGATGTAGGGCTCTATATTGGTGATTCTAGTTTCAAAAATCATGTTTTCACCTACATCACAAATACACAGTCTGGTGACCTGACAGGAAAGGAACCTCATGACAAAATTAAGAGTGAAAGAAGAACAGAAACACTTCAGAAAGTTGCTAGTCATGAACACAATGCAAAGAATCTCATCTAGAGATTTTCTCTTCCTCTTTTTCTCCATGGTGGTGTTCTATAATGAGTCTGTAGATATGGTGGCTCTACTGTAATGTTTTGAGAGGAACTCCTTGAACTGTAGACCAATTGCTATTGCTATTAAATGGCATGAAGATTGACTGCTATTCATTGCAGTTGACATATGGGACAAACCACAGTAGATGGGCAGCAGTTGGTCCTCTCTCTCAGTCCTTCTCCAAATCTCTCCATCCTCTCCCACACAAATTCTTTCCCCCAAAACACATGATTTTCCTTCCAAAACAGCGACCACACCAACTCTAAACCACATATTCGGTGGAACACTTAGCAAGGGGATTTGGAAAACAGAATTGCTGCACAAAGGTGCCAAATGAGGACAATAATACAGGCAGAAATTTCCCCTGGTTAATGCTGCCATGACAACCAGGAATTCTTAAGCGGCTTTCTTCTTTGAAGAAACACGCACTGGTCATCTTGACTGGTCCAGGAGACTTCATTAGATGTTAGCGTATGTGCGCTAATGACACAGCTAACGGCTAATGGAAATTTAATGTGATCAGAGATCTGGATTTAATGGCCGTGGCAGTATGAGCAGCATGTGGGTATACATATCACATGAGTGGGTGGTGCTTATTCACAAACAAATTTTAAATAAGAGCTGGACTGGGTGTACCTGTCCTAAAGAGCGGGTCATTAGAAAAATAGTCTCAGCCTCAGACTGCTTGAAAGCTGTCTGATGCATATCACACACAGAAATGGCAAGAGCTGGCAAAGTCAGCTAGTTCCAATCTGACTGGGTGGCTTTAAGTAAATTAAATTGAAATTTTGGAATTATTTCTTGCACATATAATACATGGCTATAGTATATGCATACATTTATTACGCATTAATGTGTGCGTGCAGGACTTGACATGAACACCCACCAAATGCTTGTGTATTTCAGCAGTGGCGTGTAACACAGTCACTCCTACTAGCCACTTTGCCGGTTGCATTTTATATACAATAGGCTTATATACATTTTTCAATTGTAGTCTTTTAAAAAGGCATCTGAAATAATAAACTAAGTGTAATGTAGTGTTGTCAAAAAAGATTTTTCAATACATATCAATACTGAAATATCTGAAAAGATTCTAATACTCATTTTCCACAG
Source organism: Paracanthobrama guichenoti (assembly GCA_018749465.1). NCBI lineage: Eukaryota > Metazoa > Chordata > Actinopteri > Cypriniformes > Gobionidae > Paracanthobrama > Paracanthobrama guichenoti. The sequence continues at coordinate 3,666,191 of CM031961.1, forward strand.
AATAGATACACAACACCAGCTGCGCTTTCTCTCTCTCATCTCTCCAACAGCGAGTGCCACACTAACCCGCCTCCCGTCACTCACTCCTTTCATTTGCTCTGGATGAATATTGTTGGCATTACAGGGCTTGAATTTCAGCATAGGATTGCATGTAATGCACATGATTTTACTCATTGCCTCAGATTTTGTGCTCACACCCAAAGTGTGCACACATAAAGCTGCCTCTCACTACTAAATTGAATTCCTTTTCGCTGCTTATTGCACTTTATCAGTCAAATACACACAAAATGATGTCTAAATGCCGGTCTTGGCAAGTATTCATGTAAACACAGTCAGTTATGTTTTATGTGAACGGAAACAGTTGAGAAAGAAAATGCATGTGTAAAAGTATAATGGATCCGTGAGTCAGGTCTTAAAGTGACAGCAGCCTAATTATGAGATAATATTAGAAATATCTATATAGCAGTTTTTCCCTATGGTATCGATGTCAAAATTGTGGCCAGTGAAAATGCCACAAGCCACAGTGGGTGGTGAGCAAAAAAATTACGTCAAGCCATATGTATGTGTTTGTGTATATGAATATATAAAGTAAGAAAAAAATCTGGGACAGAAAATAAAATCCCTACTGCTAAGCACTGTATATGGAGAACAATAGATAAAATTTGGTTATTATCGATTCTACAATGACAAAACCGACTGAACAGACTGTAGCATTTAAATCATCAGGGGCTGGCTGTGTAACACCGCTGTTAGTTTTCCACACCACGTGTTTTGACAAATAACAGAGTAGGTGTCAAAAGGTTAAAGTCATTTGCCTGATAGCGTTGGACTTGTGATGGCATACAGAAGTTGAGTGCCCCCAAACCAGCTGGGCTCACACACACAAACACACACTAAAGAAAAAAACAGCATACAATGCCTAAATCTATTATCAAAAGTGGATCACTAAATCAGAACGACTTGTCCACACACTTAACAGAGCATTTGTACGTCTGTCCCAGATGTGATCAAATCAGACAACATCTCTGCTGCCTGTCAATCTCTGGGAATCACATGACTAAAGCATCTTATGCAACCTATGTGTCCTGTCATGCATGAAGTAACACCGCCACGTTCACAACAACAGAAGAACAAAAGAAATGCCATTCAGGAGGAAATATCTGCAAGAATAAAGTGAACTATAGCACTTCCTTTGCATGCGCCTTATCTGGCCCCTTTGCACACACATATTTATTAGAAACTAATATCAGAGCATGCAAGTACTCGACAGACACACTTCCATGGAATTCACTCCAGGATTCCCCCGAATCCAGCACTGCTGTTCCCAATCCCACACTGTTCTGCTGAGAGAGATTGAGCCAAAAACCAGTTGATTGCTCAAGGATTTCCACAAACAACCGCACTGGATCAGTTTTACGATTTACACCCTTATATTTTGCTGCAGGACTGAAATAACATCCGCCTAAAACATTTGTTATCAATTTTTCCTGTCAAATCTGCTTGTTTTGAAACTGCACTGGGAAAAGCCTTTTGATTGCATGTACAGTAACCTTTTGCTCTCTGACCTTGCAGCATTTAAAAGTGTCATATCACATTTGTTAAATGTTTTTTTCCTCAGTAAGATTAATTCATACTTTTATTAAGCAAAGACACGTGAAATTGTTTAAAAGTGACATTTATCATGTTATAAAATGTTATTTTGAACAAACAATCCTGAAAAATGTATCAGGGTTTCCACAATTTTAATATGAAGCAGCACAACTGCTTTCAACACTGATAACAATATGAATGTCTCTTGAGCTGCAAATCATCATATTACATACATTTGAATGCAGCCTTGGACTTCTTTCAAAAATATTAACAAATCTTAACAACCACAAACTTTTGATCATGTATAATGTTAGACCATTCTTACATTTTACTCTTTTAATCTTCCCATATTACCTTACCGTGACTAGATGGGCCATTTATAAACACTGAAATGTAAAAGCTCTTTTTGGATGGCAAGAAACTTTTGAGTTCTGAAAGTTTTCATAGTACAGCAAACTCTGATATTTATAAAGAATTTTCCACTGAAAATTTGGTTTCTTATGATATGACCCCTTTAAAAATCACAACTTTAAAAGTGAAACAAAGCAAAGTTTCAAAGCAGCGGTGTGACCAGAGAACACAAGGAACCATGAGGGACGATACACCACACCGTTTATACAGTGGAAAATGGTGTATAGACCATCCTCTTCTAGGGAAAAGACCATCACAGCAGTTCACAGGGTTCCCAAGGTTTCCTTACAGGAAACGCAGATGAGCCTGAAGCCACCAACCAGCATGCAGGAGTCAAACAAGGGAGTTGCTTACCAGAAGCAGAGTCAGTAACCCTCCCCTCCTCATTACTGTCAGAGCCCACACACACACACACACACACACACACTAACACAAACAAACATAAACACACACACACATACGGCATCTCAGACTGCATTACACAACACTCGATCTTCATGAGCTGCATCATCGTTTGCTGTCCAAACCTCCCCTTTTCTTAGTCCTGAAACGAGTCTCCTTTTGATTCCCTGACTCCCGTCGAGAGGCAAGAAGAGACAAGCGAGACATTGAGTGAGCTCTGCAGTGCTCTGAATGGTTTCATCTCGACAAAACCCTCAAACAGCACACGCAAACATCTCCTGAAAACTGGAAGAGTTCTGAGGAGGCTCCAGAAACTCCCTTCAGGATTCATCTTTCTAGGTGTTTGTTGGCTGAGAACAGCAGCACTTTTAGGAACGTCTGGAGAGTTTGCGTCAGATGTTTCTGGAGTCAGTGGCAGAGAATGGAGCATTGCTGATAAGGCGCACTACTGCGAGCCTGGGGCCGCTCTTAATAATGCATGAAAATAAAGAGACGGCTGGAATCACAAAGAATGAGAGCGACAGGAAGAGAAGCAAATGCAGAGCTGTACATGATATTCCTACATTTCCTCAACCTTATAAATCAATGAATATTCACTAATGATGGAGTTGAAAAAGGCTGAGTAGAAGTTGAGGTTATCACAGTCAAAATATAAATCACAGTTATAATGGAAGTCTATGAGATAAGGAGAGTTTAAAATCATATGCACTACTGTAAAAATGTTTGGGGTCAGAAATGAGTACCTTTATTAATCAAGGATGCATTAAAATGATCAAAAGTGACAGTAAAGACATTTTGAAAAAAAAAAAAAGAAATATATTTCAAATAAATGCTGTTCTTGTGAACTTTCTATCCATCAAAGAATCCTGAAAAATGCATCATGGTTTCTACAAAAACAGTAAGCAGCACAACTGTTTTCAACATTGATATTAATCATAAATGTTTCTTAAGCAACATTCTAACAAATATTAGAATGATTTCTGAAAGATCGTGTGACTCTGAAGACTGGAGCAATGATGCTGAAAATTCAGCTTTGATCACAGGAATAAATTACATTTTACTATATATATATATATATATATATATATATATATATATATATATATATATATATATATATATATATATATATTACTGTTTTTAAAATCAAAATGAATGCAGTCACATATAAGAAAACAGCTATTTTAAGCTGCAATAATATTTCACAATATTACTGTTTTTAAAATCAAAATGAATGCAGTCTTGGAGAGTATAAGAACACATCTAAAAAGTTTAAAATTCTTACCAACACTAGTGTAATAATTAACTCAATAATTCAAATGAAATCAAAATTGAAGTTTTCATGTGATCGAGTCGGTCCAGAGACACGACAGCACAGAGCGGATCATGTGATCGAGTCGGTCCAGAGACACAAGAGCACAGAGCGGATCATGTGATCGAGTCGGTCCAGAGACATGACAGCACAGAGCGGATCATGTAATCGAGTTGCTCCAGAGACACAAGAGCACAGAGCGGATCATGTGATCGAGTCGGTCCAGAGACGTCCAGAGACACGACAGCACAGAGAGGATCATGTGATCGAGTTGGTCCAGAGACACAAGAGCGGATCATGTGATCGAGTCGCTCCAGAGACACAAGAGCAGAGAGCGGATCATGTGATCGAGTCGGTCCAGAGACGTCCAGAGACACGACAGCACAGAGAGGATCATGTGATCGAGTTGGTCCAGAGACACAAGAGCGGATCATGTGATCGAGTCGGTCCAGAGACATGACAGCACAGAGCGGATCATGTAATCGAGTTGCTCCAGAGACACAAGAGCACAGAGCGGATCATGTGATCGAGTCGGTCCAGAGACGTCCAGAGACACGACAGCACAGAGAGGATCATGTGATCGAGTTGGTCCAGAGACACAAGAGCGGATCATGTCCAGAGACACAAGAGCAGAGATCATGTGATCGAGTCGGTCCAGAGACACGAGACACGACAGCACAGAGCGGATCAGAGACATGTGATCGAGACACAAGAGCACAGAGCGGATCATGTGATCCGGTCCAGAGACACGACAGAGAGGAGCACAGCCGGAGCGGATCATGTGATCGAGTCGGTCCAGAGAGAGCGGTCCAGAGACACGACAGCACAGAGCGGATCATGTGATCGAGTCGGTCCAGAGACACAAGAGCACAGAGCGGATCATGTGATCGAGTCGGTCCAGAGACATGACAGCACAGAGCGGATCATGTAATCGAGTTGCTCCAGAGACACAAGAGCACAGAGCGGATCATGTGATCGAGTCGGTCCAGAGACGTCCAGAGACACGACAGCACAGAGAGGATCATGTGATCGAGTTGGTCCAGAGACACAAGAGCGGATCATGTGATCGAGTCGCTCCAGAGACACAAGAGCAGAGAGCGGATCATGTGATCGAGTCGGTCCAGAGACGTCCAGAGACACGACAGCACAGAGAGGATCATGTGATCGAGTTGGTCCAGAGACACAAGAGCGGATCATGTGATCGAGTCGGTCCAGAGACACGACAGCACAGAGCGGATCATGTGATCGAGTCGATCCAGAGACACAAGAGCACAGAGCGGATCGAGTTGCTCCAGAGACACAAGAGCACAGAGCGGATCATGTGATCGAGTCGGTCCAGAGACACAAGAGCACAGAGCGGATCATGTGAGCGAGTCGCTCCAGAGACACAAGAGCACAGAGCGGATCATGTGATCGAGTCGGTCCAGAGACGTCCAGAGACACGACAGCACAGAGCGGATCATGTGATCGAGTCGGCCCAGAGACACGACAGCACAGAGCGGATCATGTGATCGAGTCGGTCCAGAGACACGACAGCACAGAGCGGATCATGTGATCGAGTCGCTGCAGACCAGAAAACGCATCGGACCTGTTAGAATTCTGCACAGAATTATATTTTAAAGCGATATGGAGGAGATCAGGAGGAAAAAATGGTTAGAGATTAGGAGGAAACTGTGGCTTTACCAAGCTCAACGGCTCTGGCCAAGCTGTGATATAAACTAAACGCTATTGGCTATTTTAAAAAAGGAAAAAAAAGTGGAACTGCTTGACATGTCCCACCCTGTTTTCCTGTTTCGGTGGAAATGACATAAACACAGTGAATAATGCTGCGTGTTTCAAGGCACTTCAGTGGGCCTTTAACTCATGTGGTTACTTTCAACAGTGTGTATTTGGATGCTTATTTCAGTGCAATGCACCATGGACCATAAGAGCATTACTGTAAACACAATTTCTTCATTGCTTTCAACTGCTGAAGTTGCATTTAGTCTTCGATTTGGTTCAGAAATAAGTACCACTGTGTGCAATAGTGGCAGCACTTCTACGAATGCAAAATGAGATGTATCTACTCTCCTGAGATTTCACACCACACTTATGGATCATGACCTCCACATCCCACACACACGCCACACGCATCGGTTACTGATATCCTGTGCACTGACATCAGCACTGCACACTTGTGTGCATCAATTCACACTTCTTATCCTCAAAGAGAGCTTTCAAATCGGTATCATTTGTTGTCGACTCTCTCTCTCTCTCACACACACACACACACACACACACACACACACACACACACACACACACACACACACACACACGTGTTCTGCGAGAGTGCCCCCGCAGGAAGTGGTGGGTGGATGCAGCAGTAGACAGAGCTGATAGTGAAGTCTGCGTGGGCACAAGGGTGAAACATTGATCCAGTGCATCTTCAGGACAAACATACACCTCCTAGACTACAGTTATATTTATATTCCCATAACGCAAACACACAGAGAGACCATGAGACACTTAGCACATCATATTTAACTACATTTCTACATTCTGAAGAAAATATGAATGGTCTGATCTGCTAGGATGCTCTAGATGGTTTTCAGGGTGTTGCTATGTGGCTGCTAGGGTGTTCTGGATGGTTGTCAGGGTGTTGCTATGTGGTTTTTAAAGTGTTATGGGTGGTTGTCAGTGTTGCAATGCGGTGGGTGGGTGTTCTAGATGGTTTTTAGGGCATTGCTTTGTGGTTGCTAGAGTGATCTGGATTTTTGTTGAGCGCTGCTAGGTGGTTTTTATGGTGGGTTTTATGTTGTTGCTATGTGGTTGCTAGGATGCTCTAGATGGTTGTCAGGGTGTTGCTATATGGCTGCTAGGGTGTTCTGGATGGTTGTCATTGTGTTGCTATGCATTTTTTAGAGTGTTATGGGTGGCAATGCTGTGTGGTTGCTAGGATGCTCTAGATGGTTGTAAAGATGTTGCTATGTGTTTTTTAAAGTGTTCTGGGTGGTTGTCAGCGTTGTAATGTGATTGCTGGGTGCTCTAGATGGTTTTCAGGGCATTGCTCTGTGATTACTAGGGTGATCTGGATTTTTGTTGCTATGTGGTTTTTATGGTGTTCTGGGTGGTTGTCATGTCGTTGCTATGTGGTTGATAGGTTGTTCTGGATGGCTGACGGCACTGCTACATGATTTTTAGGGTGTTCTGGGTGGCAATGCTGTGTGGTTGCTAGAATACTCTAGATGGTTGTCAGGGCATTGCTATGTGGTTGCTGGGGTGTTCTTGGTTGTCAGAGCACTGTTAGGTGGTTTTGAGGGTGTTCTGGGTGGTCATTTTGGCATTGCTGTGTGTTTGCTAGGATGCTCTATATGGTTGTAAGGTTGTTGCTATGTGGTTGCTAGGGTGTTCTGGATGGTTGTCAGGGTGTTGCTATGTGGTTTTTAAAGTGTTCTGGGTGGTCGTCGACGTTGCTATGTGGTTGCTGGAGTGTTCTGAATGGTTGTCAGGGCACAACTACATGGTTATTAGGGTGTTCTGAGTGGTTGTAAGGATGTTTCTATGCAGTTGCTAGAGTTTTCTGGGTGGCTAATAAAAGAAAATTGCTGACCACACACTGAATTCAGTCCAGACTCACATTACAACACACATTTCACCCCTTTCTTTGCAGATCAACGATTAGAGATAATCAGCTGGATTAAATTGCTAATTGCACCATGCTGTTTATAAAATACTTTTTTTTTTTTTTTTTTTTTTTTTTTTTTCTGGACCGAATTCAGTGTGTGGTCAGCAGTTTCCTTGTTTGTTTGCAATTACTTTTTTAGTTCTATACGCACCTGACTTTAACATTTGGAGCGCAACGATTTCTTCTAGTTTGGCTTATAATGGATCAAATTGATAAATTTTGATAAGAAGACAGTTGATGTACTCCTGCAGTTCCTGCTGGGATCTTTCACACTCACTCCCTTCATTAATGACCCTGCGCTCTCTCAATGAACGTTCCCGCCAGATCCAGCTGGGTGAGGTGATTCATCCGCGCCACCTCTCTCTCACACACACCTTATTCACAGACTTAATTATTCCTCAACGGCTGATCAACCTGAGACTAACACTTGTTGTATTAAATAATTAATGAACACTAATGCTAAACAGACTAACAAAGGGACTTGAGAGAATCCGCATGGTATAAGCGTTTCCCATTGCAGTTCACCTGCACTCAGAGGTGGGAGTCACTTTTACGCATTGCGCATCTTTACACACACACAGGCCGATCTTTAAACTCGCTCTGTTGTGCTGTGGATTCGCTCAAGAGAGATTGAGGATAAACCATGTCTCATTTTGATGCTGCAATGTTAACAGCTGTTCTAGCAAAAGAAATCACGCCACTGGAAATGGGAAGGTCTGGCGGTCCAGTATGCGCAAAATAGCATGCTCTTGTTTTTTTTACCTCCCGTAAAGAGGAAATGAAACAAACCAAGTGCATTACAAACCTGACACCACAGCTCCCAAAACAGAGCACTGCATTTAAATAAACAGTAGAGGAACAACACTGAACTTCAAGAAATACTGAACAAAAAAACAGAATTGTTAAACACAATATTGGCCAATCCATAATACATTTACAAACCATTTACAGCATTCAAACCCACCTGAAACCCAGCCAAAAAACATACAAACAAGTTTGGGTCATTTAAAACTAAACACTTAACCAAATTGTGAAGAATAAAATGTTTCATAAAATGGGTTTGCAAAAGACATTTCATATTGAATTTAGATGCAGCAGGACACAAAGTGTCCACTACACATCCACTACAGTGATCAACTGCTGGGTCTCAGAAAGTTTTGAGAATTGAAAAAGACAAATACCAATTCACTATAAAAAGACTAATTACAAACATTTGCCCAAAGGGTGTGAATTTCTTTCTTTCTTTCACATTTCAGAAGCAGAAGTTAAAGCTCGAGACTATCAGAATCCGCTTAAAACAGGGAAACACGAGTGTGAACTGACAATGACATGAAACTTCCCTGACACTAAAATTAGGTAATTTACCATCAAGTCATTATTTCAATGCTTTTAACCATATGTCTGCAAAACAGATGAAAATGCAACAGGTTAAAGGTATCTAATATCTTAGACTGACAGATATTATGATCCTTTTGAATATTTTAAAATCATAATGTTTATATTTTAATTAGGCCTTATTTCAATTCAATATTATTTAATTTCATATTTTCTTCATTACATTCGTCAAATTGTAAACAATCTGATAATCAGCCTAGAAAATATGATATTCACCAAAACATACCAAAAGTAAAACCGACATCAGTTCAGTATTATGAAATGAATAACATTTCCCATTCTAACAGTATTCAACAGTATTATATATATAAACAGAAACTAAAATGCCTAAATATAGTGTTTTGTAATTAAGAACAACCCTAAAAATAGAAATCACAATATTTTCAGAATAAAAAATATAATATTTGCAAACCTGTTTTCTTCAGGCACAGCTGACATGTTTGAATCTGTGACACTTCTCTGAAGTGAGTTTTCATTTCCTCATTGTGTCAGGATAATATATTGCATCCAGAGCGATCTGGAACAGTGTGCAGCTGCGCGTGTGTGTATGTGTGTGTGTGTGTGTGTGTGTGTGTGTGTGTGTGTGTGTGTGTGTGTGTGTGTGTGTGTGTGTGTGTGTGTGTGTGTGTGTGTGTGTGTGTGTGTGTGTGTGTGGCTGTCTGTTTACAGCCGTCTGTCTGACTGACAGCAGAATAGCTGCTCCCTGTCGCCTCACATAACATCAGATTCTCTTATTGCACTTAACAGTGGACAGCGCGCACACGCACACACACACACACACACACACACACACACACACACACACACACACACACACACAAAGCAAAGTTTCTATTTCTCCTGAAATTTCTCTTTCTTTCTGACAAAACTATCATCCTATTCCATCATACAATTAAAAGAAAAAAAGATATAAAGTGATTCTATTTTGCATGAAGAAAATTAAACATTACATATTTTTAACAATTTAACAATTGCAGTAATATGTCTGAAAGTTTTAACTGAGTTTTGAATTTAATTTCTTGATTTTTTTGTAATTAGCATTATCATATGACAATTTCAATCTACAATCTACGATTCTCTGTAGATTTGTGTGATTTTTATTATTATTATTATTTTAAAATAAGCATAAATTAAAGGCAGGGAAAAATATGATGCAAATACTGCAAATAAATGAATTTTAATATGTAATAATGTTCACATTTTACTAAAAATAATTTGGGAAAGAAATGTTGTTTGTCAAAAAAATGTAATAGTACAAAAATGGAAATAACTTAATAATTTCTTATTTCTTAGGTTCTGTTCTTGACAGATTTTCTGAAATTCACCCAACAAAAGTGTGAATTTCTTCATCCTCCAAGTGTCCTGCTTGCACAGTTAAAGCAACCACACCCTGTACACAACTAAATATGAGGCACTTATGTAAATGTGACTGTGTGCCACAGGCATTCACACACACACAAACAAACACACACACACACACACACACACACACACACACACACACACACACACACACACCGGAGTCACGTGGTGTCCATGTGGAGTGAACGGGGAATCCCTGTCAGGGCAGGCCGAGCCGTTCCTGACCAAACAAACAGATGATGTCATCATCAGTGCTGGAGCTCGGCGTGGGCGATCCTGTTCTATCCTGCCTCACACAATCCCACACAATCCCTCCTTTATGAGCGTCCCTCTTAGACTTCTCCTCTTTTGCTTTCTCTTTCTCTCGGGCAGGGTTAACCCTCTAAGCCCTGGGCTGATCCGACTGTGGGGATTTCAATAAACACGATTCTGCAGGATAAACTTTAAGGGTAAATCCCACAAAACAAGTCAAAATCTAAATAAATAAATAAATAATAATTAAAAAAAAAATGACAGTGAAAATACAAGTGTTCAGCTGATGTTAGCTCAGGTCCATTATATAATATTAACAGCTAATCTAGAATTAGAATATATAGAATATTTCAACTAATGTTAACAAATGAAAACTCATTATAAAAAATAAAAATAAATTGTCATTACTGTAATCCATCCAAATATTTATTTTACATTTCAGTTTTTGGAATTGTCATTATGGTTATTCTCAATACAATTTTTGCATTTCAGTAAAGGGAATTTGTGGACGAAATGTTGTTAATGGTTATGAAATATATAAGTATATATAAGTAAATATAATTTCTCACTTCTGTTTTTTGATTTGGCTCAGACATGTTTTTGACAGAGATTCACTCATGAAAGATTTGATTCAAAGAAAAGAAAGAAACACAGAAAAGCACTTCGGTCGACAGACACAGACTCTTTCCTGGACAGCACTGCAAAAAACTCCATGATTCTTGGCAAAGGAAATCAGTGTCACTTCCAATCAGCGCTCGGTTTGGAAACGGACACGGCCTAATCCAAGATCTAAATAGCCAGGATAACAAGATTGCCGTTTGTTTGTCATTTGTTTTTGGAAAAAAGAAGCTCTCAGTCCTGATTGTTCTGGAAACATTTTTGCGTGTGAACACCCTAAAAACAAAAAAACAGCCTGATGTCACAGAAGAACCTTCCAGAAGTTCCACAAAGAACTGTTTATTCTCTAGTTCTAAAAAAACATCAGTGTTCTAGAGATTTAAAGAACCCAGAAATCAAACACATATAATGCAAAAACTTTTTAACATAGCAGCAACACCTGTTATTTTTACGAGTGCACATGTATGTGTATTACACGCACACCTCAACGACACACATAATTACACCAGATCATTTTCATTTAGGCTACATGTGAATAAATGTAAGTGTGAAAAAAAACAAACATAGTTAGGAAATCCCCCGTGTTCTACTTTTATAAGTTGCTAATGTTTTTATATCGGGGGAATTTTGCCAGCTAAACCAAAGCCCCTAGTTAACAAATACTGTTAAACAGTCACAGAGGCAACTGCTACAGACGTTGTAAACCAACACCCAAAATGTCACCAAAGCAAACCTATGATGAGGGCAGACCCTGATAACATATTAAAGCCATGTTTATAAAAAAATTAAATAAAATAAAAAGTCCATTCAGAGTCCAAAAGAGTCCATTCCACTGCATATGATATTCTGCTTTCTATATATGGCTCAGATCCGATCTTCAAAATTAAAGTCTTTTTTTGAAAATCATACATCCAATTGCTTAATAGCAAACTAGCAAGGTTTACAGAACTTATTAAGGCTTGAAATGAACATACCTGCGCATTAAACATGCCTGTTTTACACACATTTTGAAAGAGAATCGCTCTCTCTCTCGCTCTCTCGCTCTCTCTCTCTCTCTCTCTCTCTCTCTCTCTCTCTCTCTCTCTCTCTCTCTCTCTCTCACACTCAGACTGAATCCAGCTTTGCTAGAAGAGTCTCTCTGCATTTGAATCTGAAACCGATCTGAATGTGACAAAAGGACAGTTTGAATAATAAGAAAAAGAAAAGGCCTCACGCTGGAGACAGAAAATGCTCTTCTATCACCGTTCCCTTTCAGAGGCGCTCTGTGAGAGAACCGCGGAGTTTGTGTCGAATGCAGCTGTCATCGCCACTGTATCGCACCAACACAAAAGCACATTCACTCCCGTCCTTTATACCGCTGAGGTTTATTCATCCATACTTCCAGGCAGCGGTGCAAAGGAATCCAGCCCTCATCAAAAATTAATATTACCGTATGAAAAGGAGAAAAGGGCAATGCCTTCTTTTAAAAGCTGGTATGCCATTTACGGTAATTACACAACGTCTCGTAGACGAACTGTTTAAGGCTGTGAAGATGCATCAACTGGCTTTCACTGGAGAATCCCTTTCAGCTTCTTTTTATTTACTTTCTGGGATTTTGCTGCTTTGTATTGGCAGAAACGGCAGAATGCGAAGAAGACGCGTCACAGGCTGGAATCGAACCCGTGCTGCCCACTTAATGGTTCAGTGTGTAGTATTTATGAGGATCTAATGACAAAAATGCAACATAATAAACATAACTACGTTTTCAGTGGTGTATAAAGACCTTACATAATGACCCGTTTTGTTTTTATTACCTTAGAATGAGCCGTTTCAATCTGCATACACCGCGGGTCCCCTTACAGTGAAGTCACCATTTTGCGCCATCATGTTTCTACAGTAGCCCTAAACGGACAAACTGCTCTACAGAGCACTAGTCACTCTCTGTTCTCTCCGACGACAATATTTGTTTCCTGTGTCAGCCACTGTAGCTTCTCTATGTGCTCCGAAAGGGAGGGGTGAGCGCTGGGTGATGCAATTCACAACTTGATGCCGCTAAAATTCACACACTGCACCTTTAATAAGTCACAACCCCAAAAGAGATTCACTTAAAAGGGGTCCTATAATGCCCCTTTTTACAAGATGCAAAATAAGTCTCTGATGTCCCTAGAGTGTGTGTGTGACATTTTAACATGTTAAAATTGTCACTTTAAATGCAAATGAGATGCTGCTCCCAGCCCCCTTTTAAAGAAGAGGGCGGATCTTCAAGAGCTCATGGTAGCAGCTTCGATTACCTCACACAGACACACACTGAAAAGGTCAGAAACTGTTCAGCCTTTCATGATCAAACCAGAGTCAGACAATGATGGAGAGACTTATGTAGCTGATGTTACCATCTCACATCTCTACTATACTTGAATTCATTGATTAGCATCTTCTGTCATGATAATCTAAATCGCTCATGTGGGAACTGTTGTAAGATCCTTCAGAGCCAGAGAATATCTGCTGCAGGTATAGTTTAGTTTAATTATGGTTATAACTTATTAGTCCTTAAAAAACTATTTCTTTAAAAGAAAATATCTATTTCTTTAAAAGAAAATATCTCCCTCTGCTTTGAACATTGAGCACCGTAACTTTGCAGATGTTGTTTATGCTCAAACAGCAACATTACACACTAACTAAAGTTAAAAAAGTCAAATCATAATCAACCACCCCCTTAAAATGGGGTCAGGGGTCAATAAGAATTTTTTTTTTTTTTTTTTTTTTTTTTTTAAAGAAATTAATACTTTAATTCAACAAGGATGGATTAAACTGATCAAAAGTGTGACGTTTACAATGTAACAAAAGATACCCATTTCAACATTGATAATTTCAAATTATAAAAGTCTCTTTTAAAGGAATACTTCACCTAAAAATTTAAATTCTGTCATCATTATATTGTTTCAAACTTGTGTGAATTTCTTTGTCCTGCTGAACACAAAAGATGATATTTAAAAATGTCAGTAACCAAACATGTTTATGGACCTCATTGAGCATTTTCTTCAAAATATCTTCTTTTGTGTTCAGCAGAAGAAAGAAAATCATACAAGTTTGAAACAACTGAGTAAATGATGACAGAATTTAGATTTTTGGGTGAACTATCCCTTTAAAGGATCGAGGGCAGGATTTCTCTCTGGTGTTACGCAAAGGCATTAAATTAGCGGAACCTCTCATGTAACTCCCCACCTCCTCCCTCTCGAAACCCATTAATTTCTCCACACAGCACCCGCCGACAACTACTGCCCGCACTAGCACCGCTAATGTGAAAGAGAGTTTGTGACTTCCCCCGCTAAATGGATTTAGCCAAGTCAATAGCGGTGGAATTATGACGAGGCAGTTCGAGAGAGCTAAAAAGGCAGGGAACACTGTGTGTTACAGGGCAGCTGAGGGGTTTCAGCATGGGTCATGTTTAGAGAGAACATGCTAATCCCTCCGAGCTCATTAGGAAGGGGCTGTTCATGGAATTATCAAAGCGTCGCTGTAAGTATAGAAGGAATCTGAAAAACAGACTAGGTTAAATTTCATGACAGTGGAGATAATATCAAATTGGCTTGGCTGGTCTTAGTCTTCCAACCAGGTCATGGCTGGTTTAGCAGGCTGGTTGTATGGAGACTAGCTGACAAACCAGTTAAAACCAGCTGGCGCAGTGATATTCTATGATATTGTGCTCTCTAGATTTGACTCAGGTTCCTTCAACGGTGCATATTTTCGTTTTATCATCTGCCAAGTGAAAAAACATACAATCAGTCATTTGCTTAGAACAGTTACAGCTCACCTCGCCTCAAAAAAAAAAAAACAATCAATTTGAGTAATCATTTATGTCTGAAGCACAAATGATGCAGAGTTACATAGCAAACTTTATTAAACCCAAGTATGAGTAATAGTACTAGTCATGTTATGGTGTCAATAGTACAGCACACTAATCATCTGACTTCCCACACGGTTGTGTGTTTGTGTGTGTTTGTGTGTGTGTGTGTGTGTGTGTGTGTGTGTGTGTGTGTGTGTGTGTGTGTGTGCCTCAGGAGGCAGGTGACAGGTGTTTCTCTGCCTCTCTGGGCTCCTCCTGTCTGTTTATGAATAACAGAGTCCCTCTGGCTGGTTCATCTGAAGTTTATACTTCCTGTCTTCATACGTACATACTATCGCATCCTCATGCCATTAATACCTTTATACTGACATGGATCTACTTCCTGAAATTGTTCTCAATAAAAACACTCCAAAAGCTGTTCACTTAACTCCGTATGAACATGCTTTGTGGTTGGACTGTATTGTAAAACCACATGAAATATTGTGATTTTGTTGTTCTTAATTGACTCAAGGAAGATTCCACATGTTCCAAATGAGGTAAAGCAAAGGTACACCTGTGATCACGCCCTTTCCACTGAAGTGAATTGCAAATCGTAAATTAAAATTCATGACAGGCAATTTCTGCAGTGAAATGAGATAATCTTGTTTCCAGCGAATGAACATTTCCAGCGAATGAACATACGCTCAATGAAGCCAATTTGTAGTCTTATATGGCACTTAGCAAGTGTTAATAATAGACCCTGGTTATAGAGAACTGTCAGAATAATATCAGCCCAAACATCATGCACCGATGCCTGTAGCCAGCTATGAGGTTACCAAGGTCTGGTATTTTTCAGAGGTATATATATAATAAAGATTGTGAAATAATTGCCTAACATAGTCTTATTAGCCATACATTAGTGCTGCAAGGATATTGCACAGCACCACAATCATCTCATCTGAGCTGCTCATTGGTCTACCACCGTTCGTCAATATCAACATGTTTGAGATGACCAATCAAATCAAAGTAGGCAAGCTTTATGCGTTTGAGCACGAATTCCAGCACGGCTCGAAGTCATAAAGTGTGCGATGTAAGTAGTTAAACTTAGCATTTCTATTCTAAAACAACTGTCAAATATGAAATGTTTAATTACCGACAAAAATAATCAGGCAAACGTCTTCAAAAATGCACATATGCATGCTAACTACCTCACATTTTGGACCTTGGTGATTAGAAAAACCTGCCTCTGGCCCACCATGCACCAATGCATATTTTTTTTTAAATCCACTGAAAACATTACATTAATCCTAGTCTTAAAAAAATAGGATCTATTTGAATTAGGACACAGCTGAAAAACAAAATCTGTGGCGGTAGATTACAGGAAAATATTGTGAGAATATCATTTGATTTCTGTTGGCTCTTTTCGCCGTACAGCAGCGTGTGTGTGAGTGA
>CM031961.1:3687453-3692453 GCA_018749465.1 Paracanthobrama guichenoti
CGGTCTGAGTATTTCACAATCTGCTCAGTTACTGGGATTTTCACGCACAACCATTTCTAGGGTTTACAAAGAATGGTGTGAAAAGGGAAAACCATCCAGTATGCAGCAGTCCTGTGGGCGAAAATGCCTTGTTGATGCTAGAGGTCAGAGGAGAATGGGCCGACTGATTCAAGCTGATAGAAGAGCAACTTTGACTGAAATAACCACTCGTTACAACAGAGGTATGCAGCAAAGCATTTGTGAAGCCACAACACGCACGACCTTGAGGTGGATGGGCTACTACAGCAGAAGACCCCACCGGGTACCACTCATCTCCACTACAAATAGGAAAAAGAGGCTACAATTTGCACAAGCTCACCAAAATTGGACAGTTGAAGACTGGAAAAATGTTGCCTGGTCTGATGAGTCTCGATTTCTGTTGAGACATTCAGATGGTAGAGTCAGAATTTGGTGTAAACAGAATGAGAACATGGATCCATCATGCCTTGTTACCACTGTGCAGGCTGGTGGTGGTGGTGTAATGGTGTGGGGGATGTTTTCTTGGCACACTTTAGGCCCCTTAGTGCCAATTGGGCATCGTTTAAATGCCATGGCCTACCTGAGCATTGTTTCTGGCCATGTCCATCCCTTTATGACCACCATGTACCCATTCTCTGATGGCTACTTCCAGCAGAATAATGCACCATGTCACAAAGCTCGAATCATTTCAAACTGGTTTCTTGAACATGACAATGAGTTCACTGTACTAAAATGGCCCCCACAGTCACCAGATCTCAACCCAATAGAGCATCTTTGGGATGTGGTGGAACGGGAGCTTCGTGCCCTGGATGTGCATCCCACAAATCTCCATCAACTGCAAGATGCTATCCTATCAATATGGGCCAACATTTCTAAAGAATGCTTTCAGCACCTTGTTGAATCAATGCCACGTAGAATTAAGGCAGTTCTGAAGGCGAAAGGGGGTCAAACACAGTATTAGTATGGTGTTCCTAATAATCCTTTAGGGGAGTGTACATTATGTAAAACAAGCATATAAGTGTACTGTGTACATCTTATTTGCTAATATTACATTGTATTTTACGTAAAAAAATGTATTTAAAAAAAAAACACACGCTAGATATCCGCTTTGGGCAATGCGAAACTTAAATCATCAACCACAACTCTTGGGCAACACAACAGCCTCGATAAAGGTGAAAAACAACTAAAAGTAACTGGGGGAAAACACGACCAGTCAGGATCATGGCATGCTTCTCGCATCTGCTGCAGTAAACTGCGCCCACACACATATATATAGACAGCGGACCGCTGTCCCACACCTGTGCACGCTAGATACACACACACCGGAAGGCGTGCAAACACACACAAATACACGCTTACCTACACAGCTGTCTCTGAATCTCTGGGTAACACCTGCTAGAGCTTCGTGTTATGGGTGGATGAGTTCTGTTCTCACACTCGTACAGACACACACACACACGGATAGCGAGTTAGTCATCGTACACCTAGACTTACACACACTTATAGACCTCAGGCGCAGTTTAGTCAGAGCCCAGCGGTTCTCACGCTCCGAGCACACACACACACACACACACACACACACACGTTGGTGCACCTATCATTATGAGGACATTCCATAGACGTAATGGTTTTTATACTGTACAAACTGTACATTCTATCTTCCTACACTACCCCTAAACCTACCCATCACAGGAAACATTCTGCATTTTTACATTTTTAATAAAACATTGTTTAGTGTGTTTTTAAAGCTATTTGAAATATGAGGACACAGGAAATGTCCTCATAAACCACGTTTACGTTGTAATACCAGTGTAATACCCATGTCATTTTACAAATTTGTGTCCCCATAAATCACACACACACACACACACACACACACACACACACACACACACACAACCATATTCCTATAAACAAGCCCTCACACATTCACAAATCACAAACAGACCCATATACAATTAGTAACCTAAAACACTGACTGAAAATTAGAAAAGCTAATGTTTGGAATATTATCCTACCATAAACTCAAAAATTAAAGTACCCACACTGTAAAAAACAATAAAAAACATATGATCAATAAGACAACATATGCTTTTTCATTGCTTTAAAATCACCAAATTTAAATAATTTAAGCAATTTTCAACTTTTTTACATTTTATAAGTTATATATGTGATTCAACACATTTAAGTGAGTTTAATGTAATTTAAGTTGAAATTACTTAAACAGCTGAGTTGATTGTACTTACATTTAAGGTAGCAACTTTTTTTCTGACAGTGTGTGGTTCCATGTAGAACCTTTGACATCCATGGAACCTTTCCATTCCAAAACAGGTTCTTTAGATCTTTAAATGTTCTTCGAAAAGAAAAAAAAAAAAGGTTCTTACCTCTGAAAGGTTCTTTGGGGAACCTAAAATGGTTCTTCTCTCTATGGTGTCGCTGGGAAATTTTTGGAAAATTTTTAAGAGTTTACAAACTGATTTTTGTAGTATTGATTTAAGTATTGTGCACATTTTCAGTATGCATAGAACACTGCATTTGTCAAAATATGCAGTATATACAGAACACACTGTGCTGAATACCCACAATGCAATGCACTATTCAATTTTCAGGTGCACCGATGGAACAAGAGTAATATTAACTCTTTTTTTCTCATTAACTCATTTGATCAGACTGATTTTTTACACAAAATGGTTCTAAAAATGCAAAAATAATCAATTTAGAATAATCTGAATGCTATATCTGAGATGATAACTGGGCGACATGATGCAAAATGCAACATGATGAGGTCATGTGACATACTAATGTTTATACAAATACCGTTCAAAAGTTTGGGGTCAGTACATTGTTTTTTTGTTTTTTTTAATGTTTTTGAAAGAAGTCTCTCATGCTCACCAAGGCTGCAAATATTTGATCAAAAATACAGGAACAGTAAAATATTACATTTTAAAAGAACCGTTTTCTATGTGAATATATTGTCAAATGTACTTTATTCCTGTGATCAAAGCTGAATTTATCATCATTCCTCCAGTCTTCAGTGTCACATCTTTCAGAAATCATTCTCATATGAGGATTTGCTGCTCAAGAAAGATTTATGATTATTATCAGTGTTGAAAACAGTTGTGAAACATTTTCTTTGATGAATAGAAAGTTCAAAAGAACTGCATTTATTTCATCTTTTGTAACACTGTAAATGTCTTTAGACACTTTTGATCAATTTAATGCATCTTTGCTGAATAAAAGTATTAATTTCTTTCCAAAACTGTGAACGGTAGAAAACAAACAGGATGTAGTATACAATCTATAGTGTGCAGTACTCTAGTATTCTATTGCAAACCCAACCAGAGTCAGATGTGTCTGGGAGCCACCCTTGTGTTCTCCCAACAGGAAATAAGTGGTTTCTAACTAATTTGTTTCTAATTTTTGGATGTATGAAAGGGAAAGAGGAGGGAAGACTCAGAGGAGATTCACAGGAATGCTCGCACCCCCCTTCTCCAGAATTCCCATGGCAACAGCTGCTGAAGGAACGGCCCCCGTTACGCAAGAGGACGAAGCTCTGCTAGAGGGCAAATGAGAACCCGCATAAACCGCAACCACATCTCCCGCTTCACACGAATACACCTCTTCCCCATTCATCCCTCTCTGCCAATCAACGTCTGTCTTTCTGTGTTTTTTTTTTTTTTTTTCTTCAAACATCCATTCATCCCAGCTCTCTCCGTATGGTCACGGCAGAACGGTTTAACCCTTTCCTGCTCATAATCTCTCGTTTCTACGTTCATGTGCCTCTTTGGCACTCGTTCAGCAATCAATCGCTGCTCCTTTTCTGAGCGCGAGTTATTCCCAAGCACGCCCTGATGGTCATTTTCTCTGCAGAAATCAATACTGAGCATTATTATATTTCACAAGTTCTTCAATGCAAATCATACACGCCTCTCAAATAATTTAGTTCACACCCTTTTCATCATCATAAACCAGAAATATAATTATCACTCATCACACTCATCTCCAGATGTTCAATAGGTATTTCCTCTGTTTCTGGGTTATAAGGAATATCAGAGTTCCTACACTGTACTGAAATTCATTCTTATCCAAGAAATGAACACTGTCAAAAAATATTTAAAAGTAAGTAACCTGGTTGCCTTCAAATTTTGAGTTCATTGAAATTAAAAATTTGAGTTAATACAATGAACATTTTTGAGAATTGACATCACCCTTTATTCAAATAGTGTTAAAAGATTTTGTAAGCATATTGCGTAATTGAGTTTCTATTTATCAAACCCATTTCCTTCATGGTATTAACTCAAATTTTTAATTTCAATGAACTCAACATTTTAAGGCAACCAGGTTACTTACTTTTATTGAGTAAAACCAACAATATTTGTTTACAGTGTAGATATAATCAAGTCCCAAACTTATTATTATTTTTTATTATTGAATATCCAGAGTAAGTCAAATTAGTTGGGGACTAAGTAACATTTAAAATTTTTGTTAATAAAAAAAAAAAAAAAAAAGAAATAAAATGAAAGGTGACTATAAGGCACAAAAAATATTAAATGAAAAGCCTAAACTAAAAATATAGATTAAATAAGCTCAAGCACTAAAATTGTTAACTGGAAATAAAACAAAATGAAACTAAAATTGAAAATATCTAAATACTAGTATTTAAATAATAATAATAATAATAATAATAATAATAATAATAATAATAATAATAATATGACAAAAAGCACAACATTGGATTTAAATAAAAGTTAATAATTAAAAAAAAATATGAGAGTATATAAATAATACTAAAATAACCCAGCTTTAAAAGACTGACTCAGTTTACTGTCTTACTACTACTAATAATAATAATAATAATAATAATAATAATAATATTTATTTTCTAAAGACATAACCATAGCTGGGTGGGATGGAGAAAATGTATATTAACCAGTAACATCAGAACCTATGGAATAAAGAATTTTTAAAAAATGTAACTGCGA
>CM031961.1:3697453-3722453 GCA_018749465.1 Paracanthobrama guichenoti
ACGAGAGAGAGAGAGAGAGAGAGAGAGAGAGAGAGAGAGAGAGAGAGAGAGAGAGAGAGAGAGAGAGAGCGGGCAGCAGCTTTTTGTGGCTGTGAGATCTAAGTACACATGCACACATAAATAAGTTCTTAAAGGAACAGCTCTCCCCAAAAATAAAAATCTCCCAAAAGTGTATGGCTTTGAATAGGCTTGAAATATAGCATACTCTCATATGCTTCTGAATCATTTTTGGAGCTCGACAGCATCCATCACATCTGCTTCTCGTAGTCGCCATGGATAAATTAATTCTATCACTGCATCCTTTTATTGTATTATGTCTTTTTTTCCTCTCTGTTCCTCTCTGTATGAAAGTCACTTGGGTTACCGGACTCCCGCTGGGCCCTTGGGCTCCCGTTCAGGGCTGCCTCTCTATCAAGCTACACTTCTTTCTCTCTCAGTCCTTTCTTCTCCTCTATCATCATCCTCACGTTCCCGTTGGGGTCTCTCCCACAGATAATCAATCGTTCACAGAGTCAATCCTCCTTCCCAAAAAAAGAAAAAAAGCCCTCTTTTTCTCTCCCCGCTTCCTCCCGCAGTCAGACACAGGAACGGCACCTGCACACACAGACTCATGCTGCTCCTGTTGCCCTAGCAACAGCTAGATCGAGCTTTGCTTGTGTAGACCGTTAGGCTTCGCCAGTCTCACACACACACACACACACACACACACACACACACACACAACACCCTTATAAGGGTTTCCGGTGGTCCGCAGTCAGGGTTTGATATCTTTAGAGCAATTCTGCTTTCAAACAAAGTCACATTCACAAAAAAATAGTGCTTTCACTTTCTCTTTAGAGGACGCCTTAGCTTTAGAGTTTACATTTGTAATGCAAGATCCTTATTGTGCACAATCCATAAACACATGTTGCACAAAAAAAGTTTGTATTTGTAATAGTGCTGTCAAGCCGATTAATCACATCTAACATAAAACTTTGGCAATATTAGGGCTGTCGATTTAACATAACATGTTAAAATTATCAATGCATTTAGCGCACTCGTCCCGTCCAGACCAACTGTACGCAAGTCATCTTACACTTCATACAGTTGATTGATGACAAACATGAAGCAGGGCAACAGCTCACTGTGTGATGGAGCCGACAGAATGCAGTTAGAATGACCCTAAAATGCAAGATATCAGGGCAAAAATGAGTTTGTCGTCACATATTTATATCATTATGAGATTTTGCTGAATATTACCTATAAAGCCAGAGCAGAACTGTCGAGCATCTCCGAGCAACACACAGCAGTGTTTCGTTTCTCAATGAATCCACGTTGAGTAAATAAATCAGGTGAACCAATGATTCAATGGCCCATTTACTTCATTCCTGAATGAATCAGCTGTTTAAACGAATCGAATGAATGAATGACTCCAGGGCTGCATCCGAAATCACATACTTCCCTACTATATAACTGACACTGGTAGGTCACATGATAATGACAAGATGGCAGATGTAGCACGTCCAGATTACATTCATACTACACACACTCGTACTATACAGAACGTACTTTTTAATGGTTGTGAAGTAATTACTTAATCAAAATAAGTAATTACTTCACTTAATTTATATAATAAATTCTATGTTGAATCAAAAACAAAAATTCTTTCTAAAGCTACTTTTTGTAATGTCGATTTGATGCTTTAACACAATAATGACTTATTAAATGATCTTTTGGGGGTAATTTCTCAGCCAAACATGATGTGCAATTAATCAGATTAAATGATCATCACATCGTGTAATTAATTAGATACAAAATGTTGGTCCCACAAGTGTTTTTAACTACTACTGTATGTACTAACATTGTTACTGTGTACATACGTTTTTACATTGTACTTATATTTTTAAATATACCTGAATGCAATTACATCTGTAACTACTTTCTGTTATTACATCTATAATTAAACCTAACCATACCATCAAACCTCTCCCTAATGGTAGCAGAAAAAGTGGTTTGCAATATAACATGGACACAATAAGTATATTGTACTTATGTTTTGATGTACACAGTAGTTAAAGACACCTAATAAAGACAAAATTATAATTGCTTGACAGTCCTAGTAAATATATAATATGTGTGTATGCATATAGATATACATACATTACATACATGCAGTTCATAAATAACACACACACACACACACACACACACACATTATGTCCTAGTGACATCAGCCAAAATGGAAAGTCTTTTCAACTAAAATATTACAAAAGTAGTGCTTTCAAATTTATTAAAATCACAAGTTATCACATATAACATATCGCGATTAATTGTTTTGACAGCACTACTTTGTAGAAATGAACGCCGGCTTCACACCTAGGACATGAAAACTACTGATTAATGTTAACCAATAGTCAAATAGTCATTGTTTTAGGCTACTGTTGTAGGTAATGCAGCCTTTCTGAAGGGAATAGCTGTGTTGTTATTGTATAACGAACACTAAAACTAATAAAGATCATGTTTGTTAAATGAAATAGACAAAATGTCAATTTTAGATGAAAAAACAAAACAAAGAAAAAATGATGCCTTGGCATATAAACAAATAAATTTAGGTTGAAACTGAAATTAAAAAATTAAGCTAAAAATAAATATTTAAATAAAATAAAAAAAAATGTATAAAAATGCACATTAAAAAAATTAAAAAAATTAAATTTTTTCTTGTTGAACATTGTTGAAATACATCATAATGGAAGCAAAATTGGTCGCAAATGCAGTTTTATGACTTTAAGAACAGGAGCTCGCAAGAATCAAATGCGTCCAAAACCGCCGATTGACTTCGAAAGAACGAACGCTTCAGGGTTACACATTTAAGACCTGGGACACATTTCTGGGATTTGCTTGTGGGATTTAATTCATCTGTGCCATTCTACGAACATTGTAAAATTTAACAAGTGTGGTGTTTTTCATTCACAAGCAGCAACCACAAGAAAACAAAACACACTGGAATATTCAGTCCATTGGTGTGACGTAGTGTTTGAACTGCAATGCGTTTAAACAGAGACACAAAAACAGCATTACAGCATGCTGACAGACACCGTGGCAATGAGCATGTGCTGCACTGACTGCGTGAAAACAGAGAGAGAGAGGCAAAAACACACTGTTATGTCGCTATCTTAATCTGTCATGCCAAACGGAGCCGAATCGTTGTTTTGACCACAAAACTCGAAGGCCTAAACTCCTGTGTATAGGCGTATGTGGGCATATCCCCTGAAAATGTGCATGTAAATACACAATCTCTTCTAAACATTGGAGTGATATGCACTGCTCACACAGAATCAGCTCTGAAGAGAAAATAAGGCAACATGCAGGCCTGAAGTGTGAGAACACACACACTCGCACAACCTTTTCAGCCTATAGCAGGTGGGTGGCGTCGGTCCAGCATTAGTCACTTTGGTCCGACACACAGTCAGAGCTTGACAGACATTCAGAATGAAAGTCTGAATGGTGTTCAGGCACTGTGAGGGGGTGGAACGAAGAGAAGAAAAAAAAAAAACACCAAGAACGAACAATAGCCAAAAAAAGATCTTGTGTTGCAGTAAGAGAAACGGTGAGCTGCAATTTTACACCGGCTATATTGTAAACCTTACAAGAGTGAGCGATTTGAAGGTTTGCAGGACAGCTAAAACTGTCACAGAAGAGGACAAACACTCAAGAGTGAGGGTAATTTTTTACTATGGTAACCATAGTTTCAACCAAAACACTGATTACTACAGTTACTGTTGCTACTATAAAAGCCAAAAGCCAAGACAATGGAGGCTGATATCAAGTAGCGCAGTGTTTTTTTGTTGTACCTTTTAGCAAAAACTACTGTTACCATGGTCAATTTTTGTAAGGGTTTCTTCTTGTATAACAGGAACAATGTTAAATACATTTAGTCGTGACCTTGGCAACAGATTTAGCTTGTTAAACAAATGCAACTATGAATGAAATATAACACCTTGCTTTTGTAACAGATTTGAACCAGAAAATACTGTTTGTCAGTCATTGAGTCATTTATGTTGTTGTGGATTTAAAATTATTTTTATGTGACCAAATGAATAATCACTATGATTGCATCCCTATTCACACACTATGTACCCTAAATAGTATGCAAGAATTAGAATTAGTGCATTACAAATCGGTCTCATTCATAAAAGATGTGCATAATGAATTTCTGTGTAAATACATGAACCTTCCATTTTGTGAACAATTTACACAGAAATTCCCATATAAATTGCTTAATTCATAAAACATATTGATTAAAGTTCATAAAAACATTCTTGCGTACAATACTGTTCAAAGGTTTGGGGTCTGTAAGATTTTTGTTGTTGTTTTGGCTGAAAGAAATTAATACTTTATTCAGCAAGGATGTATTAAACTGATCAAAAGTGACCGTAAAGACATTTATAATGGTGCAAAAATGTTCCACATAAATATTGTATAGCACGACTGTTTTTAACACTGATAAACATTTCTTGAGGTGAGCAGTTATATGATGGATAGATGCACTTTTATGGACTTCAAAAAATGAAGCAACATTCACTCCCATTATAAAGCTTGGAAACTTCTTTAATATAACTCTGATTGTATTCATCTGAAAGAAGAATGTCATACACACCTAGGATAACTTGAGGGGGAAAGAAATCATGGGCTAATTTAGATTTTTGGGTGAACTATCCCTTTAAATGCATAGTGCAAGAGAGTGCAGTTGTGAAACAAGACAGTTTCTATTCCATAAGTGGGCCACATTTTTGTGATGTAAAATTGGTTAGATTTTACATTGCCGATAAATCTAAATCCAAATATATACATTTTGAGAGCCTGATAAAAAATAAAAAAAAGTCTCACCATTAAAAGCAATGTCCCAAACACAATTACAAAAATTATCTCATAATTTCTTGTAGCCAATTTTTGCTGCCCATATTTTACTTTTTGAAGTGATTCCAATCAATTCAAAACCAAACAATAAAAAAAAAAAAAAAAAAAAAAAAAAAAAAAAAAGCTGAAGGAAATAATCGATTAATTATTGTCTGTAATATATAGGCCAAATGTTCTTATCGGGCCGATAATGACAATATTAAAAATGAACCGATGCCGACATGGTGGCCGATATATCGTGCATCCTTATTTACTATCCCATGAGGCCACGGGAGAGGATTTATGAATACTACCCATATTCATTAGGGGTGGCACGGTACATGAAAAAACATCCAAATCGTTCGGTTCGCTTGTCTTGGTTCGGAGCATGTGTGCGTCGCATGGTTCGACGCATACGCAATGTAGCCTCGTGCCCGTATGTTACCTCAGACAGTGGGTGTCCTTTTTGCGCGAAATAAGAGGTGTGTGTGGGCATACAGTAAAAGACAGTAAAAGTGGAGTGCTGCAGGTCACATCACGTGTAGAAATGGCACGTGGGAGAGATAAGGAAGGCTGCCCGGAGTTGGAGGATGCGCCAAGGTCGTATAACGCCCTTAATACTATATCCTAAATTGTGGATATTTAAGCTATACACTCACATAAAGGATTATTAGGAACACCATACTAATAATGTGTTTGACCCCCTTACGCCTTCAGAACTGCCTTAATTCTACGTGGCATTCGATTCAACAAGGTGCTGAAAGCATTCTTTAGAAATGTTGGCCCATATTGATAGGATAGCATCTTGCAGTTGATGGAGATTTGTGGGATGCACATCCAGGGCACGTAGTTCCCGTTCCACCACATCCCAAAGATGCTCTATTGGGTTGAGATCTGGTGACTGTGGGGGCCATTTTAGTACAGTGAACTCATTGTCATGTTCAAGAAACCAATTTGAAATGATTCGAGCTTTGTGACATGGTGCATTGTCCTGCTGGAAGTAGCCATCAGAGAATGGGTACATGGTGGTCATAAAGGGATGGACATGGTCAGAAACAATGCTCAGGTAGGCCGTGGCATTTAAACGATGCCCAGTTGGCACTAAGGGGCCTAAAGTGTGCCAAGAAAACATCCCCCACACCATTACACCACCACCACCAGCCTGCACAGTGGTAACAAGGCATGATGGATCCATGTTCTCATTCTGTTTATGCCAAATTCTGACTCTACCATCTGAATGTCTCAACAGAAATCGAGACTCATCAAACCAGGCAACATTTTTCCAGTCTTCAACTGTCTAATTTTGGTGAGCTCGTGCAAATTGTAGCCTCTTTTTCCTATTTATAGTAGAGATGAGTGGTACCCGGTGGGGTCTTCTGCTGTTGTAGCCCATCCGCCTCAAGGTTGTGCGTGTTGTGGCTTCACAAATGCTTTGCTGCATACCTCGGTTGTAACGAGTGGTTATTTCAGTCAAAGTTGCTCTTCTATCAGCTTGAATCAGTCGGCCCATTCTCCTCTGACCTCTAGCATCAACAAGGCATTTTCGCCCACGGGACTGCCGCATACTGGATGTTTTTCCCTTTTCACACCATTCTTTGTAAACCCTAGAAATGGTTGTGCGTGAAAATCCCAGTAACTGAGCAGATTGTGAAATACTCAGACGTATCAGTCTGGCACCAACAGCCATGCCACGCTCAAAATTGCTTAAATCACCTTTCTTTCCCATTCTGACATTCAGTTTGGAGTTCAGGAGATTGTCTTGACCAGGACCACACCCCTAAATGCATTGAAGCAACTGCCATGTGATTGGTTGATTAGAAAATTGCATTAATGAGAATTTGAACAGGTGTTCCTAATAATCCTTTAGGTGAGTGTATATCATAAGCTGAAGTGAATTTCTGGAGTGTTAATGATTAAAAGAAAAAAAACAACAAGAACCATACAGAACCGAAAACCGTGACCCTAAAACCGTGATATGAACCGTACCGTGGGTTTTGTGAACCGTGCCACCCCTACTATTCATACTACATAAAACATTTTTAATGGTTGCAAAGTCAATTCAAATGTAGTACCTACTCCGACAGTACGTGCGATTTCGGACTCACTGAAACTCTGGAAACAGTTTTAAATCTCTCAAATGAAGACGCTGCAAGTGTGCAACATCTCATTAATTAGAATGGGAACAATTAGTTTTGCACCGTTCACTAGAGTGGCCGCCTGCCGTTCTCTACGGTGGGCAAACAAAGAAACATGCTGTACGACTGCTAACCAACATGTGCTCGACCCCCTTTCCTTTTCAGGCAGGAAAAAAATACACTTAAATAAAAAACAGCTAAGCTGTTAAATTTATAGCTTAATTACTGGAAAGTGTCAGTGTTTCCATGGAAGGGGGAAAAAGAATTATTCCTTGAAGAAATAAAAAGCAGAATTATACCTTTCCCATCATTAAACGTACAAGCCGTTTTAAAGATCTTCATTGACCAGAGAATAACAGAGGTTTTGATAATACACACATGCACAGTTGATCCATACGTCACTATGAAAAACAATCTCTCACATTCAGTTTTTTGTTCTCTCTCTGTCACACACACACACTCACACACTCTTAAATTTCTCTGTAAGGTTTGCAGGGAGCCAAACAGACATGGCCAAACCTGTTGCTGCGCATCTGTTTTAGTTACTGTTGCTAAAACGGAGGGTGATCCCAGCCGCAGGGAACTAGGAGCGCGAGAGAGAACAGCATGGGTTTCACATATTCAAACTGTACAGTAAAGTGTGGAAATACTGGTTTGTCTTCATAAGCATGACACAACAGGTAAAAAACTCCATCACAGCGTCTCGTTTGAGAGACCTAAAACTGTTAGCAGAGTTTCAATGCATGTGAAATCACACATACTGTCTGAGTAGGTACTACATTTTAATTTTAATTTACTTTGCGACTGTTAAAAAAAGTGTGTTCTATGTAGTATGAATATGGGTAGTGTGAATTAAATCCATGTTGTTACTGTTATGTGACCAGTGTCAGTTGTGTCGGTTCATTTTCATTCATAAATCCTCTCCCATGGCCTCATGGGATAGTGAAGGGTCCACCAAATGCACACTTCAGAATCTCGCCAGAAGTAGTAGGTCATCTGGGTACTTTTTGCCTACTACTTTTTGCCTATTAACACTAAATGTTTAGTTCATAAGGTCATATGTGACCTGGACCACAAAACCAGTCATAAGGGTCAATTTTTTTAAATTGAGAAAAGCTGAATAAATAAGCTTTCTATTGACGTATGGTTTATTAGGATAGGACCGAAGATAAAATCTGGAATCTGAGGGTGCAAAAGAATCTCCTTTAAAGTTGTCCAAATGAAGTCCATAACAACGTATACTTTTTTGTTCAGAATATTATAAAAAACAAAGTTTTCTAATATTGTTATTGTTAATAATAACAACCATATTTTAAAAAGTCCTGTTTACACCAAGAGCGAAAAAAATTATATTCAAAAACAATAAAAAGCAAATTCACTTCATTACCATAGGTGGCGTAATGCAACTTCCTCAACATCATTACGCAAACCGCAAAGAACAGGAAAAACCAAACACACACAATTCAAAATAGAACTAAAAGACGCAGGGTAAGCACAAGAGCTTACCAAAAGGTTAGCTAAACAACTAGGAAAAAGGAGGAAGCAGAAGTTAAAAAACGGGAAAACCCCTTGTTCTGTCATCTGACAAATGCCAGCGTGAATATAGGAATGCATTGCTTTGATTTCCATATCACGTCTTGATCTTTGAGATCAGGCCTTCAGACATGGCCTGAAAAACATGAAATAACAGATTGACTTTTATATTGACTTGTCCTTTTGTATGCTATGAAAGGACAGCCTAACTATGCTGATTTTACATCAGCTGCCACTGCAGCTTTACGTTTGAAATGCTATAAAAAGAACAGAGATGCCAGAACCGTTTAACTTTAGACAGAAACAACTCGGGGACAGTCATGGGGTCTGTCTCTGGGATCAGACAGACTAGAATTCAGACCCTACATTGAGTTCAAGACCCCTTCTTAACCCCAAGCCTGACCTCTTGACCTCTGATGCCAGAAGGGTCAGACCGCTACAGCACTGAAGCCAATGTCTGCCCTGGGGTAACACATGAGGAAAACAACAAATGGCATTCAGACAGCCTCTCTATCTCTTCATCTCCTCAGCTAAACAGAAACGTAAAACTAATGTGAATTACAGGATAAAACTCATCGCACTGTGGCTCATTCAATGGGTCACATTATGAGAAATAATGTTGTGACCTTTTGAAATAAAACAGTTCATTGTACTGTGAAAGCATACTGTAACTTTCTGAACCCATTTCTCCTAAAGTTCACAAACATTCAGAACATCCTCAAATTTCTGACAAACAGATGCATATGCTTACATGTATTAGCTGGGTTTACATTCACTAATGTTCAAACGTTTGGGCAAGGGGATTTTTTTAAAAGAAATTCATTATTTTATTTAGCAAAGATGCACTTATGTTACATGTTACATTTCTATATCATATAAATGCTGTTCTTTTGAACTTTCTATTCATCAAAAATTCCTGAAAAAAAATGATAATTGTTGATGCAGTATGAAGCAGCACAATGGTTTTCAACATTGATAGTAATCAGAAATGTTTCTTGAGCATCAAATCAACATATGAGAATGATTTCTGAAGAATCATGTGACACTGAAGACTGGAGGAATGATGCTGAAAATTCAGCTTTGATCACAGGAATAAATTATATTTTACTATATATTCACACAGAAATATTACTGTTTTTACTGCATTTTTTGAGTATTCAAAATACTGTATTCAAAAACATAAAAAAAATCTTAATGACCCCAAACTTTTGAGCAGAAGTGTATTTTAAGCAGATATTGCATTAAAAATGTAAATAAAACCCATCTGAATGCTTGACATTAATACAATTTCGTACAATTTAGTAAGACGACATGCATAAACTACCACTTAAATCACATTTACTGAATAAATTCCTAGATGCAAAAAGTCAAGTGACTAAACTTTCTCAGTGATCAAAACATATATGAATATTATTGCAATGCATCTTAAATCCCACAGTGGCTACAACGTCCATTTCGGTTTCTATTCCACACAAATTTCCCACAAAAAATTAATGGAATGGAAATGCTACTTAATTTGCGTTATCCTAAAACAAGTAAGCAATAAAGGTACAAGAGGCTGTGCTGTAGTGTGAATAAGTCATGGCTGAAGGGTTAGCACACAATACAAGTACTACAGCCAAAACATATGCATCAATGCAACTTTCATGAAGTAAAATCACTAAAAAATAGTCCCTGACCGTGAACAGCAGAAGTTACATTGTTACACCATTAGATGGTGTCACTGATCTTTATCAGTGAGTCAGAGTAGCGGAGACTTTTATATTGAAAGGACTGAAACTTGTGAACACGGACAAAACGCAACTGACAAATGCTTTGACTAGCACTGTCAGTGTACGGGAAAAAGATTTCGCAGTGGACATTCAAACTGATTTTTTATTATGAACAACACTAGACTTATATGAAGGAAAAATTTTAAATCTGAATGCAGGTAATAAACTCTCACTCTCTCTCTCTCTCTCTCTCTCTCTCTCTCTCTCTCTCTCTCTACTCTACATAATACAGTAAGCTTCAATGAACAATATCAATGAGAACAAACATATGTTTACGTTGCTAAGAGTGGTTGCTAAGCATGTTGTGTAGTGATACACAGAACCGTTGGGTGAAGCGGTCATTGCAGTGTTTTATTATGAATGTTTATTATGAATTATGAACGGTTTTATAAATAATAATAAATTCTTATCACAATATTATTTTGCCAACCACAGTTGTAACAAACCTGGCAGCAAACCAGCTAATCATACACGAGTGTAGCAAAGCACTGTTAATCATTTCACGTGTAAAGAGGGTCTTTAAATACATCAACAAAAACAGCATAGGAGGGAAAAAATCATTTTACAATACAAGAGCCCATTTGAAATGTCAAACCCAAAATTGTATACAGCATGTGTACAGATATACACTCCTACAGTGTTTGTTTGACATCAAACTTGGCGCAGCTATGCAAGAGGACATTGAATCAAACTCCCCCGTCTCATAAACCGTCAGAATCACTCGACACCGCTACTATGCATGTCTCTCCTCCGCGTTATTCCTAAAGGAGGTTAGTCTCATCCCGCGCCAACAGGATTGAGACAGAAACAGTGGGCATATGACACAAAAACAATTTAAAGTGACAACTCTGAATCTATGGACCCATCCATCATTGCCGTGAGAAGCCCAACACGCTTGACACCTGAGATTATCAGCAACAGTCCGGGTTACACAATCACACCCCGCACACGCTTGGACCCTCGGGAGGTAAGCGAACAAACCTGCGAGTTGATTATTAACAGGTTTGCCGGGTCACACAGTCAAGATGGGCATTCTGGGTAAAACATTTACCCCTGCTGCTTCAAAGGGACGTTCCATATTACACCACCAGTGTCTGTCTCACACGATTACTGTGCGCATGCTGCACTAAATGGGGCTTTTCCATTTCAGCGTTCTGCGGTCATCTCCCACGAACACACACTGCAACAGTCTGCAAGCCGCACCACCTGTGCGTGGGTGAAGTGTGTTTGCCTGAGAGCAGGTTAATTCAATGTCTCAGACAGAGAACGTGTTTAAATGACGCTTTAGAAATGGGAAGTAGAGGAAGGCCCGCAGGAGAAACTTTTTGCATTGGCACACCGCAATTTTACCGCCTACGGTCATCGTGCCAACAACACCTTTCTAAAATGATGTTACTGGGACACTTAAGGACGACGTGGTCCGACATTTAACGCCCACATTTATGAAGAGAGTACTTTACTGTCTTTGTGCATGCAAGCAGGGACATCTCTAGTGGGGCAAAAGGTGGTGACAACCCCCACCCCACCACCCCACCCCACCACCACCGAAATCGATTGCAACAACATGGGGCCCTGTATAGCCCAGCTACTGCCCTGCATGCAAATAAACAACTGATGCATTTTGTAAGGAAGCATAACGTGTTTCATGGAAGTAGACACCAGAAAATTACTAATTTAAATGTATTTAGTAATCCCAACAAAATTATTTGCACACATACAAATAGGACTTGTATATAAAAATTATATTTGAATGTGTGCAAAATATAATTTTTTATTTTGTTGGAATTACTAAATAAAGGTCAATTAGTAATTTCCTGGTGTGTGTGTGTGTGTGTGTGTGTGTGTGTGTGTGTGTGTGTGTGTGTGTGTGTGTAATCAGAATTGTGTCTTGAGCAGCAAATCATCATATTAGAATGATTTCTAAAGGATCATGTGACAATGAAGACTACATTTACTGAAATAGAAAACCGTTGTTTTAAAATTGTAATAATAGTTCACAGTATTAATGTATTTTTCACTCCAAACTTTTGAACAGTAAATGCAGTTTACTGCATGACAGAACAGCTAAATAAAACTGCCTTTGGAATTTCATGACATCAAGACTTTCCACCAGAAATCCTTTTTCCAGCCCAACACCTTGTGCTCTATTCACAGTACATTTACTAGTGGAAAACTCACTACTGTATGGACTTTTCAAGAGCTCCGACTCTTCCAATATATTTATGAAAACATATCTAAATCTAAAAAAGAACAACATTCCAACTCAAAAAAGGCTGCCTTTAACCTTTTATAGGTTTTAAAGGAATCATTCACCCAAAAATTAAGTCATCATTTACTTTCATTTCAAACCTGTATGTGGTTATTTTTTCCTGAGGAACACAAAAGGGAAATTTTGAAGCATCTTCACATATCTTTTCACTATAAAACAACAGTTCATATTACACCGATTACATCTGATAAGCATCAAATAAAACACCATAAAAGCAGTTCAAATGACTTGTACGTCTTCCGCAAGATAGCTTTCTGTGAAAAACAGATCAGGTTATTATTCACTAATAGCAAGTCAAAAGTTGGACTTTGGTCAACTAAAAACTTTGGTTAGCATGAACGGTCATAAAAAAAATAAAAGACCTCTGTGAGGTTGTTCCACTGCAGAAAAAAAAGGCATATGGGTTGAGGGTGAGTAAACAAATTGGTTAACTATTCCTTTTAACTTGTAGATATTAAAATCCAAGGTTTAAATCCAATATTTGTGACTGTTGTGCTTGTGAGCTGATTAGCATCTAGTATTAAACATCATAATTTAGGCCTGTTCCTGAATGGTTTATAATTTCATAAACAGTGAAAAACAGGTGACAACGACGTAATGTCAGCGGTAGCACCAGCGTCTGTGTGTTGGAGACCAGCTGTTTCAGAAAAGTAAACATTGAGTCCAACGGGTGGAAGAGGTTCCTTACTTCCTGCCCCTTTACCCGCAAACTGCGTCAGTGAAGCATTCCCGCTCTGCTCTAAAGTCACGAGACGCACACACGCACAAAGCAAAACACAGACTGACATGTAGGCTGAGTCTGCACCTAGCAATGATTTCAACATGCTAGAAACACGGCAAGAACAATGAAAGCTTTATGGTTTGAAGCTTTGACCGTCTGACTGGATTATGACTTGCTTTAGAAAGGGTGTGTTCTGACAGACAGAGGTCACCTCTGTATCCATGACACCAATAACACAGCCACCCAACACAAAGGAGGGAATCCTCTAGTTCCTTCTTCTGATATTTTTCTTTCTCTTTCATGCTTTGTTCTTTCAAAACATTGCTGTACAGCCATTTTCATTCACACAGCTGAATGCCACACTATGCAAGACTATCACGTTAAAAAATAAACATACATTTATAAAAATTTTATTGCATCTCGAGATTCTAATTAGATCTTAAATGACAAGGAACCTTGTTTTAAAACATGAAACGGCATGAATTGTTTGAGTAGGTGGATTTAAAGGTGAGGGCATCCTTTGTAAAAAGGAAATGTCTTGGATTCCACAGAAACGTCATGCATGGAAGCGCAATTTTGGCGTGTACCGACATGCTTGGTTCATTTCCTTGGCACGATCACTGAAACATTCAAAGCAAATTTGAGAAATACATAAATAAATAAAAACAATTTGTTCTAAAGTTTTTAATTGTCTCCAGAACTGCTTAGTTCATGCAAAAACTGTTTGTAATTTTTACAGAAAAACTGTAAAAATGCTACAGTAAAAACCTGTGAGTTTACTGTTAAATACCTTACCATATAAGGGTTCAAATCTAGACCCAAGCTAAAATGCATGTTTGAGCTGTTTTAAAAAACAGTGTAAATTGCACTGGCATATCTTAAAATAAGTCAGTGCCACTGTTTCGTCTCAAGATGCACACCAGTATTTTTTTTTTTTTTTTTTCAAAGGCACGTTTATAAAAGCTACTTAAATTGAACTAAGGCCTAATCCTGGCTTAATCTAAGCCCTGTCTGTGAAACCGGGCCTTTATGTAAATGAACTGTAAATAGTGTCAAATATGTTTTTGCAAGTAAAAACTATGATACAGTATAAATTATGGTTAAAAACAGTACAATGACATTCCCATGGGCGTTGCGTGAGCAGCGTGACACATCTGTAATTATATTTAATATAAATATTTTTTAAAATTTATATTTTATAAATATTATTTAGTTAATGTTTATTGCATTAGTTTCATGTTTGTCTTTGTGTGTTTGACCTACTTGTGATTTTAGATGTTGAAGATCAAAACATTTTTAAAAGACCAAAACGTTATTAATATAATGTAGAGTTTTAATGTTGTGATTTAATGAAAACCACTGTAAAAAAATTTTTTAAAAATTTAAAAAAAGTAAAAATCCTGTTGTTTTTACACACACACAAAAAAATCCTGGCAGCTGTGGTTGCCAAAATATTTCTATTAAAAATACAGTAAAATGTAAACACACATGACACTAAAATAATCCAATAAACATTCATTAAACAACAGAAGATGTAACATAAAACCCAAATGTGCATAACTGATAACCAAGTGTCACACAGGGAATTCTGGGAATGTCAGTTTACAGTTTTTTACCGTAAATTATCATTTGATTTGCCATTATTACTTCTAAAAAGTGTACATTTAACAGTATTTTACTGAAAAAAATACATTAAATGTCTGGTTGGATGTTTTACAGTTTTTCCCTGCATATAGTGCGGGAACTTATTTATTTCACAGTTAAAATTACACACATTTTTTACAGTGTATACTTCTAAAACGAAACCCCTAAACATGCTTTTAAATCAAGAAAGAATCATTATGGACATAAAAATAGGACTTTTTTTTTTTTTTTCACTTTTCTCTTCACTTAATAATACTAATATTGGGAAAAGTCACAGGCGTCTCTAGCGGATGCTGTTCTGTAATCAGACTAAATTATTCATGTTGTTTGGCCAAGCTCAAAGCAATGATTACCCAAACACTCCAAAATCTGGGTTGCTACATGCTCTGCTATGGCGAGTACGTTTTTAATTCTATGAACACAGAGATGAATTATAAAACAAAATACTGCTAGCTGTAATTAAACAGACACCGTCTACATTCTAGTGTACTCTTTAACATCAACCAAACAGATATACACATTTAAAATTCACTGTTTTCTTTCAGGAAATCAGACCAAAAATATCAATACACATGGATTCCACGCAAATTATTTATAGAATAAGAGAATATCCCTCCCTCTAATACCACCTGTTACCAACTATCCACAACAGGAAGCACATCAACGTGGAATATGGAAACTGATTTTACTATACCGTCAAATTAGAATTACTAGAAAAAGTTTTGAAAGACATGTCAAATTGAAACCACCAGTTCACACTTGACAACTGACTAATCTGTGGAAAATAAATCATTCTAATGCAGTCATTTAACAGTCGACCAAAAAAATAAAAATGAAGCCATGTAAATAAATGTACTAGTCTGACTGGGAACCCTACGCTTTTGTATTAAATATGCAAACATTTCCCTTCATGAGCTTCACAGACGTTTTAAAAGAGACACTTTGCGACCACGTCGAGACCTCCTGACGCCTGTGAAAGGGGCGACCCAATAAACAAACAACCCAAGCAAACAGAATTCTGGTCAAACTGAAGCGAACACTTACCTTTCAGGTTTTTGGGGTTGTTCTGCTTTGTACGTGGCATTTTCGGTGGCTTTACGCAGGCTCAGTGAAACATCGTACGGAAAGATGCTGGATGGAATGCGGGCGATCACAGGGAGGAAAGACAATCTCCTATTCCACACAGGAAAGACACCCTCTGCACATCTGGGATGGATGAGAGACAAATAAACTGAAGCAAACGCAAAACACATATTCTTGCTGCTGGAAACAGCTCCAGCTACTGTGACAGATCACTAGTGTTGTCTGGAAGAACTGATTTTTTAGATGAACTGACACAGATACACGACTGTGGCGCAGGAATCAGATTTCTGATCTAAATGGTCTGTTGCCGTCGATGCTTTGACTAACACACACCTCTGACATCAAACAGAGAAATGACACAGTCATCTCTGGCAGGTTGCAAAGCTTGCAGGGAATTTCAAAAGTGCTGCTGAGGTCAAAATCATTTCAATATTAGACATATTTAAATATTTTAAGCCAAGTAGTTTCAAGACAATTAACATCCATTGAAAGACTTTAGCCATACAGCACCATAAAAAGGGCCCACAACTAGTGATGCACAATAAATTTGCCACCATATCAATATCTTCCAATATATACTTTTATTTTTAATGTTATCGTTATTGGCCCGATAAGACACTATATTGCCAAAGGTTTTGGGACACCTGCCTTTACATGCACATGAACTTTAATGACATCCCATTCTTAATCCGTAGGGTTTAATATGGAGTTGGCCCACCCTTTGCAGCTATAAACAGCTTAAACTTGTCTGGGAAGGCTTTCCACAAGGATTAGGAGTGTGTTTATCGGAATTTTTGACCATTCTTCTAGAAGCGCATTTGTGAGGTCAGGCACTGATGTTGGATGAGAGGGCCTGGCTCGCAGTCTCCGCTCTAATTCATCCCAAAGGTGTTCTGTCGGGTTGAGGTCAGGACTCAGGCCAGTCAAGTTCCTCCACACCAAACTCGCTCATCCATGTCTTTATGGACCGATGCTTTGTGCACTGGTGCGCAGTCGTGTTGGAAGAGGAAGGGGACATCCCCAAACTGTTCCCACAAAGCTGGGAGCATGAAATTGTCCAAAATGTCTTGGTCTGCTGAAGCATTAAGAGTTCCTTTCACTGGAACTAAGAGGCCAAGTTCAACCACTGAAAAACAACCCCATACCATAATCCTCCCTCCACCAAACTTTACACTTCGCACAATGCAGTCAGGCAAGTACCGTTCTCCTGGCAACTGCCAAACCCAGACTCGTCCATTGGATTACCAGACAGAGAAGCTCTAGAGTCCAGTGGTGGCGTGCTTTACACCACTGCATCCCACGCTTTGCATTGCACTTGGTGATGTAAGGATAAGCTGGATAAGCACAGGTGGCAACCTATCAGTGTCCCACGCTTGAGTTCACTGAGCTCCTGAGAGCGACCCATTCTTTCACAAATGTGTGTAGAAGCGTCTGCATGCCTAGTGCTTGATTTTATACACCTGTGGCTATGGAAGTGATTGAACACCTGAATTCAATGATTTGGAGGGGTGTCCCAATACTTTTCGCAATATAGTGTATGATTGGAAACATTTAAAAAACAAGACTGTCAAATAGGCTACATAAAATTATGAGAACATGTGCTTATAATGTGCTTGGGACATGGCTTTTATTGGTTAAAAGAACTTTAAAAATTATATAATTTAGATTTATCGGCCAATATATTGGCTATCGGCTTTCAAATATGAAGAAATATCAGTTATCGTATTGGCCAATATTTTAATATTGGTGAAACCCTACCCACAACCATTTTTTTAAATTACTTCATGCAATATGAATTAATTTGTTAGATACAATATCTAAAATCTAAAAATAAATTGTATATATTTATATAGAAACCAAAAACCTCCTGAACATTAAAAACACAGTTGGAATGAATTGGGATTTAAAAGGCATACTAAAGTTAATTCTGAATAATGCACAAACCTGGTTAGTAAAGGTTCTGCTCAACATAAACAAAAATAATGGAGCAATGTAAATTCAAAACACCCTCTAATGCTTTCTTTATGATGTTGGGGTGAACAGCTCTAATACAAACCATAAATGCAATTAAAATAGACCAGAAGATATTGACTTGTGTTAACGGATACATTTCATGGTACATTTCATACACATACATGGTGCATGTCTTACTGAAATCTAAAGCTAAGGTGGCAAATGAATGCTAATATATAATTCAGGCTTATGAAAGCAAATATTTTACAGAAGATTTTGTCTGTAACACAAAGTTTAGACTGTATCCGTGCAGATAAATAGCCAATTAATCAGCCTGGTTGATGCATATCCTCTCGCACTAATGTTGACTAGTTGTTTATGATAAATATCACCAGACTTCAAAAAAATCTGCAGCTCTCAAAATGGCAAATGCATGTCTTGGATCTGCAGGAATAGATACAAATACACCCCACATTCTACACAAGATGCTCTTTGTTTAGACGTTCAGGAGGTTTTTGTTTCTATATGTTTCTCAGTTTCATTGTAGCATGAAGCAAACATCTGACATGCCTCGCCCATGCATCCCGCTTGTATCCAGTCACAGCGCGTGCCAGATTCCACGCGAATGTTCCGTCTCACCACATTACATAATGCTTACTACGAGTGTGTATGATTTCCCACCGAGTCCAGCTCTACGGCAATGACATCACCTCCCCGATGATTTGAGCATACACACTTACACGCACAGCGCATGCACCAGGTTTCTCTCTCTCACACAGAGAGAGAGAGAGAGAGAGAGAGAGAGAGAGAGAGAGAGAGAGAGAGAGAGAGAGAGAGAGAGAGAGAGAGAGAGAGAGAGAGAGAGAGAGAGAGAGAGAGAGAGAGAGAGAGAGAGAGAGAGAGAGAGAGAGAGAGAGAGAGAGAGAGAGAGAACAGTGTTTGTCACTCCTGGTCCAGTAAGCCCCCCTGCACCGCACATTTTGGATTATTTGACGCATCAATTTCAAGACGTGAAGCCTCTAATAGTTATCTAGGTGCGTTTAATTAGAGAGACTTTTTTTTGTTTTTTTCTTTCAAAGTCTGTCCTGGGTTGATTTGAAAATGTTGATACATAATCCATATATACTTTTTTTTAATCAACATATATAATTTTAAATATTTAAATGTGTGTGTGTGTGTGTGTGTGTGTGTGTGTGTGTGTGTGTGTGTGTGTGCATACACAAATATTTTAAATGAATATATGGGACTTAAAAACATATATGGACACATATATCAACCTTTTCAAACTTATACATTTTCAAAAATTAAATAAAAATAAAATGTAATAAAATATATATAAAATGTATGTATGTGTATATGTTCAAAAGTATTTAATCTCAACTTGCCTATAGCAGAATTGGATTAATACATTGTTACAGTGTTTTAGTGCAGATTTTTATTATTACATTATTTCAGAATTTGAGTATGACTTTTTTTTTTTTTTGCAGAACTGGAACGTTAAAATGTTACTGTAGAATTTGAATATTAAATTCATTCAGAATTTGAATGCCACTTCAAAATTTGAATGTTATAATGTTACTTTTTTGAATGTTACTGCAGGATTTGAATATGACATTTTTGCAGAATTTAATTGTTAAAATGTTACTACAGAGATTGAATATTATGTAATGTCAGAATTTGTAACAATGTTACTGCAGAATTTGATTAGGTTATATCCAAACTTGAATGTTACTGCAAAACTTGAATATTACTTTATTTCAGAATTTAAATGTTATTGCCGAAATTGTATATGGCATAATTGCAAAACTGGAATGTTAAAATGTTACTGCTGAGTTTTTTTTTCTTGGTTCAACTCATAACAAACGGGACTGGCAATGCCAAGGTCAGGGGTTTGATTCCCATGGAACACACATACTAATAAAATGCATGCCTTGGCATGCATCGGTCAAACGCATAAATGCAAAATGTTAAAAGAATCTGTCAATCAAACCATTAGGAAGCTTCCTGAAATCAGCCTAACGGTACCACAACAGAAACTGCTGCACATGGGACATACAGTATATGTAGCCTACTTGGCATGCATGCACTGGCAACAAAAAAAAGATGGCACTAAACAGGGGTTGCTCCTGTAAGACAGACCATGCCAGTGCCAATCTGACATGCTTACAGCCTATAAGACCCGCATGCGATGAGTCACCATGTGTTCAAACCTAACTGATACAAAACCTCAACCTTTCCCAATGATAGCCACTGTGCTTACATGCCACAGTTTAGCGCCAAATCCAGGTGCGTACAGGATGAATGGCGCATTACTGGCTTTAAGAAACACATGAAGAGGGCGGAGCCGGGGAAAACCCCTCTGCAACAGGACATGAACAAGAAACACTTCCCTAAATCGACAACAAAATGCCCTTTAAACCAGCCGAAGACGTGCAAAGCGCATCCGAAACGCGATCGTTTGCATCCCATGGTCGAGGAAAGGTGTTTTGGCGCTTACCTGCCGTCGCGGTCGGTGCTTCAGCGACTCTCTCCAACAGCGTTGCGGGCTTGATAAACATTTACACCCCGCGTATTAGGATTCTGGAGACGTGCGCTCTCGGCGAGATACAAAACATGGGCCGGCTCAGTACAGAGCGACAGACACCAGACAAAATCAGAATAAAACTCACACAAACATGCTCACAAGTTTAAACAACCCATACAATCTTCTGGAAACACTGTGTTCCAAAACAACAGCACTTGGAGATGCGTTTACG
The DNA here is from genome assembly GCA_018749465.1 of Paracanthobrama guichenoti. Classification (NCBI taxonomy): domain Eukaryota; kingdom Metazoa; phylum Chordata; class Actinopteri; order Cypriniformes; family Gobionidae; genus Paracanthobrama; species Paracanthobrama guichenoti. Next base: position 3,718,195 of record CM031961.1, read on the forward strand.
CACCGCATGCGTTTGCTACACACTGGACCATGCGTCCATGCTTGTTAAGACGCGGCTATTTCTTAACTTTTGGTACTTACAGGTGCAGTCTGAACTGTTGTCAAGGGTTTCAACGGTCAGAGGTCTGTTTTTTTCCTGTCTCTCGCTCTATCTTCTCTCACTTTCTATTGCAGGAAACCGACAGGCCCACTGACGTCAACGGGGGTCCCGTCTCCGCCTCCCAAGCCAAGCAAACGCGCTCAGGGAGTGTTCTGACGGCCGATGGAACAGTTGAATAAAACGTGTTAAGCACTACCAGAGTGGCTATGCTTGTAAAACGTCTTTATAAACGTCTCATTTACATGAAGTGAACGCACTTCTACCGAGTAGCACTTGCAAAAGCGCATTTGGAGCGTAATTTCCAAAGCGTCGCTTCTCGCGGAGCCCCTCAGACCGGGCCCTTGTGCGCATAGTTCAGGACTGACGGTGTTCCCGGAGGTTCCTTGTTTGTTAGGTCACGTTGTGCCCCTCAACCAGCGCCGGGCTTTCCCTCACAGATCCAGGCAAACAATGGAGAATGCAGCAGCACATAGCGTGTTTGCGATGTAATGATGATACGCAAAATCATATCTGAAATGTAAACGCTTGAACTGTAATGTTTCACAGTCATGCAAAACCGAAAGCACTCAGTACGCTCGTTTTAGTATTGATGTTTCTAAAGGAATGTACATTGATGTCACTGTCAGCGTTAAGTTGTTTGATATTGCATTTAGTACATGAGTAATATTGGAGATATCCACATTTATTTAGGTATTTCATTATTCCTTTAACAGATCGTTGAGGTTTGTTGCAGTATAAGGACTTACGGAGAGAGGAGGAGGAGGAGCTTAGGGGGGAATGAAGTTCATTTTGCTGAAACAGAAAATCAGTGAATAAAAGCCGTTTAAGGCCACTTTTGTACACTATTAGATTATCAATTGTTTTGTTGTTGTTATTTTTACACTATGTATGACAGTGTAGCAGATAAAAAAATGGGTTTCATCTTTTATGTGTGTGTGTGTGTGTGTGTGTGTGTGTGTGTGTGTGTGTGTGTGTGTGTGTGTGTGTGTGTGTGTGTGTGTGTGTGTGTGTGTGTGTGTGTGTGTGTGTGTGTGTGTGTGTGTATGCATATATGTGTATATATGTACACTATTAGATTATTGTGAACTCTTTTCACAATACAAATAATTTCAAAGCATCTTTACAGAAAATGGCAAGCATAAAAATGCACGCTAAGTCATATAAGAATGGTACTTCTATGAAAAATTGTATTTCAGAAGATGGACCCAAAAGCAAGAATAATTGTTTGCTTAGTCATTTATATTTGCAGTTCAATTTGTCACATCGGTCAAACCAACTAATCGATACCTTTCCAAAATAGCACGTTTGAATACCTACCAATAATAATCACATTAAAATCAGCCTTTATCACAGTTATTGTGCTTAAAAACTCAAACTGGGGATGTTTTGGTTGTTCTCACAATAATTGATGCCATTATTTTCTTTGAATATGCAATCGATTGCCTTGATTGCAAGAAGCGATGCACTGAACACTGACCTCAAGCTTCAGATGTGTGTGCAGGACCACAGGACAGCAAGTGTCCACCAGACCAACCATGCCAAGCCTGCCTGAGACATCATCAGATAACACAAATAATGCTGCTCCGCTATTTTTAACCCACATTCAAAGCATCTCGCAATACGTCCACGTGTGTTTGTGTTCACAAATGACACATCGCTTAATGAGAAAGGTCAGCCCTGAGAATATAAATAGCACTTTAATGAAGGTGGAAGAGGTGACTATATGTTCTCTCCTTCTCCAGCAACAAGCCCACAGGGACACATGCATACGTGTGCTGGTGACGTAGAACAGGGGGCGAACAGCATCACGCTATATATATTTGAGTTCTCCCCCTCTCTGCCTCTCTCTTTCTCCCCAACTCGCTCTCTATATTCTATATTTAAATATCCAAACAAGCACACACAAGTAGTGGGATCACTGGCACACTGAAAATCTAGGATGTTTTTATCTAAAGCTGGGGATGAACAGAAAGTTTGAGTTTGCAAAATGTAAAGAGGTCACTAATCAAATTAGTAACACTGATCATGTGACTCCAGATTTTCCAGCTGAAGCACAAGATGCTCTTGGAACATCTCAAATCATGTCGGAGATCACGACCATCAGGTTTTGTGGTAAGACGATCAGTTGTTAATGCAGCAACTAACAATGCACAATATGTTTGTTACAGTAGGCCTATTTTTTCATCTGTTATGTCAGCTCATTGTTAGTTCATGTTAAAGTCAGCATGAAATGGAAGTTATGCTAGTCTTTTCATCCTATTGTGACGTATATATCAGTGAAACGGCTTCTGGAACAAGAACAAATGTAGGATGGGGCTGGATTTTGAAGTTTTGTCCATGAGAAATTGATTGGATGGTTGTGGTTTGCTATTGGTGGAGCTCATGTGAGTGACAGGTTGCCCCGCCCTCGTCATCAAAGAGATGTCACTGAAAGAGGGAGGGGAAGTCATTTTGATTAACGATTACAAGGGCACATGAATTTGTAAAAATAAGGATGCATGGATAAATCATTTCTAATAAATACTGCAATATTCCAAAAAAAACAGAATTGTCCATTTTGATTACAACTACAAATCATGTTCTCACTTTAGAATACTGATCCAAATAATTAGTCATTATTCTGAAGGCTTTGGTAACACTTGAGTCATTACTAGTGGATTACCATGATTTTCACTTTAGAATTAATTATACATTATGCATTATTCATGCACTGTAAAAAAATTATATGATCAATAAGTTGTTCTTATGTTGCTTTAACTCATCAAAATAAGTTAAGCAACTTTTAGCTTTTTTAAGTTATACAAGACTCAACTCAATTTTTCAAGTCAGTTTAATGTAAATTAAGTTAAATGACTTAAAAATCCAAGTTGATTGTACTTTTTTTGTGTGTGTGTTAATGAATCTGTATATAGTAGTTAGTCCTGTGGGAGGTATGAAATAGATATGTTATTGATTTGCTAATAGTGAGCACCACATCTGAGTGAGCACTGTTACTTACTGATTCATTAATCAGTTTCTTTCTTACAAGAGTGTTAATAATGCATTACTCATTTATTGCTGTGTAGTTATTCATTAATGACGGAAAAGTACCCTAAAGTGTTACCAACTCAACATTAACTCAAATTAATAAATGCTTTAGAAGTATTTTTAATCATTAGTTCACGCAGGGCCAGAGAAAGGTGGGGACGATTCTCTGGGCCCCTGGCTGTCGGGGCCCCCCGTGATTTCAGCTGAGGAGGGCCCACAGCAATGACCTGCACCGAGTTGCACTTTCTAGTTTCAGACTTTTGGATCCAACTGCACATTTTTAATTTCAGTTGGTGCATAGAACAAACCCCCCACAAACGCTTGTCGCAGAGCAGATGCACGTCACACATCACACATAGTCCCGAGGCCCCTGTGCAGAGCACCCGTCTGAGTTTGAGGGGGTGATGATGTTCCATTCAGAGATGCCTCAGTGACAGCCAGCCGCCCGCACACGCTCCATATTCTGACACGGTGACTCACTCGCCTTCAAACACCACACATTACAAAATGGCATCCTGCATTTTATGCCTCGGCTGTTCTCTCTAATAAGTTTGCTTGGAAATGTTTACAAACTTTTGTTAAATTGTTTGAGAGATAGTTAACTAAGCTGGTAAGAAATTGTTTTTGAGTCGAGTCTACTGCTTTTGCATGAATCTCTAAAGCTAACTTAAAATCAAATTATCAGGACATATTTGCGCACTTTTTGTGAATGATTCACAAAAAAAAAAAAAAAAAAAAAAAAAATTGTGAATGCGCACGTAATAATTATTGCATTATTATATATTATATATTTATTTAATGTTTAATACATGCTCCTGCACTAATTATGAATGAATCATCAGTGTACACATACATATATATACACCGATCAGGCATAATATTGGTGAAGTGAATGGCTCCTGTTAGTGGGTGGGATATATTAGGCAGCAAGTGAACATTTTGTCCTCAAAGTTGATGTGTTAGAAGCAGGAAAAATGGGCAAGCGTAAGGATTTGAGCGAGTTTGACAAGGGCCAAATTGTGATGGCTAGACAAATGGGTCAGAGCATCGGATTGGATTGAGATCTGGGGAATTTGGAGGCCAAGTCAACACCTCAAACTCATTGTGCTCCTCAAACCATTCCTGAACCATTT